>CM023624.1:13660129-13983349 GCA_013358685.1 Antennarius maculatus
CGCCTTTTGTATCTGTGGGCCTTTTTGCTATTGAAGGCTGCTTTCTCTCCCACCCCCACTGCCGCCGCTCTCCTCCCCGACTCCCATCTCCTCCCCTGCTCTCCTTCACTCACTCATTCACTCTAGGGCCTAATTATGAGCTTCGAATAAATACATGTATTTTTTCCTCTTATGAGGGGAAAAAAACCCAGCGCTTTACTTTTTTTGACAGTAGGTTGAATTCTAGACTCAAGGAGGTTTTATTCAGCGAAGTCCCTCTGCAGATGGAAGTGGTCTCTGGGACAGGAGATTTCCTGGATGCCGTAATTGTGTCTCATTAATTCTTACTGTAATGCTGGGAAGCTAAACAGGCTATGCAATTAGGGGACTGATCCTTGAATAGGCTGGCTAATCAACGGACAAAAGCTGTGGCTCAGAGGCCATTAGGCCTGTAGGAAGTACTTCCATTGTGAGGAGTGGTCTGTGATGCCTTCATTTTCCTCCAGTATGGGCGGGGAAGGAGCTACAGGGGGGTTCTTCTACTTTTAAACCTTTACTACTCAATCAGAATAAGGTGCCAGGAATACCTTTAGCACACACAAAGGTTGTATCTTGTTTCAGATTATACTAGGGCAAGATTTCCTGTCAATAACATAAAATTTAAAAATATTTTTTCTCAAGTTGTGGGCTGATTATTGGTGAAAAAAAATATAAATATCCTCTGATGAACCAGATCAATTTCTCAAATGTCATTTTTCTATGAGTCCTTCCTGCCTAGCAGCTCTAAGACACTCTTTAAAATAGTCTCTCCTCCAACTCCACTTCCTCCATCTCCTGTTTGGCATTTACCTCATAACCCACAGACTCCTCCAAACTGTCGACTCAGGAGTCTATGAGACCTTTTCACCATCTGGGAAAGGTGGAGGAAGGAAGAGAATAGAAGATCCTAACTATCCCCCTGCCTCTTTCCTTCTCCCTGCCCCTCTCCCCTCTGCAAGCTTTATCTTTCATCCCTATTAATCACATCGTCAGGCAGCCAAGACGGGGAATAAATGAACTCTCCTGGTCATTAAAATTAAGCATTGAATTATTGACATGCAATTAGCCTGCCTTTTTGGTGGATAGACACCGAAGATGTCCTCCCTGCGGTGAGAAATAATATGACTGCTATAGTCATCAGAACTTAAAAAAAAAAAAAAAGAGGAACTGGGAAAATGTGAAAAAAAAAAAAGCAACATGCCATAAAATTCTGACTTCGAGAATTCCCATTTATCACATAATAAGAGCAGCAAGACTGGTTCCATCTCATTTGGCTGAGTTTTATTCCCATAAGGAGTGGTGTCTTGTGCTCGTTATCAGCTTCGTTATGGAGAGGCCCGCCCTGCCGCCTCTGGATTATACTGTGGATTATGTTAATGTTGTGGAGACACATGGACTCTGTGACATTTAGGTGATCTTTCCTGCTTTACGTTTTGCACATGCTAAACTTGTTTATCTGTTTTCATTTAGCATTATGCAGATTCTTATTCTATTATTACACAGATTGATCCCTGACTTGTAATCCTCCGTCACTCAAACGCAACAACGTGAAGGAGAGAAAAAGTAAACAATATTTTTGGGGAAAACGCGCGCGCAATATTCTTTCCTCACAGTCACTTCCAATTACAGTTGACAATTGCCTCTGCAATTTTATGAATAGCGAGAAACACTTACTGTGCTTGTTAGTCAAATACACATTCTGCAGCCTTTTCATAGCAGCAGAGCATGAGTTTGACAAGCTGTTTACGCTAAGCCTGACTAAATCAAATTCAGAGTTTGCCTTCCCTCCCCAGTAATCTCATTTTGTTTACCGCTAACACTAAGTACATTAGCATCTGGGAGGCCTGTCTGTATTTACTCTATTTACCTCTACTGTACTGGCTCTAAGCCAAATGGGGAATAATGTTACGAAATGAGGGTAACCAGCTGTATATTCATGAAGAAACTCACTCCTAATCTGACACTGAGGCAGGAATCTGAAACCGCCAAAGCTGCAGCTGAGAGTATAAACTGAGGATGGGGTTTTTGCTTGAATCAGTGAAGTTATTAGCTGCTTTTGAGCTGTAATATTTTCTTTCCCTCCTCCTGAGTGTTTATACGGGAATGTGAGGCATGACAGGAGAGGAAATAGCAAGCCTCCCTTTCAGGAAACCAAAAGATACACAGTAGGAAGTAATGGTTAGATCATTCCAGAGCAGTTTGGCAACTCAAGATTTACACAGGAAGTAAGGGTAATTTGAACTTTTAAGAAAGTAGGGAGTAGCATCAGGGTCACGATTGTCAGGTTTCCACGCCTTATCTCTTCTTATGACCCTTTTAGAGTGAATGGGACCGCTATCAGATCTCACCTGTTCTATGTATCTTCCTGTTTGGGCACAGTTCCAGCATGTGACCACAGAGTAGGTTCCCACAACCTACAACCTGTCTCCACGCCTCATTAGGCGGCTCCACAGTGGGTGGACACTGGCCTGGGTGGCAAGCAGATGTCTTTATACTGTGGCTAATGACACACCAAACCACACATCCTGACATCTCATTCATTTGATGTTGTACTGTGAATGATAAAATCATATAGCAGAAAAGAAGTCTTTGGAAAATAAAGGTTTTCTAGACTTGAAGGTGGTCAGTATGGGGAAAAGAGGCTAGCTTTCAGGACTATTTTAGTTGAAATGCTAAACCGGATTGGAGAATGCTGTCAAGCATGTTTAAAGTGAATTTTGTCAAATTTTGACTTCACTTCCACAGAGGCCCCGGGTTAAAATAAGAGAGCAGGCAAAATCATGTGCAGATTTACAGGAAAATGACAGTTTTATATATTCAGCTCAAGGACGGCCTGCAAGTGATCTTGATCTCCATGTCAGACTTTGTGGCAATTGCAGTAGTGCTGGTAGCTGTTTGACACGTCTGATCCATACCAGGGAAATTAAAAAGTCAAAGAACTCTTTTTTTTTTAGAGTAATCTACTTCCAGACAATGAGATTTAAATTCCCTAATCACTAATCATGATAACACAACAGGCTTTATTCATACATTCTCAGTTTTAGATAAAAAAGAAAGAAACACTTCAACCATATTGTTTGTTTCACACATTCTTCCTCTTTGTCATAACAGGGTGCCTACATTACCCATAATATAACTGCTGATTATTCCATCTGAAAGACTCGGCGTCAAGCATCAAACAAAGATAAGGAGCCAAACCACAATCTTTGCCCATTCACTTCTTTTTCAAACTTGAGACTGAAGCGATTTAAGGACATCCAATTCATTCCTCCTTTCATGAAGCTTCCTTAAAAATCATAAATGTTTTCCACCTCCCTAAAACTTTAAATTAGACCTTGCTGTGTAAATCAGCTGAAATCTCCCCCTTCCCCCCTTTTCAGCTACAATCTCAAATTTCAATAATTGTCTTCACACTGAGTAAAGCACCTTTACCTAATCACGCCTTGGTTATTGTTTGACTGCTTGTGCAAACAAATGATTAGCAGGAGCGTTAACGACATGCTTCAGCAGACATGGCCCATTGTCCTGCTAACGCTGCTCCTCAGCATGAACATCTATTCTCTCCAAAGAGAACACATAGGACAGAATATGCATCAACAATTCACTATGTACAGTTTGTGTACACAGAACCACTTAGAGTAGAGTTTCAGTTCTTCAAGCTTCGAAAATAACTTTTAAATGTTGTTAATAATAGACAATCAGAAGTTTCTTCATGTTTAAGGAGGCTAAAAACTCATTTACAGACTCGAGCGGTGTCATCTTAAGCGAAATTAAAAGCAGCTTTTTCTTAAACTTACATATACTCATCCAACTCACATGTTCCTGGAGCGATTAAAGCTTCAGGAGCGTTTTCATGGCTTCATGGATGTGCTTGATTTTCTCCCATTTTACGAGGATCAAACGGTCTGACTGGAGCTGCCGTGCCAGGCTCATTGGGCAGCAGCTCTGAGACGTTTTAGCAATGGGAGACTTTTAGCCCTGTGGCAACGCAATCTCTATATCCCAATGTAATTATCAGGATAAGACATTTTCCCTCCATGGAGAAGGCCAAAGTTTCCTGCCATGGTTTGTGGAGATTTGATTTGATTGAAACATCCTGGTGGGCTTCAGGGCTTCTGCAGCTCGTGTGTTAAGCCTTCATGGCCGTATACAATAGTTGTTAAATCCATGACAATTTCCTCTTCTCTGAATTACTGCTGCACAGAATGTTTGAGAGGAAGTGAAGAGAAAGTTTCACCCAATTGCCACAGAAGTGTCCTGAAAAATGTCCAATAAAATTAAATGTGTATTGAATTTTGAAAAGGAATAAGTCTAAGGTTTATTGTGGAGCTTTCTGCCTCCCTCCAGCCCATTGAATCATCCCTGCCTGGTTAGCTGGTTGTTAGACGCTGCTCGCTATGACAGCATACTGAGGTATCCCATTGCAGGAGCTTGAGGCATTTTCCTTCCCTGCGTCAGAACACAACTGTGTGTAAAATCACAAAATCTAACCAGGGAGTGATTGTGTCACCCTGGAGGTCACCGGAATATCTTCTGGTTCATTGGCCTCAGGGTCAAACACACACAGTTCTGACAGTCCAGTAAACAACAACTAACGCTGATTATTCACAAAATCTACAATGTTGCTGCATGCTGTCACATAGCTAAAATTGCAACATGTCCATTTGGACATGTGATTAATGTTTAAATTCCACATTTTCACGCTGCATCCTAATTCCACATGCAAAACCTGTTATAGAGAACACACCTCCGAATGCCCTGCTCAGCTGGTTAAAAATTAATGGGAATGTCAATGTCTGAACACTGTGTTACTTTTTAACCATGCATTTTGTTAAATATTCAATCTCAGGAAGGTAAATAGTACATTCCTCTACTTGTAGTTGTGTATGTGCTTTGCTGTGTCTTGTTGCTTCCATGTTTACTTTCTCTTTTTCCTCCTGTTGACTCAGATTCCCAGGCAGACTTAGATTCTGAGAGTGAACTAACAAAGCCTCACACCTCAAATACTGTATTCATTCATTATTTTACACACAGTTGTCCGACATTAGCAAACCTTGTTAGCTCAGCTAATTTAAGGGATGACTTGCAATGCAATGCAATTAGGTCTAAGTGGAAGCTTACCTGTGCTGAATCTTGCCACTGCTCCAGCGTAGATGAATTTGTGCAATTATGCGGCACTTCAGTGGAAGGTTATTCATGGTGGTGCAGGTGGAGCACAGGTGGTAGAGGATGTGGTTTCTCTGAATGAGTGGGTCAATGTCCACCATATTTAGTTGTTGTCTTAGAGACCATCCCAGGAGGCATTCAGACTCTGAGCTTCTTGATCAACGTTACAAACATAACCTATGGAGAGACAGTGGAATCACAGAAGGTGCTGAATAAGTCTTAAACATAAGGAATAACAGTGTTTCATCAGTTTAAACCTGATATGTGATTTTATATGATATACGATGTGATATTTTATCCACATGAAACATAAGGGTGTGGTAAAAAATACTAATTCCAAATCATAAATTTAGATAATAAGACTGCATATCCTACTATAGACTGACTGAAAAAGCTGTCATTGTTAAAAACGATCATGAAGAGTTGACTTCTATGTTTTTGGGTGTTGAGTGAGGTCTCTGTTTTTGGAGGTCTGTGCTGCGTTAATAATGCAAGTGAAACAGGTCCGGCTGAAAACCACAGCTGAATCAACTCCTCTCTCTGACATACCAAACAGACTCAACTTCTCATGTGATTTATTTGTTTTGGATCAGACCACTATTGTTCTACAGCTGTTCATGATGTTGTATCCACCTCGGTATAACATTACAGTGCTTTGGCTGATGGAGAGAAATCCCACTTAGTAGAATGTCTCGGACAGATACTTGAAGAAAAACATCCCCAACATTGTGTTTGTGTCAAATATTTTAGATTTTTCACACTATCCTGTCATTCACACATGTCAAACATGCTCAAACTTTTTCTCCTGTTCTCATTGTGGAGGGGGGGGCTGTCAGTTGAGATATTAGCTGTTCACATTTGCTTGTCATATCTATCCAATAACAGTGACACAACTTCATTGTTAGCCTGTCCTCTGGCTGATGTATTTCTAAATGTGATTCTTTCTCTACAACTGGAGGCAAATGCCTCACAGTAGCCGGCCATATTACTGACGGAAAATGTTGTTGTGGTGTTGATGGGTGTCTGAAGGAAGAGCAATGACTAAAATTTAAAGTTTTATCACATACCAGCCAGAAGTCAAATTAAATTAAATTAAATTAAATTAAATTAAATTAAATTAAATTAAATTAAATTAAATTAAATTAAATTAAATTAAATTAAATTAAATTAAATTAAATAAAGACAACTTTGGTTGGACACAATAATTACACAAAGATTTCACATCAGGTTAAAATAATTTAAAGTTTGATTGTTGTATGAATATGTGCCTCAGTGTTTATCATGCTTAACCAATTAGATAGTGGGTATCTAGGAGGAATTGCTGATCTCTTGTAGCGTGTATGATAAGCTAACCTAGTTAGCTAGTTGTATGTCAGATGACTGTTTAAAACCCTTAGGGCGCCTGGACATCCAAATGTGTGTGTTTTGCTTATTTTCATTTTTTAAATTCTAAATATAATGGTCTGTTTAAAGGCTAATTGCTTAAATTTTTTTTTAATTGTTATTTTTAAAATTCTACTATCTATTCTGTTATAAAATGTATTGAATTGGAGATTTTCATTTTACCTACATTATTTACCTTTGCATCTGATTTGGTCCCAATGAATTCTAACCACATATTTGTATACACATACATACATAGTAAAATGGTTTTAAGCATATGGAGAAAACAGGGTTTAGGCATGATTTTTGTATTTAGCAAAATAAGAAAGATATACATAAATTTATTCAGGTCATCTGATAATTTATTTCTCTTTTGCATGTTTTTGGTACCTACCTACCTAAAAAAACTTCATCAACGATTAGAAGCTGCATGCTAGCGTCCACTGGTAGTGAGCAGGAGCAACACAGTAACATAGAGAGACTTCATCTCTCTATGCTGTCTTATGGACAGCAGAGTGGCGGGCCTGCAGAGATGGAGAGGTATGTCAAATTACTGGTAAGTTATTTTTTTTATAAAAAAGTTATGATTACCATAAACGACTATTATTGTATGCAGGCTTCTTCACTACAGTCTCCATGTTTTGTCTCTGTTTTGCTCTTTTTCTAAGGTTGGAATAAAAAAAAAGTAAAGGGGAAAATTTGACAGTGAAGCAGGACACTCCTTGCCATGGTGATTCAAATTCTGTTTGATGCATTCTATGTTTTTACAGATGTCATACAGAATTATTAGACTGTTTTGGCACTCTACTGTGTTTTCACAAATGTTTTCCAGTTGATGATGATCCTCTGTTACCTGAGAAGCCAGTGGGAGAAACTGAGACTGTCCCACAAGCGCTGAATGACAGTCTCAGTATGAAGCATGACCGACTAAGCGCTGAATATGGCAACTTGAGAAAAGACTTTTACAAACTCTAAGTGGAGAACGGAATTTAAAATAGGAAGTGGAGAAATCATACTTCTAGGATTGGAGTTCTAGGAAGTAAATAAGACAACAATGTTCAACACTGAATCTCTTGAAGCTCATTGTTTACACATTTGTATCACAATGTGATGAACACAAAAATTGAAATGAAGAAATTTAAAAATTAGGTTGTATATAACATTCTCACTGAATTGAGTCACCTCCACCTAAGCCCCACCCATGAAAATGCCACTGGAGAAAAAAGGGCCTATACCTTCCCAACAATACTCGTTTTTTTTGTTTTTTGTTTCATCATATTTCATCAAATACCACCAGCATCTGAACTCTAAAGGGAAGATTTGTCTTCATGTTGTCCAGGACAGATACTGTTTAGTCTCAATCTGCCTAAAGAGTTGAAGTATCAAAGACTCAACTTATTATGAATAATCCACTGCAGAAAGTATTTATCTTTACACTATACTGATACTTTAATACATTGTACTATGACAGCTAGACTCCATCTATTGAGGAGGATCATGAAATATAATGAAAACAAACACTAAAACACATTCATTATTATGAATGAGATGTTTCTGTGTCTGAATTATAAACATCCACACACTGATGCATTTCAAAGTGAGTCATCAATAACAAAAACCATCATAGTTGTAAGGTTACTTTATTTTCAAAATGAAATGGATATACTACATGTATACATGACATTTTGCTCTGAAACATTCGGTCACAAATTCACAGTTCATGTTAAATTTTTTGTTGTCATCTCTCCAATCTGGTAATTTTGTTTTGTCATGCTGATGGTGCTGGCACTCAGTATATATGAAGAAAGCTGCAAAAATTTGGTTCTTATTGTATACATTCATGCTACAAATGTCTCCATAAATTTTGAGCTATGTTTGACAAGAGGTGATGGAGCAATCTTGTCATGTGGTAAACTCTTTAATTTGGTGATCCAACCTGAAACATCTGAAACACCATGAAGCCACTGAAGGTTCCATTTTCTCATGTACCAGGAACAAAAACAGGTGATTATTAGTATTAGTGTGTGTGTGTGTGTGTGTGTGTGTGTGTGTGTGTGTGTGTGTGTGTGTGTGTGCACGTGCGTGTGTGTGTTGCATGTTAGATCGAGAAGGAAATGGGTGGGGTTATCTGATTGGCTGCTGGCTTTGGTTTGGAACATGATGCAAGTAAACAAAGGTTCCTCATGAAATACCAGATGCATCATTTTCTATTCTAAACACCTCAGTTTAGATTTACTAATCTTGATGAATGTATACAACAGTATGGTGAAATCAGTTAAATTAAGGGTCCATTTGGACCTGATG
This sequence comes from Antennarius maculatus, assembly GCA_013358685.1. Taxonomy (NCBI): domain Eukaryota; kingdom Metazoa; phylum Chordata; class Actinopteri; order Lophiiformes; family Antennariidae; genus Antennarius; species Antennarius maculatus. The sequence goes on from CM023624.1 coordinate 13,669,001, forward strand.
CATGGCTGTGCAGAAGCGTGATCTGGGATAGAGCCAGGATGGAGCCAGGATTCCACTTCCTGGCTTGCGAGCAACAACTTGGAGCAAATTGTAAATGGCTTTAGCGACCATACAATTGACCTGTCAGTTGTTATTTTCTGGATATGTGGTTGCAATCATGGTGTAATGTTAGTTGAATTTCTCAACTAGTCCATTTAGATTCAGCTTTTGGCAATGTTGCTCATGCAATCCTGAAGACAAAACACACACTCATGATAAAATACAAAAGTGGCATTTTGGCTGCAAAAATATCTGTAGCCTGAACGTAGACTGAAGATTGTATTTAAAAATAATAAATGTGTAACCTTTTAACAAGACCAGATATGCAGAGAGAATATTGATTAACAGGAGAAGTGAAAGACACATGAATTGTTGCTCTATAAAAAAAACACACTTCCATCCTAATCCACTTCAACATTTTAACTGACAGGAGGCTGTAAAAAGTTCCCAAAAGAAAATCATGAATCAGAAGAACATTCGTGGTGAGATCTGGCAGAATTTTACAACACTGGGGGTGGACACCTGTCATTCACTAAGTACAGCTGTGGTACAGGAGAATTTCACCTGTGGCAAGCCCCGATGTCTTCACATCAGCGAGAACACATGTAAAGATTTCTTACGACGTTCTATCTTTGTGTGAACGCATTTATGTACTTCCAGCTGTCACTCATGATTACAGTGAACCAGTCCTCACCCAGAGTGGCAGCGAATCTTGATTAGTGGAACAGGAATAGGGGTTTTAGTAGTTCAGATTCATTAAAATGGCTTCTGGGAATGCAATTTCCAATGCAAATAGTCAACGAACTGAACTCATTGGAATTCCTGCCGAATAGACCAGAAAAGCTCCTCCTCACTTCTGCAAGGCAGATAGCAGACAGACAAGCTGTCAGGATCGTTATCGTGGGGACTTCATCTCATTAATTTGGTAGATAGGAGCGTGGGTATTTGCCCTGTGGAAAACTAAACACACTCTATGGTTTCTCTCAACCCCCCTCTTGCCCACAGAGTAAAACCAGCCAAGCAGCCAGGCCCACACATAGCCTGCAGTCATATCAGATTCAACAGCCTGGCTGGAGTCAATATGACCGCAGGCAAAAAATGGTGGTGGAGCTGGTCGCCTTCAATCTGAGACCTGAGAGAAGGCAGCAAACAGCGAGCGATCAGTCAATATGAGTGAGCCGCTCCCCCTCCACCTCACCTCCATCCTCATTGTCGTACACACCAATGCACATTTCAAAATTTGCTCTCGCTCAGCTCGTGCTGCTCCCCCCACCACCAAAGTCGGTTCAGCTCATCCCTCTTACTTAACCCACTACAACTCTTTGGCTCGCTCTCAGCCTTGCCTTGTTTTTTTGTAAGCTGTACATGATTTTTTTCATTACTGTGTGAAGGAGAGCGATGATACTGTGTGTATGTGTGTGTGTGTGTGTGTGTGTGTGTGTGTGTGTGTGTGTGTGTGTGTGTGTTTGGCACAACAGCCTGACAGCCAGATTTGACAGCAGATGCCTCTCGTTTTCCCCTCTCTGCTGACCCTGCAAACCAGAATGTGGAAAGAATCGAAAAAGAGAAAAACTTGGAAATAAAGAAGCTTTGGGGTTTGGGGATATTATGTGCCTTACTGCTCCTCCACTCAAAATTTCACCACTAATCCTCCATGTTTTTCTTTTACAGAGAGCTGATCAAATTTAATTTTGCACCAGTTTGGAGATGAATCAGAAGTTAACTTCACGTTCAGAGAGGAAAATTAACATCCACATATTATACAGATGGGCATACTTTTTTTTTTTTTTTGCTTGGTGAAGCGAGAAAATACAATTTAACGCATGGAAATTCCAGGGAGTGGGCAACTCAAAAGTGACATAATGAAAAGCCAAATGAAACGAGGCTTGAATAAAAAAGAAAAGTGGTAATAGTTAAATTAGTGATATTTTGAATAGGTCATCTGCAGTGTCAGACAGAATCCAATCCTTTTTGCGTATTGTTCCCATTATTATTTATTTTGTCAATGGAATATTTATGACTAAAAAACAAATTCCAGGCAAAGCTGTGTATGCAAAAGCTCCCCACATTGAGCCCTGCTTAGACATCTCAAAGAGAATACGCAAACACAAACTGTTTTATTTCGGTATTTGAGAACAGCCCTGTCAAACGTCTGTTTACCATCTCATGTTCCCAGAGGCACAAACCTCTCGACAGAGGCTACATCTATTTTTCCTGCTGAAAAATGCATTTAAAACAACAGAGTTTTGCAGGTTCTGCTTTAAAGGCAGGAACAATGTCAGTGTTACAACCTCAGAGGACAAATTAGAGGCAGAGACACACTGAAAGAAACTGTTTTTTTTTTTTTTTGCTAAAGCTCTGCACCTGACAGAAGGGTTGGGAAGAGTGGATGTCTTCTAATTTCCACAGTGTGATCAGAGGTTATGTTTAAAGATTTAGAAAGTGTTGATTTCTTAATTTTTTTATTGCGCTGATGACAACCTAATATCTGTCAACCTGCAGCCATCTGAGCGTTAATACTGGAGACAGAAGTAAAGCTGGTAAATCTCACAAATTAACACAATAAATAAAATATGTTTTGGAAAAATGAAAATGTATTTTTCTAAAAAGTCTGGGTTTTGGTCATAACTGAACTGATCCATAAAATATAGTGACTTCAGAGATGAACATATGACCAAGGTCACATCAGGTCACGATCAGTTCTTTGAGCTCTCTGGATGAGGGATTGTGTTACAGTGTCAATAAAGTTAGTATTTCAATTTGAGGATGTCATCATACTGAAATTAATATTTAGCCTATGAACCACCGAAACTTGTTTTTTGTTGCTCAAATCCCTGCTCTTCTTTTAGTACGTCATTTTTGTACTAAAATCTGTTACTTAAATTTTCATTTTTATGCTCTTTCACTCAATAGTTAGCGATCATTGAGGATGAGGAGTTAACGCTTTGGCTGTTTTAAATCAACCATCTTAGTACTTATACAGTATAATCCCTTCCAACAAAACAGTGGAAAGACACCTATGTTCAGCAATTGGCCAAGATGAGTAGGAAAGAATGCAAATGGGGACAAAATATTGGCTCCGTAAACACACTGTCAGGAAAGAGCTTTCCTGCGCTAATGCTAAGCTAATCTAATTAGCCTGCTCCATGTTAACTGGCAGGTCTTGAAGGTACTTTTTAATAGTAAAAGCAAACTTTAAATGACATTCTAAAAGTTTAATTTGGATGAAGTTAAACCTTAATTTCACACACATAAAGCAAAAGAAGTTAACAGTGACAACATGTGGAAACATTTAAGATGTTGCCACATTACCTGTTTACCAAATGTTGAGATCACGCCGATCATGAAGACGAATGTGAGCATTTCAAGTGTGATGAAGGTGATTCATAAGTGGATGTATTACTGGCTTGGATGCCCTGCTCATTTGTAAGCCAAGTACACACACAGCTGATCACTGCATCATAGCCCGCTATCCCAAATATAGATTTCACTGTCATCTTTAAGTATGCAAATGATCTGTCACTCTAGATGGATGGCTCATGGCTGCCTTCCATGCTTTCTCATTGACATACTCACATTGACGTCGCGCTCTTCCATCTTCTCCTTACCGTTGCTGAGCTGTGACTCATGCCGGCCAAGAAAACAAAAAAAGCCGGTTACATGGTGACAATTGAAGCGACAGGCATTTAGTAAGGTGATTTCTAAGGTAACAATAGTCAGGAACATTTTCATTTTCAGCATCAATTGGGTAAAAAATGCGGCCATGATAATTAGCAGTGTGTATAGCTTAATATGTGTGCAACGTGTATGTGTGTGTGTGTGTGTGTGTGCGCGCGCGTTTGCATGCATGCAGCTTTAAAGGACTTCAGAAAGCCTGGAGGAAAAACAGAGATTGGTGTTTTACGACATCTCACCACTCTCTCTGCTGTCAGTCAGCATTAGGGGCTGTTTTCCGCTGTTGTATTTTTCTTTTGTAATCTAAAGCACCGTCCTTTTAAAACGACTTTGCTAATTACTTTATTTAATCGGGCACTGGCCAAGGAATTATATTTGTAGCCTGGAGCAACTTCTGAACCTGTAACAATAGCTTTTGGAATATCAGTTTAAGATAAAAAGCTTCTAAAGTTGATCCTGGAGGCTCGTATATCTGCATATTTCAAGACCCACTTTCATCTGGACCCTTCGAGATCACAAGGACTCTAATGTTACCTGAGGATAATCTGAAAACCAATGGAATTAGTTTGGCTGTGCTAAAAAAAAAAAAAAAAGAAGTTTAATAGAGGAAAACAAGTTACAGTAGCTACAATTAGATTTCCTTTTCAAAATATCTCTGAAACCGCGCCGACACACACCTGTTCCTTTCCTAGGATCATCCACCCCACTGTTCTTTTTTCCATTTTGAATTAGCAAAAGCAAGCACAGGGCAGCAAATGGTGTTTGAAAGACAGGGTTGGGGGTCCAGTGGTGGTAGAGAGGGGTAAAAAAAAAAAAAATCAAAGCGATTTCGGCAGAATGCGAACTTTCAGAGGCTGCGGTGCTGTTGAACTGAGCAGGCCCATGGCCTGTGAAAAGAAATGGAGACAGCCTGAATGCAAATTAAATCCCCCTCATTCCTGCAAATATTGTCTTAGCCATTAGTGTGGGCTTGACTAGAAAGGAGTGGTCCCACTCATTGTCGCTCGGACAGGGAGAAGTCAGGGGAAGAATTCTATTCAGTGGCTGTCTTGGGGGCTTGGTGCACTTGGGCGCTTGTTTGGTACCATTCAAACGCCACAGACCGTGGCAACAAAGAGCGCTTTCAGCGTACCTCACTGTAAAAGCATGTGAAAAAGAAGAAAGGAGCAGGATAGGAGGGGAGAGAAAGAGGGAGAAAAGGGGGTTTGGCCGGGTTGAAAGGGGGACGTCAGTACTGGAAACTTTAGGTGTAGATCCCGAGTGGCCTGCTTTGGCCTATCTTCAAGTAGCATCCCTTAGAGACAACAAGAGCACATTTCAGCATGGAACCAGACCTCTCTTTTCTCCTGGAAGGCTGTTTGTGTACATTTGTGCATCTCCAGACATTTTTACAACTCAACTCTGCTTTGTGCATCAGCACTAGTGACTGTTTCACCCGCAAACATCCTCATCGGACGTGTCTGACGCGTGCTGTTGACCCCAACTTTCTTTCATACCATCTGAAGACAGGTAATTTTCTTAAGGCACGTCTCAATGCAGGGGCCAACTTCAGCTCGGATTCCACAGGCTTCTGTTGTATCCATCTGCTCCCAAACCAAACATGACTGTTAACGATTGGATCGTGTGTGTTTGAATCTACATGAGAAACTTCAATCTGCAGCGTGCATGTAGATGAACGCTCACTGACCAAACAGGGTTATCCTCCGCCACAGACCTCACACATTGTCCGACGCCACAGATGCCGGTGGCAGAGGTCTCTTGGAGAGCAGTAAAGAAAAACCACACAGGTTTGTGTTTGTGTGTATAGGTGGAGCCGGGGTGTGTGCAGAAAGCAGAATAGCCCTTGGCATCCCAAATTTGTTTTGACTGGTGCCTTTACAGCTGCTGCATAGCGTGGGCGAGGAAGGGCCTGGCTAAAGTTAAACAACCAAATTCTTACTTTTCTTCTTCTTCTGTTTCACCGTTTCTCCTCCTGTCCTTGGAGAAATGGCTCTTGGCCAGCCAGCTGTATAATCAAGCTCTTCATTTATACTTTATTGACAGATACTACCTCGTACCTTGGTTGAGGGAATACGGTTTGTTTTTCAAACCTCTGGGAAAGATTGAATTCCATGGCATGGCGATATATCCTTTGGAAAGCTCTGTTACTGCTGGACTACAGCTGCACAGTAGAAATGCTGGAATGCTTTCCTCCATTTTGTCAAGAGGAAACTCAAATCTTGGATGAAGTGAGAGAAAAGCTATAAAAAACTAATGTGAACTTGGCGGAAAAAGTGCGCTACAACTTGAAGCTGTTAGAATGCATTGTCTCATTTTTAACAACTGAAATCACAGGACTATGACAAATGCCATATTTTATTATTATAATTATCTGTGCTGTAAAACTCAATGTGTGTGTGTGGTTCACATGTCCTGACATGCTTTTATTGTACAGTAGATGCATCTTTGTGTTTATTTAGCCTCACAACATTCCATTTATTCTATTTGTATTCATATAAGTCGATTATGTCACACCTGTTATTATGGCAAAGGAGGCGTCTCACATATTTTCTTTAATTTCCCAGGGAACCCTATACATAACCTGATTGGGCACTGTTCACCTGAAGCTATTCCTTTGCATCATGTCTATCCATTCACGTTTGAAAAACTCAGATTGGGCTATGATTGAATGCTGTTCTTGACATGCCAGCCTAACTTTTCTTGGAAAAGTATGCGTGTGCAAAAAGAAGGAATGATGGGAAACGCTAAGCATTCAACTAAGTCATCCATCACTTCTCATTCCAGTTTATTCCCTGTTCTGAATGTCACCATCTTTGTAAAACTACACCTCAGGAATGTCACAGACACAACCGAGGAGACTCTGAATTACTGCTTGTGCTCTTTAGTTTAGAGTTGGCTAATTCATGTCAGCCAAGAAATTTTCACTCACACTAACAGAGGAAAGCAGAGGGTGCCAAGAAAATCTGAGGCGACAGAAACGGGAGGTTGGTGTCGATGACAGACGGGATGGAGAGGCTGACTTCTTTATTTTAAGGATCTTATCTCCAATCCCTTCCTGCCACTCTGTCGCTTCCATCTTGTTTCGCAGCCTCTGTGTTCTTCGTGGGGACAAACTAAAGACTGATGCATGTTTACAGCACGCACAGTGACAGGCGAAGGTGCTCATACAAAATGACATTCAGAGCATTTTCCATATGCACAAATACTATCACAGGCATGTCTGCATTCTCACACAGCCGCTCTGAATCCTCGGATTTAGGGGCGCTGGTGATAAAGGAAGGGAGATACGTATGAAAATAATCCTCTGTCTGAGTGAAGACTTTATACCTCAGTTACTCGGTGATATAATGTTAGTAATTTTGTCTGTCCTGAACAGGAAGTGTCTCTGAATAATGTTATGTAATGTATTTGTCCAGACATGCATTTTATAGTTTCATACCGCATAAACAGGTTCACCCAAAGCATGACAGAAATTAATCCTCACAGACAAGTTTAGCTTTTTTTTATATCTTTGTTCATTTCCAGTACCAGTTTCAGCTTCCTTGTCCAAAAAGGTAAAATGTGCTCTGGCTCTTGAAACACCACATAAGTTACGTTCACACTGATTGAAAGCAATTTTCTTTTTTAGATTTGATCATTTTAATTTACTGTTCACCTTTATGTTCAACCTCTATCCAAGACCTCACATTTACACTAACCATGCTGATAACCAGTGAAATATATTAATATGGAGTCACTTTATTATAATAATCAATAAAATAGGGGTGCAGTCATTAATTATTTTTACTGTCTGAGGTGGGCCCATAGACTTTTTAGGCTTTGTAAGCAGCAATAAACAGGTTACGAATGAAACATTTTCACATTTTCCATTAAACTTATTACAATAAGTCTCCCAGTTGTCGCTGATGCAATCTGTCATATTTGACTTTTTCCACTATTGTGTGTAGAACGTTAATGTGAGCAAAGATCAGTGGTCAGATCAGCCTGAGTCAGATTTACATCTGATTTAGGACCTCTGGTGAATGTAAACCAAACCAGAGTTGAAAAGATCAGATTCTGTTCTGAGAAAATAAAAGAAGTCCATTAGTGTGTGTAATAATGACCAAATTGACATCTACTATAATCAGATATTCCAACAACTTTTTAGGATGGCATGATTAAATGTGAAGATATAACATTTATGCACTTCTGTAACCATCTTTCTTTTACGCTGCCTCTGTTCCAACGATGTTCTACTATCTGTACCTCTCAATTTTGAGTCTACATCTGAAAACACAACATTCAGAGGGCTAGATGGTCACTAACCCTCCATTTTAAAAAGAAAAATTACACACTACCCTACTGAGGGACACGGAAAAAGGAGGGTTAAAGGCAAGCACTGTAGTAAGGCTAATAGGGAGAGCTGACATTGGACATTGCTCCCTTTCAATCAGAGCAAAATGTTGCTTCTCCAAAACATTTCTGGAAGCCTATCAGTGTGCAAACATTTCTTTTTTGCAATGTGAATGTATGGGTGCTGAGGGATGGTAACATTATCTGTACACCCATGTTGGTGGATGCTAAGTCTAAAGCTGAAGAAGGGTTGCAGGGTCACTATAGGAGCAGTAAAGACACTTTAAAAATCACACCATGAAAGAAATTGCAAAAGAAAGCAATATAAATAAATAATCCTAGATTAAATAAATGTGAAGATATGTAATCCCTGAGCTAGGTTTACATACTTGTTGTTGCATACATAGTTTTTTGATTAATCATAAGTAATATTTTAAACTATAAAAAAAACGATCAGTTGCGCCTACACATTTGTGGTGACTAACTATGACTGGTTTTTAAATTGTTACCAACCTTCGTGAGAAAAAGAAAGAGGTGCAAGATTCCAGAAAAGGCATGTTGACATCTGTGTTTTTCCACTTAGACAGAAACGCTGCCAAAACACAGGAACACCTCAAACCCACATCCACTATCCATTTGCTACTGTGGCTGTTTTTTTTTTTTTTATTTAAATAAAGCTATAATCACTCCATGAATCCCAAAATGTAACATGTTCAGAGAGAACTTATTTGTAAATAGTTTTTGCACATGTGTGGTGGAGGCAGCACACCTGGATAGATAACCTGGACCATTCATCATCTGTGCTTCTACACTGTCTCACAATTTCTTGCCTGCTGGCCTAGACTATTTCCTCTCCAGCAATGACAGGATTATGTCTGACATGTTTAAGGAAGTGGCTTTGGCAGGCGCTGTAGAGAAGGCAGGCGTGACGCACACACACACACACACACACACACACACACACACACACACACACACACACACACACACACACACACACACACACACACACGCACACACACACACACACACACACACATGCAGGCGCAAGCACATTCCTGATGCCAGTCTTGACTCAGTAACCTTGTATAACTGGGCAGGTTTCAACGATGTGTCTGTCTGTCAAGACGGAGCAGAAATTAATCTCCGTGTAAAGAGAACAGGGAGACAAGGCAGGGAAGGCTTTAGGTTTAATTTTGTTATCATTGCATGTGTCAGACGGGTTGACAGGGAACGGCTGATGCTGTTGGTAAACCGATCGCCACTGCTCGATTCGAACGAGGAATTAGCCTTGCTTTGTTAAATGGAAGTGTTGGGACAGGTGAGCTATTTATTTTCCCTGCTGGGCTGCTGCTGGTGATGATGGTGGTTTTGTATTGAGGCTTGTCTCCTTCGGTGCCTCGTTCGTCTGCCAAGAACATGATAAATGACAGTTTGGAGAAGGAGGAGCTTCAATTTGAGTTTGAGCTCTTTGCTTCGCACGGCCCAACCAGACCAACTCTGTCTAGTGTTTCCCGACCGCTGAGCCAAATTCCTGGAAAATGACTTAATTGTGGGGTAGATTTCCAAATGATGATTCGTGGTTAAATGGAAGAAAGAGACAAAATGTCGAAGCGGCGGCAAGGTGAGATTCTTGAATGACTCGTCGGCTTTTGTTCCCATCAGGTGAAATCACTGGGCACACGGGTTGTTAGAGAGGCAAAGTAGAAGGAAATGCAGCAATGAGGGAAAGTAGGATACCTACTGGTTACTCAAACGGTAATTGCAAGTGTCCAGAATGAGGGAGCTGTCTACTTCCGACATCCTGTGCTTTCAGTTGGGTTTTTATCCCAAAGACGGAGAACAAATGGCAGGAACTAGAGTACCAGGATGTGCTGAGGGGCTCCTTCTACCTGCTTTTAAGCCAACATGCCTGAGCACGCCACCCCCTCCGTCACCCCAGGGTCTGCTTTTTTCCACTGTTGACACAGACAGGACACACTTTACCTCCCTGTACCCACACCTCCTCTTTTTTTTTTTTTTTTTTTAAATCAAGTTTTATATGAAGTCACGGCCAGTAAATCAATGTCTTAAAGGGAGGAGATGGAGAGAAGAGGGAGACGTTCAAAGAAAATCTTTGAAAGTCTTCCATCGCCACAAACAGGTGTTTTGATTTATGATGTTTGTGTTTAATTGGGGCATTTCTCAGATTCACATGAAAGGGAAGGTGAATTGATATTTCTCGGACTGAGATTGTCTCATTCCTGGCAATGAGAAGACACAGTTGATGTTTCTTCAAGATGCCCCACCCCACTAACCCCCACTCCCCACCGTGCTATGAAGACTTTCAAATGTTCTCTAGCAGTATTTCAGGAGTGTATTGGGTATGTGTCTTTAGAGTAAAGCTGTGGGGAGAGATGATCAAGAGCTGCAGTCATGTAGAGGCTTTTTCTTCCTTGTTCAGATGTCCCACAGGTTGTTTGTGGTAATGCTGGGCTGTCGTTTTCACTTTATTTCAGACTGAAAGGCAGTGGAAATGAATGCAGTGAAATGAAACAGAGTCATGGTTCCCAGGGAATAAATCTTAATGGATATCTCTTAATATTTTCCTTAGACTCATTATTCATTCATTCATTTTCTTCCACCGCCTTATCCGCCGTAGCGGGTCACAGGGAGCTGGAGCCTATCCCATCGGTCATAGGGCCTGAGGCGGGGCAATCTCCGGTCGCTATGCCAGTGCACCGCGGAGCCACACAAAGACAGACAACCATGCACGCTCACACACACACCACGGGCAATTTGGAACGGACAATTAACCTGCATGGTTTTGGAGGTGGGAGGAAGCTGGAGAACTCCACACAGAGCAGGACTCGAACCTGAAACCGCATGGTGGCACAGCGCTACCCACGGCGCCATCGTGCCATCCTCTTTGGTAATTGTAACAGACAAATTTATTTTGAATGTTGCAGCCTGTCAAGGTAATACATTTATTTTGGATTCACATTCATGAATACTGGAGGGAGAATCCTAAAAAGTTCTTCTTTAGCAGCAGAAGCTTGAAGTTTTTTCACTTTGAGTGACAAATGTGATGATTGCCTTGAAATTTGTTAGAAACAACTTTCTTTGGGTCCAAATATCTGCAACACACACACGCACGCACGCACGCACGCACGCACGCACACACACACACACACACACACACACACACACACACACTCACACTATTGCTTCAGCATTGGTTGATCTTAACAAGTTGAGCATACTGCTCACATGTTTAACTCATAAATATTAGCATATCATTGAGAGTAAGCTGACATGCTGTTGTTAGCATTCAGCTGATCTGTTGCATTTATCTTCTCTCCAGTCTCGGCTCCTTATCTAACTGTGTTTGGAAAGCGGCCCGAGAAAAGCTTCTTCCAGACGTTGCTATTGTGAAGAACATTATTCCTGCATCATCTAGCATTACACCTAAAGACTGGAGCTAATAAAAATCACTGCTGCTGGGACATAATTGGCAAAGTGTTGCTGCAGTCCGGCAGACACAGGTAAGTCTTCTTCTCCCAATCATGCTGACATTGCTTGAATGTAGACTCTGGAACAGATGATGAAATGCAGCCCCCGTCCCCCCATGGGTCAACTCGTTGGACAACTTTAGAAAGACATCGAAATAAGACCAGTGTTTTTCATAGTGTTATATCACAGCTGTGCATATAATATATAATGGACGATGTGTCAGAAGAAAAAAATGACTTGACTTCTGTAAATATATATAAATACAGTATGTGGGTTTAAGATCATATAAAACGTCAAAGAAGTCAGAGCCAACCTCACCAGTCTTCTGTGACCCTCGACTGCCCATTTCTATGATTTTGCTTTATATAATTTTCCGCTCTAGTTTGGGTCAACAATCTGAATGCCATGTAAAATAAAAACTAATTGCATGCTCTTAAAGCGAGCCATGTTGTAATGGGGTGATCTTTTCTATTTCATAGCTGTTATTTTTGGCATTGTCTTATGGTTCTGATTTATTATCTAAGGGTAATAGATTGTGGTTCTGGTCAATACCACAGCTGTCCCCTCAGAGGAGTGTGTCCTCTGGACTGCTCACCAGCAAGGCTAAAATAAATCCTGGTTTGTTATGCTTGTTTGAACAGAAGCTGTGACCTCTTCATTTTGTGGTTTCCAGCAGAGCTCATGTTTTTTTTTAACTCTAAATATATCCTGAACACCACTACCTCATCTGACTCTCCTCGTGCCATTGTAATAACTGACCAACCCGTTTTGAAATTTGAATTTACAAGTGGAAAAGACCTTGGCAAAGTCTAAAAGGCATGAGCAATTGACTGATTTTATTTTTTCACAGCCAGACGCAGCCGAGCGAGTGGTGTAATTAATCACTGAAATGTACTTTTGCCAGCTTTTTCCTCAGATCGCACAAATCCGAGAATCGTCCAGTGTGTCAACGATGTGTCACAAGCTCCATTGCTGAATGCATTAACATAAAGGACCTGTGGTTACTGCCAGAAACAACACACATCATTTCATTACACTAGCCACATGGAAAAGGTAGAAGACAGGAAAAATCTCTGCACCCCACAATGTTTGGATCTGCAGGCAGCTTCACATGAAAACATATCAGTCGTGAAAAGCTGTGATAAAATGAAGTGAGGAGCAAACTTTCGCCTTCAGCCATCAGCATGGTAATGTACAGGTCTGAAGTTTGTGCAGCTTTAATGACCTGAGGTGTGGACAGATTATATGCAAAAAAAAAAAAATCTTATTTTAAAAAGCCGCTGTCAAAACTGTGCCCAGGCGAATGTATCAGCAGCACCTCATCTGTTTTCCACTAACACGCTGAAAGAGAAATCACAAGTCCATATGTTTGCTGGAGCAAATTGAACTTGGCGGATGTGTGTTAAACTGCCCGGCCCCTGGAGTACTGAATAATGATTCCCAGTCACCCTTAGCTCTCTTGGTGATGGGAGATCAGCATAGGAGACGTCTGAATGGAAAAAAATCTTCTGTCCAAACAGCAGCCTGCTGCTGTCTCTGCCGTACGGCCCCAGCGTCTGTCATCAGCCATCCACATTGTTTTTGAACAATTGGCACTAATTTGCCATCTGGTTGAAGGAGCCTTTGTTGTACTGGGAGGGAAGCATTGTGCCGTTATCAATAGTGAGTCCACTTAGGGAGCCGCGGGTGGACAGAGACAAATGAGGAGACAATGCACTTTATCTAGGCTCTGCTCTCATTCACGTTATTGACGTGACTGTTTGTCGGGCAGTCTGACAAAAGACGACCATGTAAATTTCACACCGAGCTTAGGTGATGAATTAAAACACGAAAATGTATGAAAGATTCAATTAACAATCACTTTGTTATTCACAGCGGCCCCAGGAGCTTGTCGTTCTAAATGAGGAATGAGAAGAACTTGATGATACATGCGTTTATACAGGCAAATGAGTGCATGGCAACAGAATAATATAAAGAAATAATATAAAGTACATAAATGAAAATACAAATGAATATAGAAACATGCTGCAAATAGAGAACAGAAGAAGAAGAAGAATTTTTAAAATCACGTTTATTCATAAAAGTTGAAATACAAGAGAGTCGTGTTGACACAAAATCCAAAAGAGGAACTCACATTTCAAAAACAAGTAATATAACATGTAGGAACATAAGCAAAATACACACGAATTAAGCGAATCACGCGGCTCGCTGGCGCAGTGTGAAGCGCTGTCGCTGCACAGCAAGGCAGTTCCGTGTTCGCGTCCCGCTCTATGCAGAGATTGCATGTTCTCCCCGTGTCTGAGTGGGTTCTCTCCGTGTTCTCCGGTTTCCTCCCACCTCAAAAAACATGTTTCAGGTGTGTGTGCATGCTTGCTTGTCTGCATCTTTGTGTGGCTCAGCGGTGCACTGGTTTCGCACCCGGAGTTTCCCCTGCCTCACGCCGTTCAGCTCAGATAGGCTCCAGCTCCCCGCAACCCGCCACAGCGGATGAAGCAATAGACAATGAATGAATGAATGAATGAATGAATGAATGAATAAACCAGCCACTGACTGAACACAAGTTCCTCACTCAACACGGAACATAAGACACCTTTGACACACCATAAGTTCGTAAAAGTATCGAAGTCATTCATAGCTCTGAAACAGTTGAAATCGATTTTGATTCTTTTTTGACACATTTTTCTTAAAATGGCTTCTGCACAGCAGTCAGACGAACCTTCAACCTTTTTCCTCCTATTTAGATAAAACTGGTCACACTCTAGTCGTCAGCCTGAGATACCGCTGTCCAAAAGGAGATCTATATTGTTGTTATGTTCGCGTGTATGGAACATGCTAACATGATATTCAGCAGCTATTTGTAGCAATAAATCAGCTACACAATCGGATTGTTTAAAGTTAAATCTTAGCAAACACCAGCGACTGGTAGATCGGCCTCTTTATATTTGGTCATTTTTATCATTGTTTATTTCTTCTAAAATGATTTTTTATGTTTATTTAACAATAGTTTCAATCCCACTGAGACCTCAGGGCCACTGTTGAATCATGGTTTTGGACATACACTGTATGTATGAACGCTCTGATATCATGGCTTAAGACGATTGCAAAATGCCCAAGAGGTTTCACAATTCAAGCAACAGTTCTCTAAGACTCAACTTTTACATTTTTTCTTTCCCTCTGCTTTGCGTTCACCCTCAGCCCTCTCCTCTCTGCTCTGTCCACAGGGAAACTGTACAATGATGTCACTCCAGCTGAAACACAACAATGCACCAACGCTTTTTATTTTTTTATCCAGTTTTTCACCTTGTGTTTTCATACCCCCCATCCACCTCACCCCCCAATCCCTTTCCATCACCACCACAACAACCACTACCACCGCTACCCTCTTCACTCCCATCCATTTTAGAGCCAAGCCTGGAGAAGAAGATGAGAAGTGGTGCTTTCTGTCCACAAATCAATAGGTCTTACTCACCTTTGAGTCGGGCTGTAGAGGCAGCATCATCACTATATTCGAGGAAGACTGGGGGGTGAGGGGTGGTTGGGGGGACCCAAGGGTGCTTGCCTGCCTGTCTAATGCATTATTGAGGAGTGCATCTCAGACATCAGTTTCAGGTAGAAGAAGGCTGAAATAGTCTTATTAGCTGCTGCAGACAGGAGAGCGGTGGAAAACACAGCTGACCGCAGCTGAAATCCACTGTCTGTGAGGCAGAAGCTGGTGTTGCTTCATGTGGGGATGCACAGGGATTTATCTAATAGGACTCTGGGAAACTGAAATGTTGCTTGTGAGTTATTATTGAGAAAAACCATCAGATTCTTCCATCTAGTATTGATGATTAAAGGCCGAACGGTGGTGCATCTTTGTTTTTGTCCTTGTCTGATAGTTGACTTCTGGCATTTTGTGATGTCGGACTTTTCATTTATTGATATATTAATTTTATTTTCTTACTGTCTGGGATCCATGTTTTATTTAACCCCCCCTGAATGACCAGTTCTATAATTCCTATAATTCCTAACGCATTGGAGGCTGTTCAGAATCTATAAGCAAGCGTCCTGTTCATTGAATTCTCGGTAAACATCTCCCCCTGAGGTTGTGCTCTTGGAAAAATGATCTCTCCAGGCTGTGTCAGCTGGTGAGATCTAACAGCATACTACATTATAATATTTTAAACTAAAATCCCAGAAAGCAACTTTAAGTTAATTTGTGGCTCAGTGGGTCTATAAACAGCATCACAAACCAATGAGCATTGACATGCTATTAAATATGTACATCCACAGTCAGAACATTTGATTCAGTCATGTATGAAGAAAATTTGGCCGTCATAATAAACATCTGACACGTAACATATCCAAGGAATGTTTTCAAATGTGTTTAAATCATGCCACTTGATGACTGAAAACTTTGCAATGCTGGAAATGAAGAATACATGGCAGCTACATTTAATATGCTGTAGGGCCCGAAAACTAAATGTCAGAAATATCAGTGTTAGAAATATCAGAAATATTCTTCTGTGTTTTAATGTTAGTGAGCAAAATGACATATCCATCCTTCTCTCGCCGTAGTTAATATTAATGGCTTAAATTCCAAAAGCACACACATCTATGAAAACCCAAACTGTGACAGTATTGCTTGTAAAATGATCTCATACAGTGTGTGTGTGTGTGTGTGTGTGTGTGTGTGTGTGTGTGTGTGTGTGTGTGTGTGTGTGTGTGTGTGTGTGTGTGTGTGTGTGTGTGTGTGTGTGGGTGCAGATAAATCAGGTTGGTTTGAACAATCCTGTCAGTTTGGTCTAATTGGTTTGTGGAGCGTTTTGGAGCATTTGACAGCATTCAGCAAACGGCATTTCACAGATCTGAATCCTGCAATTCCCCCATAGATAATAAACAGAGCTGCATGTGTTAATACTCTAAATCCCTTTTGTCAGAGGGAGACACTGTCCCTCCTTGTTAAAATATGAATGTACAACTTTGATCGGTAATAAAGGCGTAGGTGTTGCACTGTCTTCCTCGTCTGTGAGAATGTTCCAAATATACATGCTCCGCGCTGTCCGATGAGCGAGCCTGTGAAACCTCAGTAATGTTATGCTCATACCGCTTACAGGAGGGAGCTGTTTTTCTCTAATTAGGCAGAACAGAAAGGGAACTTTAACTGGGGCAAAGAGAAATCAGGCCAAACCACATTATGTTTAAAATACCTGATGCTGTGAGACAGCGCTATGATTGCAACAGCTAGCTAGTCTGCCTAAGGACATTCTGTAGAGACCCACCTATTGAACAATCAAGAGAGACAGAGCAACTAAATGAAGCTGTCCCTGTACATCTCCCAAGATCAACTTAAATGTCATCTGCTGCTCAGACTAGACGGTCAGGTAGGAGAGCTAAATGATCAGGCAAAAAAGTGAGATGTTTGGAATGAAGGAAACAAGTTTAACCAAGAGTAAACTTAAGATTAGTGTTTTACCGGCACCTTGGGTCTAAGATTTAGTACATGAGGCATTCTGGGATAAATTCTTCACCACTCATACAAAGTTGTTGCAATGGTGAAGCTAGCTTTAGAAATTAAAATTTCAATTCCTTTCTGTGTGGAGTTTATATCTTCTCCCGTGTCTCTGTGGGTTCTCTTTGGGTTCTCTGGCTTCTTCCCACCTCAGAATCACAAAGCTTATGATCAGTCCAAATTGTTCGTAGGTGTGAGTGTGAACTTCATCGCTTGTTTGTCTATGTGTGTCACTGTGACACACTGGTGATGCGTATGGAGTGTACCCTGCCTCTCACAGGGTCTAGCAAAACTAGTAACCGACAAAAGCAGATGAATGACTAAAGATGGATGGATGGACATAATTAATAGTGTCGAGTAACATTTGGTTTAAATCAAATCAAGTACGTATACATGTTTAAAACCTGGAGACTGCGGTGCTGTGAGGGTTTGACATCACTGAGAGACTCTGTGGAAACGGCCTGGGAACCGCTGACGTAAATCATTTGTAGTTAAGAATGAATAAGTTGCAACTTGACTGAACAGCATTAGCTCAAGCTGACGAGTCACACTGCATCGCCTCTAGGGTTGGCGTGGTCGTCAGTAGCCTCACAGGCACGTCACGTCTATTCACCTCATCAGTGAGGGGGCATCTGGAGCAACTGCCGTCTTCCAGTTACACTACATAGTATTGTGTGAACTGATTCGTTAGACAGTAACACAATCCCTCTCTCTCTCTCACACACACACACACACACACACACACACACACACACACACACACACACACACTGACCTGCTGCTGCTCCATTGAACTGTGTAAGGGCTAACTGTTCCTCATTGAAAGTGAGGACTCCTCCAAACACTCCTGTGTTTTTAGCAGCAGCTCATAGCGACATAACTGGACACAAAGGAGCCATTGTTGGCGTCCAATGATACTGAAACTGCCATTGTCATTCCTTCTATACATGCTAGGCTCACCATGATACTGAGAGGGATTACTGTCAATAGCCGCTGTGTATCGTATGTACATTCATTGGTCTCACTTCAAATGTTAAAGGCTGAATTATTTGCTAAATCCTGTATCAAAGACCCACAGCTCCCACCGGTGAGTTATATCACAGCTGACCAGCTGAAGCCAATGAGTAATAGTTGCTTTTGTCACAATTCATAAATGAATCCTTTCCCATTCCTTTACACTTCTGTTATACTGTGTGTAACTTGTAGACAGACAGCAGTTCTGAACCAGCAGTGACCCTGTAACTGTAGCTCCACACTGACCCGCTGCACTGTTTGCACATGGTTATTGACACAAACCTGTGTTTAGTTGCACATCCTTGAAAAGTTAAACAATAAAGGAATTTGGAGCAATTTATGCCACACAGCGGGATAATACTAATATATATATATGTTTCCATCTATTTGGAGGTAAAATGGTGTGATCTGTGCAAAAATAAATATCATATATGAAAGATTACCAGATGAAACAATTTTTTCATTTGATTTAACTTGGTTACGTGTGTAACAGTACTTAATGTGAAAATCATCTGAGAGATGTTCTAAGAACGTCAGGAATACCCTAAGAGACGTGATTTCACAGAAGACTTCAACATCAGCTTCTTCCATTGCTGGTGAGAAATAACATTGACGTATCGGCAAAGCTTAAGAACATCCTTGTACTGTGTGGCAGCCACAGACACATTGCATCGTGATTTAAGTACCAGAATGTGTTAACCGTTCCCTCACCGCACGGTGGTCTCTGGTTTGAACATTAAGCAGGCCCGTGGAGGTACTATCCCAGAGCAGGGGCCCATTCAATCAATCTAAGACGTCCAAATGTAAATAAACCTGTGTGATGGAGGCGGTGGGTGGCTGTGGAGCTTTCTCGGTGTGGGGAACTGTGAGCCACTGAGAAATAGACCAAAAAAAGCAAGCAAACAGTACATCGAACTCATTTGTACTTCCAGAGTAACTTCATTGGGACCCTTGGGGTAACATACAATACAGCGCATATTGGATTTGTTTACACCTCACTTGGCCTCAAAGGCCGCCACAACGGGTGGTGGTAGAGGGAGGGTCAAAGACAGAGATCATGGCTCCATTTGCAGACTGAAGGCACTGAGGGAGAGCTTTGCCTCTCTTTTGAACACAGACGTAGGGTCAGCAGACTCAGTCCTCCATTCTATATGCCCCCGATGTGAGGACAGGCTAATCATTGTGTTGGGCTCAGAGGTAGATGAACGTCCATCTCAAGGCAGACAGGAAATACACAAAGGATGCAGAAGGGACTTGACTCATGAATCACGTTAATCCCCTCAGTGTAGCTTAACTCCTAAATTGATGTCAATCTTCCTACCATAATCTTTATGTAACTGGAGAAGGACCAGACAGGCATGGGTCGGCACTTGTGAAAATGAACAAATACGTGGCGTCATATGAGAGAAAAACAGTAGACACAGAAGCTTTGCTAAGACAGCAACAAACAAACTAACGCCCTGTTTCTAGTTTTCATCGTAAGAAAAGCTTTATTTGTTAAAACTAAAACCTTACCACTTAGTATGTTTGTTCTCCATATAACCATCGGCCTACAGACTAATAACTGAGCTCTCTGAGAGTGTAAGCACCACGCAGTCGTGAAGCCGATCCTGTTGTGTAGTTAAGAGGATATGTGTGAGTGCAGAAAGCTGAGGAAACAGGGAGCTGCCTGCCAGCATAAATGCAGCTGTAGGGTTTAAGGAGAGGCCCGGCTGTACGAATGCATCAAGTAGATGTTAATTGGCGGCCCCTCTTTCTACCACTAGTTGAACTTCCCTCCCTCCTGCTCTCCCTCTTTTTTAAGAACAAATGCCACATTCCTGCCATCAGTTATCTGCACCGCTGACAGCCCCAGTGGCCCGTGGAGGGCTCCCCCCTGCAACCTGTCCACTCCAGGAGGAGGCCTGTTTACACAACGCTGATTGGGAGCGCCCCAAACTGCCCTTGTGACCTCTCCCCCCCTCCTCAGTCGTCCGCTCTTTCTCTCTTCTCCCTCTTTCTTTTCTGCACTCCTATTCAGCCTCTCTCTGCTCCCCCCAATGCGGTTCTTGTGCCCTTGCAATCCACCCCTCCATGGTTCTCTGAAGCACCCACAGTGGGACGGGGTGGGGCGGCACTGCTCTGCGGAAGCCCTGGCATTGGAGATGTAAATCAGTCATGGTTTTTACAGCCCTTCTTTAAGTGAGCCCATGGGTCCCGGCAGCGGCTAGCCCAGATCTGCAACTTATGCAAGGAGAAGAAGTGACTTTTGTTCTGCTTGCTGACACTCAGCTTCAACAGTCCAAGCTATCCTGAATATCTTGAGTAATATTTGTCAGGATTGCCATGATAATTATGATAAATGTGAATTTTGCTTTGATAAATTGAAAACAATTTTGCTTTAATGTGAGAGTCTTAATAAGATAACAAAACTAGAAAGAATCTGGACTTGATGGTTTTATTTGATGCTAGAAATACCAAAGTTGCTACACTGCATTCCACTGGACGCACTAAACCACGTTTATAGTTGACGAATATGATCTCTTCTTTACTGAGGAAAAATTTATGTTTATGTGGAAACTTAAAGTTCAGATGGTGCATGGTCACATTTTACTTTTCAGTAAAGAAACCATTGTAAGAATAGTCCCTTTCTTGATGCCTTGTGCATCTACTTGAGTGAGCGTGTGAAACTTACTGCTACTAGAGCTGGCTACTGGTCACCTGCACATATAAGATGTGGCTCTATGTGACAGAAAAGACCAGGTCTAGCCAGTTAGCATGCTAAATCCAGTAGATATCTCCACAAATATTCGGCTCAGACATAACTAAATATGTCTAAGACAAATAAAGACAAAACTCTCCCTCTCTCTCTCTCTCTCTCTCTCGCTCTCTCTCTCTGACTTCTTCCATGTTTTTATCAGTGTTTTTGGAATCTGAGGACTTTTGTCCAAGAGGAGACCACAGGATTTTAAATCACTCTAATGGTTTTTAAAGGAACCTGTTATCAAAGGAGGATTTTTTAATGTAAGAACTTTTGCAGGAACATCAGGAGTCCAAATTCCTCTCGGCTAAAATCTCCACATTTGGACATGTGGTGGAGATTTGTGGACCCACCCTGGATGGTGCTGCTGCTTTATCCTCTACAGTGGGTGTGACCTCAGTGAGACTCATCGTAAGACTGTTGAGGAGCTGGAAGAGCCAACTCACCCCACAGCAACTGACTTTGATAAATTCTTATTGTAGAGGCCTATAAAACCTGATTCATACTGACCCTATCCCTTGTAGAGAGTTTGTCTCTTTGCTCTGTGTCAGACCCAATCAGCCTCAGTGACAGTAATGGAAAAAACATGTAAATAAATTGATGGTAAAGGTTCTAAAAAATGATAAACTTAAACATTGGGTTGACACACCATGGAGGGTCCACCTCGGGCTGACGGCGAATGTGAACCCTTCATGGGAGTCTTTCTACAAGCCACCGTTAGCAAAGAGGGCTGGAGATCTCAAATGGAGGACTTTACATGGCACTATAGCCGTCAACAGTTTTATTGCAGTTATGAGTCCAAATATGTCGGAAAACTCCGTTCTGTTCTCACAAGGAAACTATTTTTCACTGCTTCCTAGACTGTCAGAGACTCGACAATCTATTCCTGTTTTTAGAGGGAATCTTTCTCTCATTCGATCTTGTTTTGACAAACAGATATACATTATTGGTCTGAAACGTAGAAAAATTTTTAAAAAAGCATCGGCAGATTCTTAATTTTCTTTAGAGCCAAGCAAAGATGGCAATTTATCTAAGCAGGAAAAAAAAGGTTGAAAATTCGTCTGACTGCAGTGCAGAAGTCATTTCATTGTCATTGTCAAAGAAGAATCAGAATCGATTTTAACTATTTCTGAGCTATGAATGATTTAGATATTTTTACGAACCTATGGTGTGTCAAAGGTGTCTTATGTTCCGTGTTAAATGAGGAACTTACGTTCAGTCAGTGTTTGGTTTGATTCAAGTATATTTTGCCCACATTTTTTGCCCACATTTATGGGGCAAGTGTGTGTTCCAGTTTGAATGAATCTCTCTTGGATGTCTTGTAATATCGACTTCATGAATAAATGTGATTTTAAAAATCAAAATCAAAAAAAATTTGCAGTTACACCTTACATTCATGATATTAGCAGAAATGGAGTCTTCCATTTATGTACTTGTATATTCATTCACAGTGCAGACAATGCAGGCAGACCCCAGGTCTAGGTGCAAAGACCCCAGAATTGGTTGCCAATGTTCAGATACTGATCACATGTTCATACCATGTGAATATTAAGTCTTTGTAAATGTGTCGGCTTCTTTCAGCCGGAAACCAACCTAAAATATATTCAAAATCTTAACTGACATTACTAAACAAAAACAGGGAACTATCACTCAAATACATCACTTTGGAAGTTGAGTGTCCAAAACTGACAATGCATAATATGAGATATTTCATTTGACAAAAATGTTGACTTACTAATTGCTCATAAGGAAATCATGGGATCCTCTATGTCAGTATCATACAAAGCAGAAAGGCTAATTCTAATCCAGGTAAGATATATCAACCTGAACCAAAAGTTGCATCCAGTCAGTCATGACAATAGACTGTCAATCAATCAGATCAACCGCATGATCATCTACTGGAGGCCCATGTCGTAGATATTTGTTTGACTAGGAATCTTTGTATCACACGTGTCTACTCATGTAAAACTGACACACAGTTAAATCTTATCACCACAGAGGAACCAGAACTCTTCTCCATTTGCTACCCATAAATTAAACATGGCAGTCCTGCTGTGGAAACAGACTTCAAATGACCTGCTGAAGACTTTCAGAGAGTGGGTGTGCTAAAGAGACGTGGAGGAAAACATGGGTGGAGCTAGAGGGGGGGAAGAAAAAACAGATAAGGAGGAGAAGAGGAAGGGAATGGGAGGGAGAGAAGTTAAGAGACAAAACTGTACATAAGTGTGGTTTGTGTCAGGGGCTGGTGTGTGCCTCTGAAGATGGGGGCCTCTGAGCTTCCAGCTGTGTGAAGGGTTTCTCTGGAGCTTGTCATCACGTTGGGAGGAGGTTGCTTGGCGGTGACTAACATCCTCCGACAGCAACTGCCCCATAATCAACAGACTGCACACCGCTGCTGAGAAGAGAAAACAAGGGAAGAGGAAAGGGGGTTGCCTGAGCTTCCTTCAGTTGCTAATGTGGTTCACCCTCCACCTCACATTCAAACCCATTAGATGAATAGATGTTGATTATTATAACAAACCTTTAAAGCAAAGGAAATTAACATCAGAATTTTGTTTTTGCAAGAAGAAAAATGAGATAGAGAGATTCCCATTAATTCTAGCTCCACCTCTCTCTCTCTCTCCTCCCAATTGGACATTCTTGTAACACCTTCAAGTTAAGATGCCCATTTAGCACCCTGACCAGATACTTCTTCAGACCTTAACGGACTGTTTTATGGTTAAACCCATTTAGCTGTTCGTCAGCAAAATCTTTCATGAGTGAGGCTAAGATGGAGCAAAACTCGAATTCCATCATTTGGGATAGATACTTAGACTGAACTTGTAGGACATAACCCACTGTTTTCTAGCAGAGAACCATGGATCAGACATGTAAGTTCTTACTCTCATCACAGCTGCATCACATTTGGCTGCAAACGGCCCACTTGCATGCTGGGAGATATGGAATATCAAAGCCAACAGGACCATTTGTTATCTTGAACAAAGATGATAGGCATAGCACGATAGTATGTTTGAAAATAATATTTTAGGATTTGACTTTACTTTTTGTGATCAGCTGATCACCACTACTATGAAGTGACCCCAGTGCAGCTCTGATTTAAGGAGCAGGAGATTTGACACTTGGCAATCAGGGTCAATCACTCCTTTAAAAGTCATGAAAATACATTTAATGCCATTAAGAAGATTAAAACAGGATTTGCATTGGAAACAAACACAATGATCTGAGTCGCCGTTCGTCTGTTTGACACTTCTTTTCAGATAAAATAAGATTTCACAGCTCAATACTGGATTAAGCTTCTCGCTACGAAGCGTGGGTGGACTCAATTGCAGCGTTGAGGAATATTGTTACTCCTGACATATTGTAGGTTGAATGGGGATGCAAAGGGGAGGAATGGGGGTGACCTTAG
The DNA here is from genome assembly GCA_013358685.1 of Antennarius maculatus. NCBI lineage: Eukaryota > Metazoa > Chordata > Actinopteri > Lophiiformes > Antennariidae > Antennarius > Antennarius maculatus. The sequence continues at coordinate 13,693,190 of CM023624.1, forward strand.
AAGCAGTGACCCAGAGTGAGTCCCATGTCCCCCGGTGGCCCTTCCCTGCTCAGCCCCAAATTCCTGAGCGTCTCCAGCCTTCAGATAGCCTCCTCTGCAGGCAAACAGCAGGGTCCACGTTCCTTTTAGTAATGGCCTTTGGAAATCTCTTTTATCTTGTTTAGCACACGCTGCCCCATGTTGGCACGGGACCAACACATTTGCGCAATCACACAAGTGCATTCAAACAGGAATATAGCAACAAATGCAAACAGACAAACTGATGACTAGGTTACTCATTCACAAAGTGTTTTCCAAGCTGTCATTTTCCCTATTGGTCTGTAATTAAATGTGTTTCAATGATCAGAGCGGATCAGAGCAATTGCAATTTACAGTGCTTGAAGGTAAAAGGGAAAAGATGAGGAAAGGAAGCAGTGAGTGGAATATAGCAGACACACAGGTTTTAAAAGCACAACCACATGAAGTCAATGTCCGCTGTATTCAACACAAGGGTTTTGATATTTAACTTGCAGGTTTCTCTTTGATCATTAAATTTCAGGAATATTCACAAATTCAGAGAGGCATGTGCCAAATAGGTGATGTTAGCATGTTTGATTAAACTTGATAAATGCTCTGAGTAATTCAGAGAACTTGATTTATGGTTTTCAGCCCAGCTGGGGAGGAAGCCGGACCAACTAAACCGAGGAGATATAGAACTTTAGAAAAAAAAAAAAGACACTACACACACAGACACACACACATGCACAGACGTTTATAAACGCCCTACAAATGTCGTAGTACAGAGCAATGTCATGATACGATGAGGGAAAAGGCGTGTGATTGATTGGGGCTGAGGGCTCTGAGTTTGCCCCATTGTTGTCTGGGTAATGTTGAGAGGTCAAGGGATGATAAAGGCCTGACTGACAGTAAGGACAGGCCTGGTGTTGGATGGGTCAGAGGTCAGGTCTGTGCTGAAACCCCCAGATTTATGGCTCCATTGTCTGCTTGGTCAGGAACCAAGCATTGTTCAGGGATGTGATCATTTCCATAACACTGTTTGTGCTTCTGTGGCCATGTGAGGGAGAAAGACGCTCTCTGAGCAGCTAGTTTGTGTAATCCTTGGGAGATCTGGATGGTTGTCTGTGTGTGAGAGAACGAGGCTGGTGTGTGTGTGTGTGTGTGTGTGTGTGTGTGTGTGTGTGTGTGTGCTTGAGACAGAGATGTGGCGTCTGGAAATAGCAGCGAGGAGGCTTGCTCTGCTGTTTGCCTTCCCAAGTTTGATTTGACATCCTAATTGCCACATGGAGGAACAAAATACTCTGAGGTTGAAGTCGATGTTGAACCAAACAGGCTATGTTTAGCGGCCTGGACTATCTGTGCAGGGCCTACATTGACTGTCGCTCACTCATCCTCTCTGTGCCTCTGTTTCTTATTTTTTCCCTCTGCCTCTCTGAAGGAAGAAATATGGAGTCAGAAACAGAGAGAAAAAAGATTGACTGGAGGGAGCCAAGAGGAGAGAAAAGTACAAGAGAAAAGTAGGTAGAAAGAGAGTAAAAGATAGAGGGAGAGAGAAAGGACGAGCAGCAGAGACAAATTGGAAGATCACTGCTTTTTATGCACCCCTCCAGTGAAACTCCCCAGCCAGGCCAAGCACGCAGGCACAGTCTTTTTTTTTCTTTCCTCTCCATCTCTATCCATCCCCTTATTCCCCCCTCCCTTGATTTCTGTCTCTATACACCCTCTAGCAGCAGCAGCAGGCAGCCCAGGCAGGTAGCTGACAGGCAAATTGAAGCCTGGCAGACTGGAATAATTACATGTGGCTGTCTGCGTGGAGCATGACAGCTCTACCTTCAATTAAGCCCGGAGAATGCATTTTCATCACCCACAGAGAGCTCCTGGCCTCGCCCTCCCACCAGCCTGCCAGCCAGCCTGCCTGCCCATCGTCCACTAGGGCGGGGCACAGAGCAGCAGGACGGAGGGGAAGGAATCGTAGGAGCAGCACAGCAACGCACACACACACACACACACACACACACACACACACACACACACACACACACACACACACACACCCACACACACACACACACACACGCGTGCGCACACACACACACTATGGCACATACAGCACCAGCCTCCTCCACATTATGGCTCTTAATGAGTGCCGGATATGATCACTATGAAGCCTTTCTGTGTCATTCAAATGTTGAAGGATTGAATCAAAGTACGGAAGCTACACACGGAGAAACAAACCACAATGCTGACAATTAACCCCCGCTCACAGGTGCCTGTATCCATCTCCTGCACCCCTCCCTGCAAACATCGAATCTGAGCCATCAAAGGGTGACACGTCTGATGATGATCAGGAGAAACAACACAAGCAAAATGCTGGGACATGATGGCTGCATGCTTGGTTTGATTGCACATTTGAAATGCATCATAGCTGTATCTTTAGAAAAAAAAAAAACCCACTTCTATATTAATTTCCATTTAATTCATTAAAACTTTCTGAATAGCTTATATTGAGAAAAGTTGTTCAGTGAGGATGGAAAATTTGGATGCAGTTTCAGCAGCCTGCCTGCGCTAAAACACAATAGCAGTTGACGACCCCTCTATGACGATCCGTTTCCTTAAAAAGTGCAAGGGGTTAATTATGAATTTGACCTCTACATTCCAACCATAGCTGTGACAGACACATAGATCCTGGGGAGTTTTTCATGACAGAAACAGAACGGAACATCACTTACATTTAGCCAATCTTAATTTACATTTAGAGTGATTACTCCCGCCCCCCCCCAGAGCAGTTTGAAAACATCTCCTTCCCTTGCCTCTGAGAGAAATGCTACCTCTATTTTAAACAGCAAATTAAAAAAAAAGCATCATAGTGAAGCTGCAACTTTTGCTACACTGCAGACATCGATATCATTGATGTTGTGACTGATTCTCAGGTGAACAAAATCAGATTTTTAAATTTCAAAATAAGGATGGGAAGCAAAAGGAAAAAAAATCAACAAAAAAAACATGGTCAATGTTGGTTTTGTGGGCTGCTTCGGCTTGCATATAATATATGAGCCTGGCCTTCCCTATGGTGCCATTTGAGACAAACATTGTATAATAGACTAAGCAGCAAGGTCAAGGTGGTGTGAATAAATGGTACAGATAATTTTCAGGTTTACAGAGGCTTCCTCCCATGCTGTGCAACCGAGTGAGCTCGAGGCTTCCATGGCAGCAGGGGTAAACATGCGTGTAAGTGCTGTTTTGCTTTTTACTTGCACACACGAGCACATTTAGGACTAAAAATCTCCAAATGTACTGTAGATATTTCTACATAGCTCAAGCACGCACGCACACACACACACACACACACACACACACACACACACACACATGCACACGCACACACACACAACAGAACAGAAGAATCTGAGAGGGCTGACAAAAATGCCTCAGGTAAAATGAATTGAATCCAATGAGATGTATTGGGAGGATAGATATGTAAAGGGCTGCTTCTGACAGCTGTTATTGCTCCTTCGGTGGCTGGTGGCAAATGACAGGCCTGTGGAGAAAGGTGCATTTGATAATACAGCCACTACAATTCACCAGATCCTCGTTCCCTTCGGTCTATTTATATTCCCTTTGTGCACTGATCTCCAGTCAAAGCATCTTGAGCTATTTTACAAGTTTGCTTATGAAATGCACTTTGTTTCCTTTTGTGAGCTATGAATTATTACCTTAAAAATAGCACATCTTCAACTTTTGGCATATTCAAATAACAAAGTCAGACATGCGCAAATTCCCTGACCAAATCTCCTCTCTCGTCACTCCCACCCCTCTCCCATATGCCTCGGATAAATTTTCAGACAGAAGTGGGTGGAGGGGATTTTGCAGCTCGGTGGGGCTAACATGTTGCACTGGGCTCCTTGAGTAGGGAGGACAATGACTAGGTCCACAGTTCCCCTATTAAAGCAGCAGCCTCCAGGCTAGTGGATTAGCCTGAATAGGCTGTGCTCCCCAGGTACAGGATTTGGTTTACATTAGCCGGCTTTGCCCTTGGCTGCCACTGCTCACTCCTGTTCAGGTCACTTAGCTCCGGCTCACCATGCAGGATACCATTTTTTTAATTTCCTAGAATAATTAGAAACTTAATTGAAATTAATCTGTACCACAGATATTGTTTGACTAAAGACTGGCTGTGTATTTGCTGCACCCAATACTCCAAGGGTGAGCTGTTCAAGAAAAGAAAATGTCTCACTTTCCAACAATGTAGTGTACATGACGGTGAGAGGGCGTGTGACTTGGGGCAATGGGACCACTTTAAATTTTAAACCAAATTTCAGCTTTGCCTTATTTCAATGCAGTAGAGCTGAAGGTGGAACCAGAATGCATAAAATTGACTGCATGAGGAGATAATGTATAATAAATGGATTCCTCGTCGAGTGTCAGTGGATCGAATCATTGATTAGCACTCGGCCCGACACTGCTAAACATCGTTGTTATATACATATTTCATTACAGCTCTGACAGATTCTGGGTCTGCTGTTATGGGACTGTGACAGATGCCCATTAGTTGGACTCTGAATCCATGCAAGGGAGGTCCTGGTAACCTGCACCATCCTATCTGGTGTCCCCATCTGGCTGGCTGTACGGTGACTGGGTGGCCCCTCTACTAGATTATCTTTCCTGTCCAGGGATGTCAAAACTGACACAATTTTTGTGACAGTTTTCTGCATATTCTTCATCTGTTTCTCACATCCTATTTCTATATCTTTATTTCTGTTCTAGTACATCCTGAACAGTGAGGTCAGACATCGGTATCAGCCCCCAGGGATCCTCAGACTCCTTTACAGGATGGGTGATAAAAATAAATTCTGAAGAACAGAGATATCCCAAGGAATATACTCTGAGACCTAACTGATAAAACTAGCTCTGTATTTAATGATCCCAACATTCTCACAGGCAAAGAAACGGAAATCAGGGACCCAACATGAAAAGGTACAAGTTTCATTTTGGTCCTGTTCCTCGAGAACAACTGGAATAGTGAAACCAGCGTTCATATTCAAACCTCTGATTGGTGGATTTCCCCAGGTGATCCTCACAATGAGGGCGGTACCAGTGGATACAAACATAAATATCTTGATATCATAGAACCCTGAGGAACATCTCACCGTCTGTGTGAGGATTCCATGTTGCTCTGTCACACCAGCTAAGCAAAGACCTTGTTCACATCTAGCATACACATGCGTTGTGATGGGATGACGGATGGTCAGCTAACAGCATTAGAATCCTCCTCTTAATCTGTTGATACGTTTCCTGTTCTTGTTGTCCAAACTGTTCGGCCAAAATGGAAATGTGACTTTGCGTACATGCTCCCTTCACCTGTCGTTGTAGATTCATCTGGAAACTACTTTCACTGTGAGGGAGGATATGTTCTTTTATACACTGCCAAAAGTATGTGGTCACCTACAATTGTGGTCTGATAGATTGGCCCCAATGCATCTGATCCACGTCAATCCCAGATGTAATGCACATTTAAAAACCTTTCACTCAATTCACTTTAATTAATGTTTTTGTTTTTGCTCCAGCATCACGGCAGCTACCTGTTTATCCAACCAGCCTAAGTCACAAGGTTATTCAACATATTTAGATTTGAGAGTTGTGCGTGTCTGAAACTTATGCCGTCCTTCTCTGCATGCATCTGCAGAGACGCTAATGTGTACCTTTGCAGAGCTATAATTTCAGCCTCAGTTGAAACTGTCATTCAAATGTAAGGTTTAAAGGGTTCACCCTCGTCTTTGAAGACTATAGACATAGCTTGTGAGTTTGGCTGTCTGCTGATGTGAACGTCTCTATCGCAGAGCCATATGGAAAAACAGAATCCAGAAATTCGTATTAAGTGTGTGAACAAACGTGTGTGTGAACAAACGTTGGTGGATGCCAAAAAACAACCACAACACACTGTTGACTGACAACTTTTAAAACTTTGTAAACTTCACATCAGTTTATATCATTACCATCATCATGTGACACAATTTCAAGCCTTTTCCATGGAACATGTTTCACGTCAGAAAGCAGTGTTGTATGTCTAATGATCTCCTTAGCATTTCCAGTTCAAAGAGATGCTTTAGACACATGTATTCCCTTTTCAGTGTCTGCACTTTTTACAGCGTGAATGCAATTTGTCAGGTGAAGACGAGGAAAAAATTAGGCCAGCATATGGGCCCCCCGAGTGTGTGTGTGTGTGTGTGTGAGAGAGAGAGAGAGAGAGAGAGAGAGAGAGAGAAAGAGGGAAAGAGTTTTTCCTTTTTATTTTGGGGAACTAGAGCGTCGTCTCAGTGCTTCGCTATTCCCTACTAATCAGGTACTGCCAACCTGCCAGCCAAGGCGGGACGCGAGGCCTTTCAAAACACTCTGCTAATTAACAAGCCCCCAATGCATCCCTTCCGCATTTACAGTGCTAGCACATCTGCCATAGAAACTCTGGAGAAGAAAAACTATATTATTGTCAGCCTGAGTGGATCCCTTCACTTTGCGCATGGCCTGAATGGATGTGTGCTGTGTTGTGTGTATTCTCATCAATTGCTAAGGTACACACAAAGGTCTTCACACGAGCTCCCAAATTTATTTTTTCTTGAAAGTGTTGGCTTTGCATCGGTACGCATGCTTGTGTAGACATTGGCAAGGCGTCCTGCATCTATCAGACAGCTGAAAAGCATGAATAGTATTCCCAGCATCTTAATGACTGTTTTCATGTCCCCAGAGCAGATTAAAAGATGTTTCTGGTGTCGCCTGGGGTCTTGCTGCTACACATCTTTGACAAGCCTCTTGCTAGATTAAATTCAAAAGTGTATTTGTGTTCCTGACTTTCTCATTCTTTTATGTCTCAGCGCAAAAATAGAACACTGATTTCATAGAAAGAAAAGGGTGTGTGCTATCCATAAAATGTATGTTAGCAACATACAATATCGCTGTGTTAATTTATGAAGGGGGAGCTTTAATGACAATTATTTTCTAGAATTAGAAGATAGTGGTGAAACTCACATAGGTAGAGTGTGAAAATTTTCAAAATTTAATTGCACATTTTACAGTAGAACAAGTATGAGGGCCAAAAGTTGATCATCTCTTCCTTTGCACTGGCATCAACATCACTTGCAGGGTAATTTTAGGAATCATAGATTCTTTCCACATGCTGCAACTTTATATTGTTGCAATGAGGAGTGTAAAAATCCATTTAATATACTGTTCAGTTGCCAGGTACAACACCTCAACAATTTCCATTCTATGCCACCAGGGCTAGGGCTGTTCCTGTCTTAAATATGACCAAGAGGGCCCTTAATGTAAAATCAACACTTCTCATGTTAAGGTGAGAGAAAAAAAATACCCTCTTGACATGGAGTTTAATTTACACAGGACGTTGATTTTTGAAAACCTCCAGAAAATTTGACAAAGCAGCCACAGTGACCTTGCTTACCTTGGAAAGGACTGCCAAGGCCCGAAAGGACCCACACATTCATCGTTATTCGAGAGGTTTAAGTTTTTCCAGGTCTGGAATTCCACCTACTTCAAGATTTTTAACCAATGGCCAGCTAGGGCCCACAAGATCTCCCCTCTCAGCTCATTTCCCCTCTGTCAGAAAGCCATACCATGCTCTCCGTCTGCCTCTGATGGAGCCTCGTGTTAATTTAATGCTACCCCTTTACCCCAACATTTCATGAAGATGTCAACGAGCTGCTCCAAAGTACTAAAAATGAGCAAAAAGTACATTTTCTAAGGTCAAAAGTCTCATGTTTAAAGAAAGATGTGAAGTGAATGAAGCCAAAGTTGCCAAAAACATTTCAACATAATTTTGTCTGGTTTGGAGTTTGCTGGTATCTTTACCCGATCCACTCACATAGTAATTTTATTTGAACAGACTGGCTCAGGTTTCGCTGAGACTTTAATGAATGCGAAAATAAGCAAGACACATAACTTATACAAAACGTGCAACATTAACATTTTTCAACAGTTGTGTGATTTCTTAAATTTGTTATTTCCATACAGTACAACTGTTTAACCTCATATGTAAATGATGGCTGTGTGGATATACCTTTATTCTTTTATTACCAGGGAAAAGTCAGAGGCCAGGATTAACTGTTTTCAGAGCCTTTCGTATTTTCTGCCAGCCTTACATCACCATCTCATTAGCCTTTCTAATTCTACAAACTACAGATCTATAATGTATTGGTAAAAGATGCTGGAAAAAAACACTGCTTATAGAAGGAAGTTGTGTATAAATTCAGTTAAAAGATCCCTACAGGGGTATGGCACGCTTGTTTTTAGTTGAATCTTAGCATTGAAGACTGAAATGTATTTTTTGGGGAAAGACTTGTTATTCTCCCCATCTTCAACAAGAAGGCCCTGGCAAGAAAATGCCAATCAGGAGGCAAGTCGGAATACCTTTCCTGCCGAGGATACCTTCACTTTCCATTTGCTTCAATATGCAAACCAAGCTGTTTAGGGATGAGGAGAGATGGCTAATGAGCTGCCTGCATCAACCCTGCAGAAAAAGAAAGACCCCTCTTCATAGCTGCTCAAGAGAACTCCTCCTCTGGGCATGCTCAGAAACAGCAAAACAACAACAACAACAACAACGACCATATACAGCCAATGCAACACAAATTGATGTGATTAACCAGTGGGAATGACAGTTGCAACGCATTGCAGTGCAAGCAGATTTGGAACGCTCGAGATAGCACACAAACAGAGACTGTGCAGCTGCAGACATCTTGTAATGTGGAAAAGTTTACACAGTGAAACTGGCTTGACCGCTGAACGACAATTTTTTCTTTACTTAATTTCTTCCCCCTCTCTTTGTTGGTATCTGTTTTTTTCCAGTTTGGGGTGACACAGTCAGTGCTGCTGGCATCCTCTACTGTAAATCCATCGCTGTGAGAATAAAGATCCATAACAGTCTCTGCTGATTGATAATTTGCCAGACTATCCTATATAGACTATACTGTCCTAAAGATACTGTGGCATGGGAAATTTCTCTTCCTTCTCTCCAAGAAAAGTACATTCCTTGATTCCAGAGGCAAATATTGACTTTAGTTAAGCCAGGAGACATTTTTCGGAGCTAAGATGGACATTCAATGTTATCCCTCTGAAGTAACTATTCCTCATGACTAATGGGAGCATAAGTCAGTGGATGAAATATTAAGCAATGAGCTGAGTCCCTCCTGTCTCAAGAATGATGTCATTACGGTATGTAAATATCTGTATGTTAAGATCCAGTTCAGCTTACTGTCCAGCACACTGAACTTTTGCACTTTCTTCAAACTAGCCAGCATTTTGTTTCTCCACAAACCATCACAAGCAAAACACGGGGGCAGTGTCGTTTCAAATAATTTGCTCAGCTAGAAAATGTCCAATACGTTCTTGTTTTCCTTGGTGCACAGAGTAGAACTTCAAACCATGAAAGAAAAGCAGTGTGGGAAGTTCAAATGGTATTGTCATTAACGCCTCAACACAGTGATCATTCACATGAGGCTTGCACATAGAGACAATGCAGGCCTTTCTTGCTGTGGCGCAGATGGCATCGTAAAAAAGAGGCCTTCTCTGCAAACACCAAAAGCAAACACACAAACAGTGGTGACCCTCGGAGTCCCCAATCCATCTTTTCTCCTGTTGGCTGCTTGTTGTCCCAGTAAGATCAAGGCATTTTCACCAAAGTGATGTTTTCATGCTGTTATGCACGCTCATTTCGGGCCACTCTTGAAATGTAAATTAAAACTTTTTTGAAATGTTATATTTCGTCCAGCTTTTGTTTCGACTTCATACTCATGCAGATTTTCAGGACTTTTATCATCCACGTTTCCCAAAAGCTTTAACGTACAGTAATTTATTTCTGTTCATCAATCTTTGTCACCACTGAGCAACTCTGTTCAGCAAAGCTTCAGGGTAATTTACATGCTTTCTGCTCTCCTTGTATCTATTGTACTCTTTTCTTTTTACTCGGTGGAATTTGTTTGCACAACCAATAACCACAGTGCTTGTTGAGTACGCAGTGCAGCATGGGGCCCTGGGCTCCATTTGGTTTAAGGCAAATTGGCTAACCTTTTGAAATGGCTAGCGCTGAACCTCATCTCTTCACTGTGACCGGTGGGTATCTTGTGGATTGCCCTTCATAAACACAGATGTTCTATCTCTTGGGCATTGCAGCCTTCCTCAGCCCTAATCCCTAAATGCTGGCACTACCACAGCAGAAATATTTCCATACAGAGCTGTGGCACTTGTGTGTGCAGCTGCGCCTCAACATTTGTCAACATTGAGTGGCGGAAACAAGAATTTGCTCGTGATTGGACAACAGATAATCAGAGATTCACATGTCCACTTTGTGTATGTACACATACCACATTAATGAAGAACAAATGACACACCCACAATGTGTTTGTGGAGTGAAAGTTACAAATTTCTAATTGAAACTTGAATGGTAAATGATGGTTAATCTGCTGTACTTAAGAACGTGTTTGCACCTTGGAAGCACAAGTAAATTTTAGTCATCTGTCGTTTGAGAAGATTAGAAAGAAAACTTCCATGTTGCCTAATAAAACCAAATCTACTCACCAGGCTCACTTTAAATACAATTACTAAAGCACTTTCAACTTGTGTCTTTTTATAAATATGACAGCAAACAAGTGATAGTCAAGATTTCAAACACAGGTCAGAACCTAACTAATGCACAGTTTTCTGCACAAAAGCACAGCCAATAATATTTTTTAGCTAGTAGGGTCCTTCTACAGAGGCAAATTCATTCATTAGTCAGTCCAGTGTTTTGGTGCAGGAGGAACTATTTCTACAATTAATAGAGAGATTGCAATTAAAAGTACAAACATTCATGGTTCCCAGAGAATTCATTACATCCCGCGAAGCGGTGATGTATTGTAATTGTCAGTGTTTGTGTGTCCGTCCGTCTGTCTGTCCACCAATTATCTTTACAACCCTTGCAGATAGAAAGATGAAACAAAAAGCGCATCACTCGGGTGGCAAAGGGGATGAAAATGTGATGACGACCTTCACCTTGAGAAAACTAAGTCAAGGTCAAATTTCAACTTTTGTACATTTTTTTGCACATATTTCAGGAACCGGATAAAATGGTAAGATGAAACAAAAGCCATTATATTCAGGGAGGCAAGGGGATGAAAATTAGATCACAAACTTGACCTTGAAAAAGTGGGTCAAGGTCAAATCGTGACTTTTATACCTTTTTAGGTACAATCTGAAACCTCTTCTTCTTCTTCTTCTCCTTTTGGCTTGGGGTCACCACAGTGAATCAGTTGCCTCCATCTAACCCTGTCTTCTGCATCCTCTTCTTCTCTCACACCAACTACCTTCATGTCCTCTTTCACTACATCCATAAACCTCCTCTTTGGTCTTCCTCTAGGCCTCCTGCCTGGCAGTTCAAAACTCAGCATCCTTCTGCCAATATATTCACTATCTCTCCTCTGGACATGTCCAAACCATCTCAGTCTGGCCTCTCTGACTTTATCTCCAAAACCTCTAACATGTGCTGTCCCTCTGATGTACTCATTCCTGATCCTATCCTTCCTAGTCACTCCCAAAGAGAACCTCAGCATCTTCATCTCTGCTACCTCCAGCTCTGTCTCCTGTCTCCTGACACTGTCTCATACATGTCCTGCACCGCTCTAACATACTTCTCTGCTACTCCAGACGTCCTCATACAATACCACAGTTTCTCTCTGGGCACCCTGTCATAAGCTTTCTCCAGATCTACAAAAACACAATGCAGCTCCCTCTGGTCTTCTCTGTACTTCTCTATCAACATCCTCAAAGCAAATATTGCATCTGTAGTACTCTCTTTTGGCATGAAACCATACTGCTGCTCACAAATGTTCACTTCTGCCCTTAGTCTAGCTTCAACTACTTTTTCCCATAACTTCATTTTATGGCTCATCAGCTTTATTCCTCTGTAGTTGCCTCCTCCACTCCTCAGGCATCTTCTCACTATCTAAGATCCTGTTGAACAACCCAGTCAGAAACTCTACTGCCACCTCTCCTAGACACTTCCATACCTCCACAGGTACATCATCAGGACCGACTGCCTTTCCACTCTTCATCCTCTTCAATGCCCTCCTCACTTCACCCTGACTAATCTTTGGTACTTCTGGTCCACAACAGCCACCTTTTCTAGTCTTTCTTTCTGAGTTGCCAACCTGTATAGATCAGTCTCTCCTTCTTCATCATAAGCACCTTGTTTGGCCTTTGCTCCCTCTTCTTTCACCTTATACTGCATCTCCCTGGACTCCTGTCTACTCCCTTCAGTCCTCTCAGTGTCCCACTTCTTCTTAGTTAACCTCTATCTGTATGCAAAGCTGTTTAAATCAGTCCGCTGGACCCTCTGTATTTATTCAGGCTTGGGACCGGCACAATAAGACACAGGCTTGTGCCCTTTTGTGCTTACGTTTACACTCTGAAACCTGATGAGATATAATCACAAAACAAAAAGCAACATTTTCAGGAAGCCAGAGGTACAAAAATGTGTAGGTCAGAGTAAAATTTCAAATTCAGGGGTGTCGTGGGATGTTGCAGTCTCTGACTGCTTTGTTTTAATTACAATGGTAATCCGCAAATGTCTCCTCCATTGTAATCTACAAGTTTAATTTTTGAGGTTTGCATGAATACATTACAATGCAAATCACCTGATTAGCTGAAATATACAACATCACAGGTCAAAATAATTATTAAGAGCTAAAATTCACAAATGCTAAATATTATCTGTCCATTTTCTGTAAATGATTATCCTGTGCAGAGATGGAGTGGGAGGAATTGAGGGAGAGGTGTGGTACAACCCGAACAACTCTCCAGTCCATCTCAGGACCAACACACATAAACAATTGTTCTCACTCACATTCACACCTACCACATTTTTTTAAAATTCATATGACACATTGTGGGAACTATGCACACTGATGTGCAAACACAGTGGAAAACCTTTTAGCAGGCAGCCAGGCCAACATTTGGTGCTGTCACTTTTTAACATCAGCACCATAGTATTATTCTACTTGTTCATTCAGAATTCTAAAAATACAACAATGCATATTCTTCCAGTGGCCCTGACAATGTTTGCATTGTCAGGGCCACAAATTTGTGTTGTCTGGTCATTAACAAAAGGCAAACCTCTACAAAATGTAAGCAATCTTCAGTATGATTTTTAACATGACGTCACATTCTGCAGTGAAATCCTGAACCGACCATCAGACTCCGTCAACACGAGTCTGAGGAATGGATGGATTTAAGATTCCACTCCAAACACTGACACGATGCATCAGTCAGTTGATTTATGAAGTGTTTCCTCATGTTTTAATGAGAGCTAATTGTGGGAATTTATGATCTACATATTGTTCAGTGGCACAGGAGAGAATAGACGATCTCACCACACACACACACACACACACAGACACACACACACAGACACACACACACACACACACACACACACACACACACACACACACACACACAAACACACACACACACACACACACACACACACACACACACACACACACACTCCCGGCTCCCTCTCTCTCTCTCTCTGTCTTTCACTCCATGTCTCTGTCTCTGTCTTTCGTTTCCTCTCTCTCTTGCTTAAACCTCCATCGGCCAACAGAGGTTTCCAGCAGTGACCTGTTGTTTTCCCCTCTTTCATAAGAATATTTCCAAAAGTGTCTCCAGGCATTTTCACTGAGGTCAAACACATTTGTTTACAAAAAAAGAGCACATTATTTCCTGTTAATAAAGCTATTATTTTCTTCCTTCCACTTTCGATACCTGATGGATTTGGATCCCGTGATGAATATCTCAACAAATTTCATTTGAACTTTTCAACTCCGAGATTTACAGCTATGATTTTCATTCTGCCACTGACCTCTAAGGAACATTTCAATTTACTTGCCCTGCCCCTGCAATTTATTCATACTTATTAATGAGAATGTTTGGGGACTATATTGTTATTGGAACGAGGAGATTGCAGACTACCAGCTCTGGATGTAATGGGTTGTTATTTGATGGACTATCTCCAAGGAAAACAACACCAGTCTCCCAGGTCAAGCTGAATGGATAAATAATTGGAGGTTGCACTATCAGACATATGAGATTATATGAACTCCAATCATTAGCAATCCTCATTTGTTTTTAAATGCAAAATAATAAATCCAGACTAAATTAGGTTGAATGAGTTCATGAAATCTCTGGATGTTTGCCTATTGATTTCCTTACTGTTACTCCCATTTCCAATTTATGGACTCGAATAAAATTGGAAAATTTCTTTTACCTCTGCTATTGGTTGGGAGACAGATCCAGCATGGTGTTGACTTCTTTTGGGGCTGTCGAAGTTTCATGAATGATTAACAAAGCTGGGCCTAGACTCGCTCATAAATAAACAGCAGACACCTGGATTGAACAGGCTTCTCATAGACAGGGAGAACTGACAGATTGTTTCCAAATCACACCATTCAGTGGCAGCTAATCCACTGTATAGCATTTGTATGCGAGAGCAGCCTGGTCAGAAGTCTTGCATATGTACTATTGGGAGGAGAGGTTGTGCAAAGGTAGATAAAAACAAGGCAGTCAGTTACTGCAACATCCTGCGACACCCCTGACTTCAAAATTTTGCCTTGACCTACACATTTTTGTGCCTCTGGCTTCCTGAAAATGTTGCTTTTTGTTTTGTGATAATATCTCATCAGGTTTCAAAGATGTGTACCTACAAAGGTAAAAAAGTGAAAAATTTGACTTTGACCTAGTTTTTCAAGGTCAAAGTTGTGATCTAATTGTCATCCCCTTGCCTCCCTGAATATAACGCCTTTTGTTTTGTCTTTCTATCTTATCCGGTTTCTGAGATACATGCAAAAAATGTACAAAAGTTGAAATTTGACCTTGACCTACTTTTCTCAAGGTCAAGGTCATCATCTCATTTTCATCCCCTTTGCCGCCCGAGTAATGTGCTTTTTGTTTCATTTTTCTATCTGCAACAGTTGTGAAGATATTTGGTGGACGGACGGACAGACAAACACACAAACACTGACAACCACAATACATCACCGCTTCACAGGATGTAATGATGAGTGATGAGGACAGCATGCTCTTATAATACGTACAACCAAGTTCAAACTAGTAAAACAAAGGGATAAAATTCCATTTGTGCACTTGTAACAATGCTATGTAAACACAAAGTCACCCACATGTACAACTAACCAAAAACTAGAGCCACCCCAACAAAATCCTCTGAATTCCCACATTACCTCGAGGCGATATAATGATTTTAACTCATCAGTCAGTCGGTGAACAGGTTGGGGGTCAGTGCATCCATATGTGATCCCGTTTTAACTGTTCTCCAAATGAGAGCCAAAGCACCATAGGATAACCCTCCATGTCCGCCTTGCACAATAATGAATAGTCTGACGCTGACCGCCCTGCACATGCTGAACTTTTGGCTTTAGAATAACATCTCATCCAATTTCCTCCCCCACTGCTACTTTGCCCCCCTCCACCCTCCCCACCCACCCGAAGGTCAAGCGCTTGGAAGCAGTTTTGCCACTTCAAACCAAATCACTAATGGCTAGAAATAGCTTGAATGCAATGTTGCAGGTTTGCTAATTGTATGCATTTCCTTCTGTTCAGCCAGAATAGCTGAGAGCGACCCAGTGCGGTGTATTTCATGTTGGCTTGTTAGCATTTGGATACTTTAGGGAATAGGCAAGGCTGAATTTCTCTCAAACTTATCCCGGGGGTGATGTGTGTGTGTGTGTGTGTGTGTGTGTGTGTGTGTGTGTGTATGTTGGGGGGTGGTGGTTAATGTGATAATATTTTACATCTAGTGAAATGAAACGACATTTATCATGCTGTGAAGCAATCTGAAAAATTAATACTCTGACTATACTTTCTTATCATGCCTGAATGATATGTAATCAACTTTGCAAATTGAAATACATCCTACAAAGGGGTTGCAACGACAACAGCATTAAAATGAATATTTCTAAGATGCTCCATTGAAGTAACATGGCTTTGTGATGTTATCACTATTGGAGATGAAAGGGAGCTGGGATGTTCTGACTTGCTAATTTGTGTGCTTATTTAACAGGTTGATGAAGCTGTTAGTTCATTCAAAGCTTCATGTAAAAATAATGAGGGATTGTGTTCATCCAGCATTGCTCAGGTATGATGAGTGTTGGGGCTGCGAACTTCAAACGTCCTTCCCTTTGTCGCTGAACGTTGTCACCTGACACTCTCTTTCTTTTACTGATTTACCGTATCACTCTAACGACATTGTGACACAAATTGGGATATTATGACAATGACCACAAGGGTTAAATGTTGTGTTTGCCAAACACTGACTGGTTCCCCCACTTATCCACCCTCCCCCTTCTCACTCTTTTCTCTTTTCAGCCCATTATGTCATGGCCCCAAACCTGCTAAACACATTTCTAAATGACAGTTACTGCGCCTCTCTTCAAAGAAACCTCGACTTGTGGATTTTCCTTGCCTAATGTGGCGTCTTTAGCCACGTAATAGAATGGATGAAGAAGGTTGGGGCCCTAGAGGACAATGGTGTAATGGCGGTTTGTCTGGGGGATGGCAGTGAAGGGGTCAAGAATCAGAATGTGGAGGACATTAGCAGTCAGCAGATTGATACAGAACCATTGATTCTCGGCTTCTTTTGCCTTCCTCCTGGACATGATCTGCATTGCAAATGGCAGTTCTGTCGCATTGGCCTTTTTCTGGAGTCAGAAAAGATTGGGAGGAGGGGTGAGCTATGAGATGGGGGGTTCCCACAACACACAGGCCCTCTAGACTCAAAAACCTCACACCCCTCCCCCCCAAAAAAAACCCCTCCACTGTGAGTCCCAGCCCTTGTCCCAGGATCCCACCACAGCTGCCTCACCAGTCTCCCAGGACTTCTCCTCACTTCTGTGGAAAGCACAACAGGCTCATTGTTCTGGCAGAAGGAGGCTTGGACAACTCCGTTGCTCCTAGGTGTATTGTTTCTTCGAAGAAGTCCCGTAAGGTCTAGAAGGGAGGCGCTCAAGCAGAGAGCAAGATGTTAAGTCCTCTGATTTGCAAAAGTCATGTAATGAGTCTGTTCCCATCATTAAATATGTTATATACACAGAAATGTTTACATGTTACAAGGGATTTGGTAAAATGTTATTTCTTTCATAAATAGTCTTGTATTTGTTTGTCTGAAAGGCCTCCCCGCCAACCTGGATGCAATGGGCAAGAAAAAAGGTGGTAGATCAGTCTACTCTCTTTGATGGATGTGATTATTTATAATTAATATAAACTGGGTGAATTATGGCAAGAGGAGCTCAAGCAGAGGAGATATCATGCATTCCATTTACAAATCTCTCACTGTCCACAAGACGTGGAAGTGTGGATTGTTGTGTAGGTTCTGTGATGAACTGGTGACTTGTCCAGGGTTTATTCTACCTCTCAACCAGAACCAGCAGGGATAGGCTCCTGCCCCCCTTCGACCAGAACATGACAAGCAGTTACAGAAAATAGATGAATGGAAGTTATTGTGTGAGAATTCCTTTTTCTATAGACTCAGCTCTCTTCTACAATCCTGCTTGACGTTAGGTGTTTTGCGTATTCTTTATTTAATGCTTTTAATGCTTCTTTTGGACATGTAGATATGAGAGGTGTTAACGGAATATTGCAGAACTTGGGCCAAACCCTGAACCTTCTGGCTGTGTGGTAAAAACGCTATCTACTGCTCCACTGTGCCACCCTGACAACTATCAAACACTGATTATTTAAATTATTAAAATTTATAAATGGTGAGCCTGTATCTTAAAACATGCACATGTTTAAGTTTACCTTTGAAATCTCACTTCAGCCAACTAAAGCTGGAAAAAGTGATCGACATCATTCTTGCAGTTTTCAGAAACTGATGGAATCTTAAATCAGCAGATAACAGATAAAAAGTTTCATGCATCATTACAACAATCCTCCAGCTCTGTTTGTCTTCTAGCCGCACTCTTTGGAAAGTACACAGCTAAGTGGCAGGTTAATCAATGCAGAAATCCATACAAAGAGGAGTTTGACAGAGTGATCCGGACAGGCAGACAGAAACGGAAAATGTAAGACGAAAATAAATTAATGCTGGAAATGCCAGCTGTGGACACTGCAAGTGTTCCAACTAATAATGTTCCATCACCTCACCGAGACAGACAAAGTGATATGCAAATTGTTCTTCACACACACTGAGTGTGTCCTCCAATTATAGGCTCTCATGTTGCTACTGGCCACCTATGCACAATTAGCCCCTTCTTTATCCGGCTGTTGAGCCATGTTAGCGTGGTGTGGAGGCAAGTTAGCATTGCAAATGAAACGAGAAGCAGCATTTCCTGGGGTGTCATTATAAATTAGTGTTGCATGATGGGCACAAATTGCCATTCCTGCTCAAACTTGCATCTCCAATAAGAGCTGGCTTATTTCCCAGTGAATGCTATTCATACCGATGTAAATGTGCAGTGATTCTGCTCTCAACACGGACAGACATGTGAATGACAAGTAAGTCTCTTGTAGAGACAGTGAGGAAAAGGAAATGTCAGGAATTTAGGTTCCAAAATGCTGTTATGATTGATCATATTTGGTTGTCTTTATGAAGTGATTTATTTTAAAATCTTTCCTCCGAGGGTGGACACTGGAAAATATATATGTCTGGGCTCCCAGCTATGACATGCAAGCTGTCAGCAATCGTTTTTACACTATACAGTCAAATGATTCATGAGCAGAGTGTACACTAACCAAACGCGAGTAATTATGTTGTTCTTATTGTGCATCAATATCCTCATAGGTACATGAATGTGTGGAAATGAACACACAATTTAGCACCAGTCAGGGCTGTAGCTTTAGGATCAAACATTTTCATTTCATGAAGTGTATTCCATGCATATTTTGATGTAGTATATGAACTTGTACTGTAATATTTAAATAAGTCATGTAAACTGGCAGATGACGTCCTCCGTTTTGCTCCCTGATGCTTATTTTGAAATACTGTGGCACTTATCCAGAAACCATATTCACACGGCAGACATTTCCCTTTGTGATCATGCTCAGGGTGGGAAGCTCATATCTAAGCACATAATGTCATACTGTGGTGTTCCAAGTGTTAAGTCAAAACACAAAAGGATTCTGACAAATTATCATTTCGTTGCCATAATTCAATTTCAAATTCAAACAGATTTGTTACTTCTTTTGAATATTAGAACCTATTATTACACAAATTTAAATATATTTTATATATTTAAATTTTATTTTCGTAACAAATATTAACATAATTTTCACTGTGCCAGGTAAATTTGTATAACTCCCTGAATCAAGTGTGGTATTATGAAAAAAATGTACAGTAAGTTAAAACAAATTATTTTGCACTGAAGACATGTTTATTATAGTTAAAATTATCATGTAAGCTGACATCAATAACAATATTCCTCTTAATGGTTGCTTGTAGTGGGTCTGTAAAGAGATAACAACCACTTCAGGATTTATTTATCCACCATTTATAGTTTCAGCAGATTCCTTTCGTCTTTTAAAATGCAATTTTAAAAGCTCTAATGATTTGAAAAGTCACGTTCTACTCTAAACTTTCCTTAGTGCAGCAGCAGTGTGAATATATTTTAATTAATTTGCTAAGTAAACCATATGGGCTTTAAGATAGCTCCAGGCTTTATCTACCTTCCTCTGCTTTACCTCATGTCTTTGTTATTGTGAACCGTGGCTTAGCATTTAGCCTGTCTCTGGCTGCTAGACAGTCTCCGGTGTTTGCCTTCCTAATCAACTGCATTGTCTTGGAGATGACCCACCTCTAACCTCAAGCCTGCTGTCCCCAAGGCCCTGCAATGGATAGCAAGGCTGTGTTTGTGGCAAACACTGATCTTAATTCATTAACCATGCCAGAAACACTTTTCCAAGGTTCGTTTCATGGGCCAGATACAGCATTTGAAGGAGCACACGCTGGTCTCAAAGCAGTTCAATGAAATCTTTATGGTTATATGAAAATTGAAGGACAAGAGGAAATCAATTGCTACAGCTTACAGGTGCTTACCTTGAGTGAGTAACAGCACTAAAAATTGTCATGAATCACATACATGAAATTCAAGGACATGATTTGAATCACCAAATGGTTCACATGATGGCCTGTTTCTGCGAGTTTCAACAGTCTAGTCATTTTAAATTCCATTGCATTCCTGAGAGAGCAGCAGCTAATGATGGCTAGTTTGACTCTTAGCTTCAAATACTGTATGGACAGAACTGGACTTGCAGGAGGTGATGTTTATTCTAAAAGCATGAAACCAAATATCAAATCAAAAGTCCAAAGGAATATGTGTTGATGTCAGCAGGTTAGCAGTGCATATGATATTTTTATTCTACACAAAGTCTGTACAGTGGTAATACGTGGGTGGGTTCACATCCCCCTTCTGACAAGCTCTTTGGGGCGGCAGTGGCTCTGACTTTAATTTTAATACTTGACCACGTTTAGCGTTAGCTGATTAACATGCCATAGATTATAAATGATAAAAAGAAGTTTAATTCACAAATTCTATCAGGAGATATTCTAATTAAGTTTTAGTTAGATGTGTTCTGACATTGTGCACTGCAAGCATTGTAACCTAATCTGAAACTGCACACATACACATTTTCAGCTAGAGGAAAGCAACATAGAGCTGGGTGTGTGATTTACTCAATCTGTTTGAAGAAGGTCATTTCCTGTCTCTCAGGGTGGTGAAATCGTTCAAAAAAAGGACATGGCCAGCAAAATATCTGCTGAAGTTTAGCACCATCAGATCGCCACTCCACACACATATAGAAATTACATAATCCTTCTGATCAGGGACAACTCTCTCAAAAACAGTTTAATTCCTTTTTTGAAAGAAGAAACACCAGCAAAATAGCTGCAGTGTTGTCAGTGTGAATTGAATGTGAAAGTAGAATGTTAGTTTCAGACTAGCTTTTATCACTTTAGAAGTTTGTCAGACTTTATGTGCAGGTCATACACCAACACTTCACATTAACTTCTGTATGTAAGGAGTGAGGATAGGTGCACATTAAGAAGTTAATGTTGAGTTATTTGAAACAGGAAACACCAGTCCTGTTTTTGTTTGAGCCATCCATCAACCCCAACCGCAACCCTACTAGGACTTCTTTGCTCTCCTTAAAGACTTTATGTTTGATATTTGGACATCTGTTTTCTACATAAGGAAGAGGTTCACATGGAAAAGATGGGCTTATAACTGGCACACAGTGGTGTACCTTTGCATATGTGCTGCATTCTAGTTTTGAGGCCAATGTCATGTTCTGTAAGAAGACTGAACGGACCAGGCAGAAAGAGAGAGATCAACAGCTTCGCCTGTGGGGCGCTTTAATTCATGTTGACTATGCAAATCACATGGCTTACATAAGGCAGATTATGAAGCAGATATATAAAGTGCTGAGTCAAAAATATTGTGTCATGCATAAGAATCCTGAGATTAAAAGGTTATATCTGAGATTGCTGCTAACTTCCTGAGTATGCGGCGGGAAAATGTGGCTTTTGAGATTGAATGATTATGAAGTAAAATAAAAATGCGTGAGAAGAGGTGGATTGAGAAAAGAGATAAAAGACAGAGATTGACAAGTGCAGACAACCCAAGGAGAATAAGCACAGGGGTGGAAACATGCATGGATAACACAGCTGCAGGAGAACGAAGAGGGCAGACGCAGAGACGCATAGTGAGACATGCATGTTGTCTAAGCCCAGAGTCACATCATGCCAGCTCGCTGGGACACCGCTTGCTCCAGTAAAAATGCATCATCTCCCAGTCTTCTGGGAATGATATCTGGGAAGCCGGAGAAGCACTGCTCTCCCTTTAAGGCCTGTCAGGGGCACTGACGACAGCTGTAAATTTAATCCTCGGACCTGCTGGGATGCAGAGGAGCCGAGCAGCGGGGAAGCCTTTCCTACTTCAAGGACCTTGTCTGGCTCCAGGATAGTCTGCCGAAAAAGATTTAAACCTGATGACAAATTCATTTTGTGCAGCTGCACCCCCCCCCCAGTCCACCACAGAAAAGGCAGTAAATTCTACCTCTGCAAACAAATTTGAGAAATAATTATGCAGAGATTTTCAAGCAGGGGGAGTATCTGAAGTATATTTACTTTAACTTGAGACAGAGCTGGGGAAAATCTCTGCAGGCTTTGCCCCCTTTTTCTTCTTTCTTAGTCAAACAGTAAATATATTCTATTTCTTACTTCTCCTATTTTGCCAGAAGGGGTGGCATTTTTTTCCACGCAAATGTGTATGTGGCCCGTGGCGCTGTTGGAGTCCGTCTAGCTGGAGAGACATTTTGATATGACTTGATTATGTGGAGAGACAGTCGCTGAGATGGCACAGAAGCAGAGGAAACCGATTTTTACAGCAATCCGAAGAGCGGATTGCAATGGCAGCAGCAGGGTGGCCACAGGCCTGCAGGGAGAGTGGTTTATTAATATGTTTGTATCCGGGTTTTCCCCTCCTCTTCATGTTGGGGCCATACTAATCGCTGGGTGCTCTGATATCTGGAAGACTTGCAGAGGAGAGCGAATCGCACAGGTTCCTTCACCTCTGTGTGAAGGGCTCCAGAATATTTGAAGTGGTCTCACCAACTCTATAGAAATGAAAACCATTAAAATGGAGACGGGCAGATTTTTCTTTACAGCCATGACACGATGAGCTTGTCAGAAGTATGTCATGTTGTCTCTGGTCAAAGATGAACCACCAGGCCTATGCCAGATCCCTTCCTAAGATGTTCATTCCCCCTGATGTTCATGTATTTAACAGATGACTTAATACAGGAGTCTTCCTTTTTATCTCCCACTGACTGGCATAACGTTACCTGTGAAATCCTTAAAACAACTTATTTCTGGATCATTTTTGTGTTGACAGACCAGCAGCATTAGAATGTAATCTGAATAATATATGTATTCTCTGTTGCATTCTTTATAAGACTTCTGCACTCAGTCCTTCCTTCTGAGCTTTCAATCATTGGGCCCCAGGGGGTTGTGGATACCTGCTCTTTGAAGCACTGAGAAAGAAGGAGAGCACAGAGCAGGGGAGAGTCTGAATGTGGGAAAAAACCTGCCTCTAAATATGATGCATCCCATAAAAAAACAGAAGACCTCGATTTAAAGAAGACATGTTAAAGTATATCATTCAGCAGAATAAATATCCTACTTTGTGCTTGTATTACAAACCGGAATGGGAGTAGTTTCTCCAACCTAAGAAGCAAACCATCCTATATTTGAACAAGATGGCACTGGCGGAGACAAAGGAATGTCTTACATAAGGAGAAGGAATGTGCTCAGAGGTGATAGTCCTGAGTGCTGGAGCCTGCCTTCCTCTTGGTCAGATCAGGAAGCTTCAGGACAGGAGATAAGACGATCACATTTCACACAGCATTTCCCTATAGCTACCGATAATCGTCCTATAGACAGCTTTGGAAACTGTTTCAGAATGATTATGTTTTATGATGCTATTTAAGTTGTGTTATTGATTGAGACAATATAAAGTATTTAATATATGTCTATTGCTGCAAGTAATTTGTTTTGCATTGTAGGAAATTATCATTTTTATGGGAAGTCACTGCTTTTTGGTCAAATATTTTCCATACGATGCACTTTGACATTACATTATCAATTGTGTATTTTTCTTACTTCAGTGTTTGGAACCTGTTGCCTAAATTAAATCTTTAGCTTATGTAAATTTTGATCTTTTGAGACAGTCAGGCTAGTTGTTTTCTTCAGTTTCCAGCTTTTATCCTAAGATAAACTAATGTCATGTTTGAGTTCAGGTGCCCTCATATAGCATGCCCTCTACCTCACAAAAAAATTATATCATCAAAATTAAACAGTGAATCTGATTAGTAAATGTAACATCCACAGCTACGTGTGAGACCTTATATGGATATTCTAGAATTTTCTGAGGAGATTCCATAGAAAGAGATTACTCAGAACTCAGTGAGAAGGGCAAGTAAACAGAGGCCCCTGCAGAAGCCATCAGAAGTAAGTGTCATGGACCCAAATGCAAAGCACATCAAGTAAGGGAAAAAGAGATTTATTTAACAAAAGAAAGTGGCGAAAAGTTAGACCAGATGACCAGGCAGAGCAGGTGAGTCGGCAGAAGGTAAGTAGTCGAG
Source organism: Antennarius maculatus (assembly GCA_013358685.1). Taxonomy (NCBI): domain Eukaryota; kingdom Metazoa; phylum Chordata; class Actinopteri; order Lophiiformes; family Antennariidae; genus Antennarius; species Antennarius maculatus. The sequence goes on from CM023624.1 coordinate 13,717,376, forward strand.
GCAGACAGGTAGGGTAGAAGGTGATCAGGCAACAGGCAGCAGACTGGAACTGGTAACGTGGAGAGAACAGAGTTAACAAAAAGTCAAGGGTTGAGTAACGGCAGCCACGGTGCTGATACTGACTAACAGTGCAAACGAACTGGGGATGAATGGTGGGAAGCTGGTCCTCATGAAGGTCTGGAGATTGGAAATAGATGACAGGTTATTATGCTGCTCTGCTGCCAGTAGTGGCCACACCCAGGTAGGTGGGACACAGAAGAGGAAAGAGAGAGAAGGAGCAACTGCAAATCCTGGCAGTAAGCAAACATTCAGAAAAACAAGATACTGTATTAAATGCCATCTCACAAAACATAAAAGATCAAACTCATCATTGCAATTTTTTTTTTTTTTAATGAAACGCCTAAAAGACGACAATCAGTTTCTCCTCCACGCATTCATCTTCATTTGCATATGCATGCATGTTTGTGCACGCACGCTGTACACACATGCTCAGATGCTGCTTTCTGTTTCTCTCCCTTCACAGGAGGAACATTGTACATAAGTAAGCAGTGCAACAGAATGTTAATAGCAGCCAGGAAAGAGAGAGTTGCTTGCTCTACCAGGAGACGTAGTAATGCATATTCTGCTCACAAGCACGTCTTTTCACTCACAATGAGAAAATTAGCCTGCCTGACTACTCAAAAACTGCATTTTAACTCTCAAGTCGTACATTGTCATGTCATTTGGTTGGACCTATTTCAGATAACATACAGCGTAATGTTATGTATTCAGAGGAGACTGCAGCTGTAAATGGTAAAATGGTTACAAGATGTTGAAAGTGATATATAGGGTAAAGGATGATTTGTTTGAAGTGACCAAGTTCATTGTTCAGTGTGGGAAGCAGATCAGAGTAGTCAATCAACAGTTTGTACATGCTGAGACAAAGCCTGTGTGGAATCTCCCATGGTCCTCTGAATAGCTTCCTATCACACTATCAATGCAGTGGTTCAATATATTTTGTACTTTTGTTAAAAAATATTTGTCTGTGCCCTAAATTTATACTCAGCACAAACGTCTTAATTTATTTTCATTCTTTTGTTCTTTAGAAATACACCTGAACGGTGTTTGCATACCATGTAATACCAAAGTCAACAATGTTAAACTTATAGTCACGTAGAAAATTTGATCTCAACACCAAGATTCTTTCCCTAAAACCTAAATAAAGTGTTTTTTTTCTGAAGTGTTTTTTCCCCAGAATGTGACAGTTTCCATGGATTGTTTCTCTGATGGCATGTGACCACGGTGATGAAGATCACATGAGGGAACCTCCAAAAAGAAGACGACACTAAATGATATAACAAAAACCTAGAATGTGTGACATGAAATGTAAAAATTTCTTGTATGGGACTGAATCTGCACCATCAAATTAGATCAATATTTTTTTGTCAAAGTTAACAAATGTTACACAACCAGCACACTGACTGGCGTATTTTAAGCCTGAAAATGTTCTGCTGGTAACATCTCAATTTCTGTCGTCATTTCCAGGTGAAGGCTGAAATTCCATTTTAACATCACCATTCTTTTGAATCACACATTTCGGCCTGAAAAGTCAACAGCAATTCATCACAACATACCTGGTCTTCCCCACTCTAACCCCAGTACTTCAAACAGCAGCAACCAAGTTTGAAAAGCTGAGGTGTTACTCTTTATTCGCCTTGCATCAAACACATCCTCGATCAAACGTCAAACTCTTCAAACGAGGTGTCATCTTCACCTGTCCGGTCCTGTTTGATGTGAGGAGGTGTAATGATACAAAGGAGTTGCTGAAGCTAAACAACACTGAACCTGCTTGATCGCCACCTTCTCTGATATCTAGGTACGATATCTCATGGAAGACCAAATCAGAAATGACAGTGTGCACCACCCGGATCTGTCTTCTCAGTCATTACTAATTCTGTGTCTCTTCCAACCCAATGCTACAATGCAATGCTTGCCAATGCTGGGGTGAGGAATCAATACTTCACATTGTTATTTGAACATTCACAGATGTAGACACACTTGTTACTTGGCTGCAACACCTCTGGACGAGAGTGCAGGAAACCACCAATACAGCTCTAGCAATGTCACAAATCAAAACCGACTCTCTAATGGCCTATCTGTTTATACAGGAAATCAATCCATTTGATCTATGTGCAATTTGTGCCACAACTTTACTTGTGGGTTACTGTTATTTTCTTAAGCAAAAATGGACATAAGCTTCTCCAGTTTCACTGTGGGGCTCGGCGTGGAAGCCGGCAGCCTCACACAAGTCCGAGAGACAGAAACTCAACTCCAATTTGCTGCAGGTCTCCCTGAGGAGGGAAGCGGTGTTGATTTTGGCACATGCTTCCAGTCCCTACAAACAAATCCTGCCCTTTTTTCCAGACATGTTGGCTCAGGATCTCACTGGAGAACTAGTGAGGAAGAAGGAGAAGAAGAAGCAGAAGGGAAAAAAGAGAAAGAGGGGAAAAACAGCCCCAGGGCTGGAGGAAGATATTGTATGCATGTGCACTCAAGCAAGCATAAGGTTTGTGGCCAGCTGCTTAAGGATTTTTCTGGGGAGTCAAGATTATCCACAGAGTCAATAGAGAAAGGGAGGGAGTGAGGGAGAATCTTGTATTCTTATGCCAGCGCAACTCGATTCTACTGGGGTAACAGAGAGACACTGTCAGCTCTGTTTTTTCACTCATTTTTTTCTGAGAGTAACTCACCATGCATACAACCATTCATACAAAAGGTGTGTGTGCAGAGTGCTTCAGTAAATTCTAAGGATGCATTTTAAATCAAACCTATCTCCATTGCATCCCTCATTTTCTCTTATTCCACTAAAAAAACAATTTAGTCTTATGGGATGTTGCTATCTCTTAGACCTCTTTTAAGCCTTCAGCTGAGGTATTAAAGTAAAAGAGAGGTGCATGCAGTTTGCAGGAACATACTGTAGATCAGGACCAACATCCCCTCCTCCCATGGTTTGAAACGGAGTGAGATGAGAGCTGTTGCCAAGGTCACAGCTCTGCATTTGCACAGCCATGGTTGTCAAAGGCTGAAAGGGCTCAAGCCCTTGAAACACCTTCTGGCTAGCTCCTCCATTCTGCATGTGGTGAAACTGCTAAAGGCAAAACAGAGACAGAGGGAGGGAGGGGGGGGGCAGGAGAGGGAGAGAGCAGTTGGGAGGATGTGAGAGGGACAAGGGCAACGAGAAGGGAGTCTGCATTTCACTGATACCAAACCCTACCACACAGTCACACTTTGAATAATTGTAAGGGACAGGCTGTGGGCACCTCTGAGAGAGAATGCAAGCCAGAATAGTACCCCTCCTCAGGGCTTTTTCTGGCAGCCCTACATTGAGTCCTTGAAGGCAACGCCATGCAAAGCCAGTTAGCAAAGCCAGTTAGCTACCTACACTAGTTATACACCTCACTTGATTTAGAAACTTCAACCCAGAGCTCCACCTTCTTCAAAAGGGCGACACATTCCAAATGTCTCAATTGAAGCCTCACTGGCTGAATAGTCTTTTTGGGGTGCTCCATTGTGGAGGGACGGCCTTTTCACGCAGCTTTTTAAGGGTTTTGTTAGAGAGGAATTTAGATTGGAGTCTTACATGACCTTGTCCAAGGGTCACTGGTTGGATCTGCTGGAGCTTTTGTTGGCACACCTGGGTGATGACACCCTGACAGCGCAACAAGCTCTCATTTCAGGTCTGGTGCTGGTTTCTACACTATGAAGGGGAGAGAATGGTAAAAAGAAAGTCTAACCTTTAGTCTAACTTCAGCTGGGAAATGTAGTTTCTCTGCAAGGATAAAACATAAAATTAATGCCAAAGAAGTAAACTCTTATTGTAATTAAGGTGTGATGAATATTTTTGACTCATCACGTAGTAAAAGAATCTCTTGGTGTGGTCTATTGATTAATGACCATTTGCATCTAATGCTTGTTTCATGCTCCTACGCTTCCTTTTTTATGTTAGGTTTTTCTGGTGTTGTAATTATGAAATTATGTTAATTATGTAATTTATGTAACATGTTTTCGTCTGTGTCAGTCACTATTATGTGCATTTATTTGTATCTTTTGTGAGCAGATGTCACCCTGAATTTCCTTCGGGATTATTAAAGTATCAATCAATCAATCAATCAATCAATCAATCTATCTATCTATCTATCTATCTATCTATCTATCTATCTATCTATCTATCTATCTATCTATCTATCTATCTATCTATCTATCTATCTATCTATCTATCTATCTATCTATCTATCTATCTATCTATCTATCTATCTATCTATCTATCTATCTATCTATCTATCTATTTATCTATCTACATGGAAATGATATTCATTTTTTTGAACATGTCTTCACTTTTTATTCATATGCTACACACTTAACGCTTAGTTCCACTAACTAATATTTCTTCATATAATATCACAATTTGCCTATGTTTTGCTGCATGACTGGAGCATTGAACTATTTGCAATGGGCTTTTTCTCTGAATTCTGTTTTTAAACGCATTCATAAGGAATAAGAAAATCCACTAAAAATATTTTTTTCTAATAATATTAGAAAAGGATAAAAAGATAAGTGTACTTTGATGAGTTTTGTAATAATTTGTAATTGAAATAACAAATCAAACATTGAATGAATATAGGTCACTGAGACCCAATGAGTTTGAAATTATAATTAGAAAAACAGAATTTGACACTGGCAGCTGTAACTTCAGAATCAGCTCTAACGTCTATAATCCACCTGCAGTACTTGTAAAACGTAAAGAATTAACAGGTTACACTTTATGGGGTTGTTGTATTAAAGCCTTAAACAAAAGGCCATCCTGTTAACAGAGGATACAGCATTTCAAATAAAACAGTTGGCTCTGTGATATGCTGGCGACACGTCCAGGGTGTACCCCACGTCATGCCTGCAGCCAGCTGGGATAGTCTCCAGCAACACCAGTGACCCGCAGAACTGAAAAGTGGATGAAGGCGAGAATATTACAATCGTCTCGTCTTCAGGAAAATGGGTGGATGGACATACATTACTATATGTTAACCATGAGCTGATTTATGGTCAGAAAATAAAGACATGGAAACAATTGCAAGGCTTTTGTGGGCTTCGTCTCGCTCGGTTTGGTATAGATTGTTTCTTTAGTCCATAAACAGAAATGTACAGTGTGTTGAAACTACAAATTTACTGCACACGCCATATCTAATCTTAGCTATCAGACACCAAATTCAACTGTGTTTGTTTGTGCAGGTAACATCTGCACTGAGTGACAGTCTCTGGACTGCTCTCAACCACTAAGTGTTGTATCCGTGCAAGGAAATCTGGGAAATCTGAAAATAGCCCCGAGGCTCCCTGTGTTATTGTAGGGATCGAGGTGGATGATGCAGAAACCATTGGGAAGCCACAGTGGGATGGTGTTGGACCGGGCTTTGTTTGGATAAATACGTTCCGAGATTACGTGGTTTGCCAAAGTACAGCCACTTGTTTTTGCTTGTTCAAACACTGGGGCTGTTTATCTTTGAAACTGCACGGGAATGAAAAAAGAGAGAAAACCAAACTCTACTTCCACATGTTGAAAAAGGTCCACCTTGAAGATTGATATGTTGCACAGACTCGTGGCATTTTGCATGTGTGAGAAAGGAGCACTAACTACCAGAGACCAACAGAGAAACAGGACGATAAACTCGCTCAAAAACGTCCATTAACTAAACGTTACAGGACACTATCTGCCCTTTAGACTGCACTTTGTGACAGTTATGGAGCGTGTACGAAAAAACTTTAGTGCATACCTCACCGAATCATTTAATGAGGAATTCTCTCAATATGTTCTGCTTTATGAATGTAATTATTATGAAAACATACCACAAGCTTCTGACAGCAGCAGATTGACGTTGCCTTCAAAGAACTCACCCCCATCGCCTCTCTCTGAGCGCCGCGATCATAAAGAACACTTTCTGGGGCTTTTCATAAAGACTGAGTTCACAGAGTTCAACTCCAGAGCATCACGTCTGCATGGCCCTGGATTTTTGAACACCTGGTACCTGCTTATTTCTTTTCCAAGCGGAAGCCGGTCCGAAAAAGAGATAAAGTGCTGATTGTCCCTTTCCTGCTTTTTTTTTTTTTTGGACGGATGTCGGGTCTATTGAAGTGAAACCATTTGCCTTTGAAGATGCCTTCCTGGTTACTGTTCAGTCCCAGGGAGTCTCCCCACTAGTCTCCACTGATTAATCAAAGTGTTCCATCATCAAACATGGATACTCATACAGCAGACTATATAATGTAGAGATATAATCATACCTGTAGAATGTAAATTGAAGGTATTTGGCCATGCCATGCCATACGTGATCTTCCTTTAAGGCAGGGAGCCACACATCCGTTAAAAAACTTGTCTAACACCCACATCTAAAAAAAAGGGGGGGGGCCCTCCTTCTCTTTTGGATGAATGTAGCATATGGATGCAGGGGTTGCTCTGATCACGTGGGGGGCCTTTCCTCTGTGAACGCCTCGACTGGCTTCCCTACATTGTGCATTAGTGTGAGTTTGTCCACACTGACTGCAGAATGTTATTCATCTTAAACTGGAATAGACCCGTGATGGAGTGAAATGTATTGGTGGGTATAAAAAAACAGATAGACTGAAGCAATTACAGAAAGAAAAAATTTGAATTTCATATTGTTACGATTCATATTACATTCATGCATAACTCTTAACTGGAGAAACTTCTTCTTCTTTTCCTTTCGGCTTTTCCCTTCAGGGGTCGCCACAGTGAATCAATTGCCTCCATTTAACCCTGTCCTTTAAACTATTGTACCAGAAATATGATAATAATCATTTATTATTTTGGGAAGTATCTTACTTCAAAATAAACTAATCAGATATTTCATAAATAAATTCACCATTTTAATGTATCTTTTCTAAAAAGTCAGGTGACTATTACTTAATACTTAATTAATACTTAATACTTAAAACTATTTTTTTTTTTATCTGCAAAATAAAGTAAAATCTAAAACCTCCTTTACCATTGGAACGTTGGGACTGAAGGCAGAGCAGCATGTTATAGTGTTTCAACTGAACATAGCTTTTTGGTACTTGTTGAAATATAAGTAGATGCAAGAATTTTGCACATTATGTGCACACACTGTGATCACACGTTTGATAAAGGCTATGGTACTCATGGCAAAAAGTTGTGTAAGAAGAGAGAAGAGCAGTGGATGGAACAGAATGGAGATCTGTTCAGCTTAGCTCATACTACTCCTCTCCTGAAGGGAGAGATTGGCTGGTGGCGGTTTTGGTGTTCTGGTTGAGCACAATGACATTAGACCTTTGGTTTTGGACCCTAAAAATAACTTGTCTGTGGTAAGTACTTGGAGATGTTCCTGTAATTTAGCAGGGTGCTGCCCATGGTGCGTGCTTTGCATTGATGGGAGAAAGGGAGAAAGATTCTTGCCGTACAGAAAGCAAAAGTGTGTGGTCATGGTGGTATGTTCCACCTCACCAGCGATACCCTGATGAAACCCAAGCAGTGAGATCAACATGGAGCAGAAAAAAAACTAACTTCCTGCTCTGAGAAAAAAAAAAAAAAAAAAAAGAACAGTTGTCAGGAAAAGAAATGAGAGAAAAGTTGGCCTCCAGTTCATACTTCTCCATTTCAGGTAATATTTATCCAAATGCTGACACCTTTAAACCGCTGAAATAATGTTCTTCTTCAATTCTTGTTTTGCGTTATGCTTTAAAAATGCTGACACTCCACAGTGCGACTCACCTAAGAAAATGTCTGTTTTCGAAAATCAACATTGCTTCTGCTGATGCTCACAGCCTATAGATTTAGTTTGCTAACACTGGATGCATTGCACTTTTAAGCAGAAATGTAATTTATTATGTTCAGTAGAAAGCCCTCAAACAAACAGGCATGTTTATTATGGAGTTCATGTGCAGAAAAACCTCATGTTTTACTTAATAGTTCATTAAAAAAATGGTACAAATGACCCAACTTTATAACTTCTTTAAGACCGGACAATTTACTCCTATGGTTTATGCGTTAGTCTTTTCTTAAAAAGGTGAGTTAATTGTTAAAAGCAAAAAGGAATTACAGGAAGGTAAATAAAGAAAAAATGCAATGTATAAAAGATATTAAATTATATGTTAATCTATGAAGACATGCTTCATACAAAAATAATCAAATAAATAAAAATAATTAGTGGAAACAGAAGCAAAAGTTGACAAAGTGGGGGAAGTAAAAATGACATCTTCGCTTTGCCTCTTTTTCTCTCAGTGACATAATTGTCAGTCCAGCAGCTGATACTGTTATTTAAGTCAGGGCGGTCAAAATCTCAGGCTGAAGCATTGGCTGTGAAAATTAAATGGCAAATGATACACAGTTGAAAACTGTGCAGGAAAGAAGCTAAAACAAAGAGCAAACACTGGTCCCTATGAATTGTATGAGCTCCCCTGTAGTTGAATTATAGATCTGCTTCTGTGTATTAGCCGGTATGATTGACAGAGGGGGTAGGTACATCTTCAGACCTCATGCCCCCGCCATGAAAGTGAAATGAAATCTGAAAATGTACCGCAAGAGCTCTGCAACTCTCAGCATCTGTTTCTGACTCAATGCCAGCAATAGGCAATGAAATCTCCTTATTTGACCATAGTGGCTTCATGCAGTAATAATCTTATTCCCTTATGAACTGTAGCACTCGTGGGAAAAGGTCCTGACTGTACTCTTGCCTATGCATAACTGTCATTCACCACATTTGTGCATGTTTTCCTCTGCCTTGCTTAGGATTTTTTTTTATAATTTAAATCTTCCTGGAACTGAGTAAATACATTCACTGGCTCTTAAATTACATTTTAAATTTGATGTGTGTGTTTTACAGTCAATCCAGTGAAATTTGTCACTAACTAATCAGAATGTACATTTAAAAATGTGATTTTTAAACTTTATTTTGCACAGCTTTAGCCCTCATACTATCATAACAGTAATAAACTTTGTTTTTTTAGCAACTTTAATGCTCAAAGTTCAGCTCAAGTCCAGTGAACTACATGCACCAAATGGTTCACATGAGGAAGCCATGTAGAAATAATGTAAAAGAAAATCTATAAAAAATATTTAAAATTCGATAACATTAAAACAGGGCAAATAAATGATGCCTCTAATTTTGCATTTGAGGCAACAACTTTTAATAATAATGATAAAACTCTGGTTTTTCTGTTTTTTTTTTTCGCTAAGGCATTTCCAATATAATCAATACGAAAGGCTGCAAAAACAATTTCCTGGCTTCGGGGAAACTGGGCAATTTTGTGATTTGGAGAAAGGAGTGTGATTGGTCCACTTTCAGAGACAAATGAAACAGAAAATGATGCATTTCAGTTTTTTCTCTCTCTAATTTAAATTAAAGTCCAACATAGAGTTGATACAACAATAGCACTTTGAATTTTCTTGACTTCTGTGCCTTAACTTCCTCATGCTCAGTACTCTGACTACTGTCAGGAACTATTAGAAAACTATTCTTCATTAAAGTTCAGTCAATCCAAGAGCCTAAGTTCCTTCCTCACGTAACGGCGTCACACTTCTGCAGGGCATACAGTATTCAATTTAGCCCAATCTTTATAAATCAGCAAAACCATTCTTCTTCCTAATGGAGAGGGAATGTGCGTGGCATGTCAACTAGTGGTTAACCTTGGAGAAGTTTCCCCAGTGTTAATCTTGGAACATCTGAGCCTTTTTAATAGGAAAAGCCAATTAAAAATAAGTTAACAGCTCTGGATCCTGCCATATCCTTTTCCTCTTTTTCTAAAAAAGACACCTGAATACCTGCACTGTTCTCTGCAGAAACGGAGACACCCGCGACTGCACCTACGAAGCAGTTTATATAACACTCGGCCATTTCCCTGTGTAATTCCACAGGAAACAAAAGGACAGTTATTTACGGGGAGCGATTTTTCTGCCCCGTGCTGGCAGGGGCACAGCGGCAGCTGAAGAACAGCCTCTCCCAGCACCATGAAATGAAAATTTACATTTGCTTAGTGGTGCTGTGGTGCTCGGTGGTAGACAGCTGTATTTTTAATGAGAACTGGGAGATTTAATTACCTCTGTTTTTGCGGGCAAGACTTCTGCAGTGCAATGACGAGGGATATACAATGCAGGGGGAGATGTGGCAGAAGATTTTGCTGCTCATTTCCCAGCAGTCACTGAGCTGAGGCGAGCCGAGCTAGCTGGTGCCCCGGCTGCAATTAATCCAAATTTATTCCACTACTGTACAAGGCTGATCTGAAGTAGACGGTGGAAAGTCAAGGTGCTGAGTCTCCTGAAGAGATAACAAATAAACACACCTTAAAATGCTTCTGCAATCTCCAGATATTTCACTGACATGTACCACTCATAGTCTAATGAGGCTATTAATGTTGCAAATTTCCCCTGAGGCCTTGTTTTATCACATCAGCAAACTTCTTCAAGGCCACATCCGACATCTTTATGCTAAAGTCTCTCCGGAGGTGGGATGACAGCGGAGTATCTGAAGCAGTTATCAGCCCAACAACACTTAAACGCGGGCCAGATAAAGCCCTTCTTCTGTACATTCATCACTCTTTGAACTCAGACGCGGCATAAGAACTGACTCGATGTGCACTCTGCATTCCAAATCAGTGAGCGGCGGTCTTGTATTTCAGTTCTCAGTCACAAGGCATCAAAAAAGATTATCACCATCTTCATTTCAGCATTAGATGAATCAATTGGCAGAAGAATCCATTTAACCGGTATCTGGTATCTCCACCAATCCGCTTGCTTGTGCGCACACGCACGCACACACACACACTGTGGCATGAAGTTTTATTTTACTATCACTGGGAATAATTAAATGCTGTGGCATTTTTGCATGGTTTCCAGATTTAATTCTATCTAAGGGAGATAAAGAGGCTGTTTTGACCATCATGCCTTATTGAATATTCACAAGGATATAATTGAAATGCTGATAGCCATCAGATCCGTTGCATGAAAATGATAACGAGTCAAGGTCAAGACAGACACATACATCAGCTCTTGCTTGAAGCACCAGCGTAAGGTCTCATTCAATATGCTAAACAGTGCTGATGTAATTATGTGTATGTATGAGTGTATTTGTGTTAGTGTATGCGTGTCTATGTGCGAGTGTATCCTGATTTACTGATGGAAAAGGAAATCAAGTACATCTTAGTGTAGTAATGGGTATAGAGTTGTGTAGCTGTTGGCGTTTCAATCGTTGTGCTAATTTGAGTTTTACAGTTATTGTATAAACACAAATAGTTTTCATTCTGACATATTTAGCATATTGATGTTAAATATGTCAGCTATTATTTAATTTAGCTTCAATTATTAGATGTTGTCGTATTATTTAATATTATTCCATGTTTAGTGACTTTTCAGTCACTTAAAATGTTGAAATTCATTTGTTTTCTAATCAGTTTAGGGTTAGGGTTAAAAAAACCCCCAATATGTTTGGTTCAACTAGATGTTTTTGTCATGTTTGAAATTAGATTTATGTGATCATTTTAAGATGAAAACAGGTTAGATGATTCACCCCCCCAGGACAGAGCAGGTGAGACGGGTCAGGAACCTTCATGTTAAAACACATTAAGTCGTGTCTTTTTTATCGTCACTACTTCATGCTGATGTCTCAGTTGGTGTTTTGTGATGTCGGTGTAATCTTGACTTTCTCAGAAAAAAAGTTATCCAAACATATTTTGTCATCGTTTATGTTCCACACACCAATATATACTACGAAGACAAATAAACTAACAAACACCAACTGTTTTCACTGCAGCTGTGTCGACTTCTGTGAACCGTACACACTGCAAGAGACAGCAGAAGGTAAAAAACTTCAAAAAACATCACAAATATTTTCTACAATAAAAAAGTAAAGACCTAGTTCAATTCTAAATTAAATATTGATCAGATGTTTGTTCTACAAGTAGGAGAAGCATAACCACAGGAAAACTTGCAAAAACATATCTAGAAGAAGCCAAAATACTCTCTGGTTGATTAGTGGGTTCAAATAAAAATTTATATTTTAAAAAATGCTGGTTCTATTGTTTTCTGTAGGCTGTGAAGACAAGAAAAAAAGTAAAGAGACATGACCTGTAAAATGACAGAAAAATGACAGAATTAACACAAAAAATAAACTAGTGATAGCAGAAGTGTTTTGTCAAGGTAGAACTGTTTTTTGTATGAAAGAGCTGTATAAATACTGCGGGCCTTTATCCTGTGAAAATCTCATCTGTTAAATTATTCTAACATTTATTATGAGCCATGATTTAATCGGTAAATTGATGGAAGTTAATAATACCATGGCTGCCTGAGGACACCGCATGTCTAAAATTCTTCATACAAAATTATTTTGATCCTGAATTTAATTATTTATTCATTTTCTGGGTCTGGTGGTTCATAATTTAGGTCACAGAATTTAAAAACTCAGCTGCAGAGCAATTAAGGGGATATTCAGCATCGAGCCCAAATTCACCTCCAGCTAATGTTTATAGTATTCAAATACCAATGGATTCCATTCTTCTGTATCATTACGTCCTCTCTGCACTAAAACCTTCGAGTCAAGCATGAGAACAGTTGGAGGCAATGTGTTCCTTGGGGGTTAGTGGAAATTAAAGTTTTAGAAATTGGTTCATGCCAATCAATGTGTTAAGTGAGGAGGAGGAAGAGGCAACACAAGGGAAGAGATGCAGGAAGAGAAAATAATGAGGCCAAGAGTGCAGGAAGGATAAACCGCTATGATGACTGGAGTGACAGTGACTGAGAGGAAGAGGAGGGGAGACAGTTAAGGAAACCCAAACTCATTGAGCTCAACTTAACCTCAACATACCCGACTCCTCTGCAGCGCATGTCTCCTTACAAACTGCCAATCCACCCAAAGTGTGGATCCTTCAACACTCTCTCCTTCCCTCCCTCACAGGCTCACCACCGTACTTCCCTTCATCTGTTCCACCCCTCCCTCTCCTTCACTGTTTGGATTTGGGCAGACTTGAACTTCCCCATTCTGTCCCCCAGCCAGCTATGAATCAAATGGAGGCCAGGGACCCAGAGGCTGCCAGGGCCTCCTGATGACTCCCAGCCCGACCATAACAAGTGGCTGACAGCTCTATTTACATAAGGCCAGCAGGCAGCGTGGAGAAGCAGCCCAGTCGAAGTGACGCACACACATACGCCGCGCAATAGGCAGACGTGTCATAATAACACTAGGTGGGGGTATGAATGAATGCCTGACTCCCAATAAATGCAGGAGATCCACAGTCAATAGGTTTTATGGCCTGGGGGTGAAGATCCAAGCATTTGTTTTTTGGAGCTTTTCCACATGAGTGCAGAGGGTGGTGGGACCCAGGGGACGGGGGGAGCCTTTAGACCTCTATATCCGCCACAGTCATACATCTCTCATCGCTGGATACCAAAGAGAGCAGAGTGAAGTATAGCCTCGTTGATTGATGTTTAGCTGTTATATTAGGGTCTAATGTTCATCTCTGACCTTTCACCCGGACATGATGGCTGACCCTTAGGCCTCATTTCCAACACAGACAGTTATGAATGGAGTTTAAGGTAAGATCAAAAACACAGACAAACTCCTTAGTGTGAGGCAGACTCGGATTTCACGTGAGGACGCCAGTTTTTGCAGGTGTATTGCTGCTTATTTACCCCAGTGGGTCGCTGAGGGAGAGATGTAGAGCGTATACTATGTATTTCTCCCGGATTGACAGCAAGGAAGAATGTTTATGAAATAAACATGGACTGATGCAATGCTCAGAACCCTGCTCTGCAGTGGCCTTGGAAGCCTTCTGTATCATCCCTCCCACCTCCCCCCTCAGCTCTTTCTTTCATTCTCTCTATCTCCCTGCAATACGTAAACACATATCCACACACCGACACACACATAACTCCCCAGAGCTGTGGATACAAAGGTGCTCGTGGGCCTAATGGGGTCAAACAGACTGTAAATCAAATGTAAACTCTTCTCCCCAGAGTACACAGCAGAGGACAGGATCTGCCACTGAAGTCTTCCTCTCTGCTCCACCAGAGTAACCAAACACAGGTCAGGCTACACTGTGACTGAGCTCACAGTGGAAAATGTAAATGACAAACACAATGATGGTATATGTCAATAAAAGTATGTAGTGCTGGAGATAATAATGATGGATTGAGATCATGGTTTGGAACTTTTCCTGAAATCCAAACAACGTTAAGCTTGAACTGAGCACCTAACATGGACATAGAGGAACATTTAGAAGGCGTTCATCACCTTTTTTAAACTACATCGGTTCAGGCTTTGGTGAAGGTTACAAGGACACAGAGGCTGAATTATGTCGTAAATAGAACTTGAGTCAACATGTTAATAAATTGTGTTAGACCATTGCAGTTGTCGTTTGACTTGAAGTGCTGTTGCTGCTCGATTAGCAGCCAGCAAATTACTATTTCTGGAAAATCTTTACTGACCCCAAAATCAACTTTCTGTAACGAGTACATTTCCAAGCTGGGGATCAATAAAATCTGCCTTGAGTTTAAGTCTCAATAAGTGTTCTGAAAGGTGCTTGAAAGCTTGGCCTGGTAATATTTGGTGGGGCTTCAGACATTGGCAGCGGTGAAAATGAAATGGTCAAGAACAGCCATGCCAACGACGAATCAACAGGACAAAGTTTGTTTTAATCATGGCTGTAAGATGTTGCTTGTCACAAATCATGTAGGGCTGAGCAATTAAATCACTTCAACATGGGTCTAATCCCAAAACGCAAAGACAAAAGAATTCCTCCTGGATGAACCCAGGTCTAAATGCTACACAAGCATCCAAAAACTAATGTGCCAAGCTCAGGTCGTTATTCCCACAGACGACCGGAAAGGAAAGTCACTTGGTGGAGTAACTGCTCCCTGGCTGGGAGGCTGCTGTGCAGACTTTGAGAAGTTTGCTGGTCAAACTTTCAGCAATGCTCGACGTACGTGTATTTGAAAGTGATTGGTAGCGAGGGATTTCTTTAACGATAGATCCGTGACAGAAGGCGCCCCTTGCTAGTATCCGGTATCAGATTCAGTCCTGCAGTTGGAACAGATTATAGAGGGAAGTAGATGGACAGGTAGAAATACAACATTATTACTGTTTTATTATCACAAAGCGGGAATGAGCTGGGAGTCCAAAATGTGTTGATGGTTGCATTCTGACACCAATTTTTTAAATATATTTACGTATTTTAGCACCACTCTGTCAGAATATGAACTTGAGTCATATCCTCTCTGCAGTGGAAAATATTTCCTGAGTTACTTCCATTATGTCTCCTAAAGGTCTTCACAGATGTGTAGGTAGGTAGAGAGAGAGAGATTTTTGATTTTTAACATCAGGTTTATTCATAAAAGTCAAATTACAAAATTATCACGTTGAAACAAAATCCAAAAGAGATTCAAGTAAAAAAGATTTTCAATAATACTGTGCCTTTTCTGAATAAAAAAAAAATCTAACCTTTTAACATTTATCAAACTAAAAAAAACAAAAAACAGACAAAATTAAGAAAAAAAACAACAACAAGTATCCGTTGTCCACAATCATCTCTTCTACAATCATGTCTTTTACTTTTTTCCTTAGATTTTTCGATCTAAAAACTCTTGGTCTGCAAAAACTGGTTCCCCACTTCTTGTTTTACTTTTCATATAAAAGCTGACGCTATCCAGAAACATTCTGAGGTCAGGAAAATTTTTTTCTACTTTTGCCCTCGAACCTTTTGTGTCGTGGAGGAATTTTTTTTATATTATTCGAATCATATTTTTCTGTTACGTCCTTTCAGACTGTTGTCATGAGAGAGAGAGAGAGAGAGAGGGAAGAGACTTTTTCACGTTTTTCCATTGCAAATACCTTGTGTGCTACTGGGACCTTATCATTCAAATCTAGTCTTACCTGCATGATAATTTACAAACTGTAGCTGCAAGTTAAATGAAATGTGGTTTTGGTTTAATTTAAGAAAAGTCAACAATGACTTGAAATACGTTTCGCTAACCCTACTCCCAAAATACCAAAACCTAATAGTGTGGCTCTGACTGTAAATCCTATGATTTGTAATTGATAGATTTCATACATATTTTAATGAATAAAACATTATATCTTGTCCAACATCAACAATTTTATTTATCCATTATCAATTTTCATTTTACACTGCATTAGTTAATACATGCTCATTCCATTATTTCCATTGATATTTTTGGGTAATTAACTTTGCATAGCGTTGACAGGACCAACCCGAGTAAGTCCAGTTACAGTATACAGTAAAAATGTATTTTTTCATATTTTCTTTTTATAACAGCTATGTCTATTTATCTTTACCATTTTTTCTTCAAAAAAAGCGTTAATCAAGCCACTGCTACCATCTGATGAACCTGTCAGAGTCCATCAGCTCTTCTTTGCTTCCATTCCTTCTTGCAGACTCGTCTCCTCTAATCTGACGTATGAATGAATGATTGCTCTCTCCTGGAACATTACCCCTCCCACAGATAGCACCACAATTTCCCTTCTGTGCCAGCAGTCACCAGGAAAATATTTTAAAGATTGTCTTGATGATATCTCGGCACGCATGACTCTCCTCAGTAACAACCATCAACATTTGTCTCACATTAACTGTGGATAATTGGATTGCCAGCCTTGTTCGACCATTTACTTTTATCTGCAGACGACACCTGTGGAGTTCACTGCTGTCAGATTAGAGATCCCGTCAGCAGATGCCATCTAGTACCACACAGTGATAAATGAAGTAAATAGCATGTTCCACTGATCAGAACTAGTACAGACCAAATCCAGGAGGTCATAATAACCTCCTGGAGTGCACATTCTACTGTAATTTACTGTAAAGATCTGCTGCAATAGTTCATGTTGCAAGTTATTGCATCACGATCAGTGATGACTCATGACAGACAGCCAGAAGAGCACTTAGCTTCTGCATTCTCAGCTTCAACACACCTTTCTTTATCGATGACGATCAAGTAGAGTTATGTCAGAAGTCACACCTCATTTTCTACATGATTTACTTGTATTTTCATTTGTGACACTAAAAATGATGCACAGAATTTTTTCCTCCATGTAAATAACTGTACTGCAAATAGGGAGAACCTCACGGGGGAAATAGTAGCATCAGTGTTTCTACATGCATTTGTTTTCCTCTGTATTTAAAGCTTGCACAAAGAAGATCAATAAATCATGCAGCAATCGCAATTGTTGGAAAATCAGTACATCAAAATCTACCTAACGAACACTTATGGGGTTTGTAAAGCACTCAGGTTGAAGATTTTCTATTTCCATGACAACTGGGCAAACAGTTTGCCGATGAAGATGTAAAGCTCCACAGGAAATGGACCTTGATTCTCATTAACAACCTAATTTAAACTAGAACCAATGCATCACAGACGGCAACATCCCACGACACCTCTGAATTCAAAATTTTACCCTGACCTACTTTCATAGATCAAAGATCAAAGCTAGTGCTCTGATCTACTGTCATTGATCAAAGCACTAGCTTTGCTCTATGGTCTTAATCACACTGGCCTTCTCCCTCGTCTTTCTATCTTATCCGGTTCCTGAGTGTACAAAAGTTGAAATTTGACCTTGACCTAGTTTTCTCAAGGTCATGGTCATCATCTCATTTTCATCCTCTTTGCTGCCCGAGTAATGTGTATTTTGTTTCATCTCTCTATCTGCAACGGTTGCGAAGATATTTGGTGGACATACGGACGAACGGACGGACGAACGAATGGACAAATACACTAATACACACTGACAATTACATCACCGCTTTGTAAGAAAAGCAAAAACAAAGAAACAAATAAGTTAATAATTAAGACACCCCTACTCTGATTTTATTCTGTGGTTTTGATTATAAAATAATATACACAACTACCATGGCATAGATATTACAGTTAGTTAATCATTGCAACAACAGTGAATACAGAATTTAAAAAAAATGTTTTCAACAAAACTGTAGTAATGCGAGCACAGAGATGTACAACATATTAAGACACCTCTAGGACTTGTCTGTGCTTTACATCAGGGCATGCATACTTTCCATTCTATGTATAGCTTCAGTTTTCAAAGTTTAGACTAAGGTCTGGTCCAAGTATGAGCTTGTGCGTTTTAGCATACGGACTCATGTGAGGCTTGGGGCTCTCTAATGCTGCAGGACATGGGGGAGATGGGTCGTCTCACCCTGGCCCGAATCCAATCACACTGCTTCTAAACTTCTTACTGTAAAATTTCCATATTTCTCCCACAGGCCCAATGAAGAATGCAAAGCATTTTTTCTGGCAGGAATAATAAAACCAACACAAGGGAATCTCCCCCTAAGACAACCTGAGGGGGCAAAGCTGTAAATTCGACTTACTTTTACTGCACTGTTTTCAAGATCTGACGAAACTGAATACATGTCACTGATACAACCTGGACGCTTATTAACACCAGCCTTTTATAACAGGGGGTTGTTCTGCAGCTCGAAGACTAGCTCAGAAGAGAAGGAGTAGTACTGAAGCGTCAACACCAGGTCGAGAAGTGGTGAGACAAGAAAATTACTCCCTACCTGAAACTCAATGTAGACATAGGAATGGAAATATTCCAAGTGAAGTCAACCATGCTTTGTGCATCAGTGCTAAATGTTTGTGAATTATCTCATTTGACAGCTCTCTGTGTAAGTCATGATGCGTTTCTGCTCAAAGCTAACAATGATGTTCCTTCTGTCGTGAACTGGAAATACGTGTGTGTGAAAATGTGAACTGTGAATGCTGAAATCAATCCAACAGAATGTTCAAAGCTGTTTATTGTTTAACTGTTCAGTAAAGAGCTGTTGGGGTGGGACAAAGCTGGTTTCTTTGTCTGTAGAGTGACATGTTTAGTTATCCAACGCTCCAAAGCTATTATTGATGCCTTCACTTGTTTTCACTTTGAAGATATTGAAGTATGACACCGAACTAATACTGGTGTATGTTTGGATGCCAGCAGTGACAGTCCTGTTGTCACGGAGACATCACACTATTCATGAATATTAGTAGATCTGATTCTATCACTCATTTGAAAATTTATCAATAATCAGTATGCAAGGCCTTCATAATTTCTACTTTCAATCTACTATTGGTAAGACCAGTGAAAATATAGAAATAGCTTAGCCACTGACCATTTTACTCAAATCAAACTGCCTTAAAACACTAATTAACCAGTGTAAATGTAGGTGGGTAGACGTTTATCCACACAAGAAAAGTTAGACAAAGGTTTTATTTTCATGAGAGTGAATTTTTACGACTGAAATAATCTTAAATTCAACTGCTTTTCCATCATAGGTGTTGCTGGAGCCTATCCCAACTGGCTCTGGGCGAGACACTGGGTGCACTCCAAACGCATCGCCAGGAGTGCACCCAGGAACCGTCGTGCAGGAACTGCACGACAGACAAAAAAAACCACTCACACCTATTTAGAGTGATCAATTCACCTAGAATGCTTCTGGAGGAGGAGGAAGCTGAAGAACCAGAAGATAACCCACGCAGACACAGAGAGAATATACAAACTCCCCACAGAAATAAATAGAACACAACCCATAACGTTCTTGGTTTGTGCCACCCCTAGTAAGTTCAGTTAACCAATATTACTAATTCAAACAACCTGGCTTGTATGCAACTCCTTTATAAAGATGTATTTGCATTAAGTCTACATTTCTACTAAGTTACGAACATATCTCTTTCATTCTACTTTGAAGGTGTAAGGAAAGGCTTGTCTTACAAATATTCTCAAGAATGGGTTTTGATTTCATAAAAACTCTTTCTTTTTCTGCAATAAGTGACGTTGTGCTATAGAAAAGTGCATTTTTATGTAAGTTATTATTTTTTTTTAAGGTGTGTAAATTTGGTTTCAAGAGGGCAGTTTCTACATGAAGAAGCAAGTGAAGCAAGTGACATGACAACAATATGTTAGGCAAAGGTTTGGAGTGAGGATTAGAGAATTATGGCTGGCACCACTCCTTTCTCACCTGGAGGCCTTCTGGGAGGCAGCCCGGAGCTTGGCTCAGGTGGAATGAGGGCATGGCAGCCATCTGAGATGGGAGTATGTGGGGACAGACACAGAGCAGTTCAATAGGCGATTGTCCCGTAGCCACTCTCTGAGTGGAAATTCACGTGTGTCCACATTGCAGCATGTCTGCTCTTGACATAAAGTAACTGGGCCTGTAATTTTCATTACTTAGGTGAAAGATTTTTTTTAAAATGTTCACCTGTTTTGCTACTTACCAGTTGTCTCCTGAGATACATTTACATTATTTCGTATGTATTTTAAATCTGTAAATAATATCAAACAAATATTTATGAATCATAAATCTAAATCAGTGGTCCTCAAACTATGACCCGCGGCCCGGATGGGGCCTGACTCCACATTTGGCACAGCCCCCTGGAAAGTACCAGAAAAACAGCCTGGTTATTATCTATTTCATAAATAGTGTTATTCATTTGATTAATAGTGATATTATTTATTTAATTTTTGTCTGTCAAGATCCCGGAAAGTGTTAGTAATATTTGGTTATGTGTGACTTTCTGGAAGACAATAACTGTTTACATTATACATCCCTGTGATGGTCACAGTTTTTCTGGGAAAAATTATGTGACCCCTACAGGAAAAAGTTTAGAGACCTCTGATCTAAATAGTTAATGGGAATAATTATTTAGTATAGTGATTACTTGTATGATATTTCATATCAGAAATCTTATAAATGAAATGAGTGGTCAGTGTTTTACCTGACCTTCGGTAGTGATTTGATTATGTGGCTTGTCTAAATGAGAAACTCCTTTTTTTGTTTTTCACTTTATCTTAGAGCAAATTACTAAGACCCATTTTTAGACTTTTTTTTTTAAACCACAGTATTACTCTGCTTGTCTTGAATCCTAAGATCCGTTCGGCAGAGGGCAGGGAGCAACGAACGTCCTCGTGAACACTCACATAATGCAATCGACAGACCCGACATAAACCGTAGAGCACAGCAACCCCAAAGGAAACGTACAGCTTCAGATAAGAGTCTGAACAAACATTTCAGTTTTTCTTTGACATGTGGACATTTATTCTGAGGACTTTGTGTCTGGGGGTCACAGAGGTTCACCCTGTGGGAGAGGATGTTGTGTCTCTGGCTCCTTCCCAGGCCTATTTCTGCTTACACAAAGTGTCACAACAGTCCGGATATGATGACAAAGTGATGGGATGTAACCAGTGGCCCCATTTACAGTACAGACAGCTGCCTTAACAGCAGAAGCATTTTCTTACCAGAACGTCATTTGATAATTTAAGGAAGCTGATCAGAGATTATCTCCTTTGCACATGGAGTCTTTATCTACGACAAAAGATCCTCATTTTGGTTTACAAAAGTCTTCAAACGATGGTTTCCTCACCTGATATCCTTTTTCAGAAAGACATCCGGTATTTTCCCTCCAAAGCCCACAGTGGAAACACGAGAAAGCCTTCTCCTTGTCATTCTATTCATATATTGTTACATATACAATGGGAACAGTTAAATGAGAGTGACCCACGTGAACGGTTGACGTTAGTTTCGAGGTGGTGTTCCCTCTAAATACTCCAGTCATAAGATTCAGAGTTGTTTACGTGAGACAGAAGGAATCTTGGTATAAAAAAAGAAGAAATAAAGAAGAACTCTTGATGAGCCTTGTTGAAATCCTGATAAGCATTGGGGTGAGGAGGCAGTACCGTCAGCTGGGAAGTGTACTGGGAAGAGAGAAAAAGTCTGTAACTGTATCTGGGACACACCTGCTCTTAGCAGGTCAACTGGCCTGTGAGAATCCAATGCCTTTTCATTGGAGGTGTGAAGGAAATAACGCCACGCCTTTTGCAAACCTCACAATAAAAGCAGCCAGAACAGAAGGCCGGATTTGCTCTTTTGACCCTGCTGTGTTTTCTCGCTTTTAAAAAGTGTAACACTCTAAGGTCTTTGGCTGTTTCCATCAAAGAAACATTGGCCTCCTTTGGAGACTCGCCCTTCCGTGGGAAGCTTTATGTTGAGACTCAACTGCAACATGATCTGTACATCCTTTGAATACAGTGACATAACTCACCAATCATGCACAAAGGTCCTGAAGTTTGTGTGTAGGGTTATTTGAGGGGTTCTCCGGCTTCCTCCCACCTCCAAAAACATGCACTTGAACATTCAAATTGGCTTCAAATTGTCTGTAGGTGTGTGTGTGTGTGTGTGTGTTGTCAGTCTCATATGTTGCTCTGTGTGCACTGGTGTCGCGCCTAGAGTGTCCCCTGCCTCATGCCCCCAGTCTGTTGGGATAGAGTCCAGCACCCCGCGGACTGTGGAAGAAACAGGTATAGAAAATGAATGAATGAAAGAATGAATGAATGAATTAACAATTAGCGTTGCCATGGAAACTGTTAAAATACAGCTCTTCTGAAAATGGTACCACTTTGTCCATTATGTTTCAAGGCTAATTCTCAGAACAAGAAAAATAGTAAAAAGTAAGTCTGTTTCTGCTGCACACTTAATGCTTCTCCAATGATATTGACACCAGTCTACTACCCTATAAAAAAGTTACATACAAAATGTAACTTTTTTTGTGAATGTGTTTAAATCTCTTCTTAAAACCCACCTCTTTCCCCTGGTTTTGACACCATCTAGAGTGTTGATTTTGTATTTTATTTCACATTTATTTTAATTGCTTTCATTTGTCACCTCTTTCCCCTGGTTTTGACACCATCTAGACTGTTGATTTTGTATTTTGTTTCACATTATTTATTTTAATTGCTTTCATTTGTTTTTATTTCAGTTTTTAACTAATTTAACATATTTTATTGGATTTTCTATTTAATATTTTATTTAATCGCATTATGTTCATTGTTTTACGGTGCATCTGTTTTGTTTATTTATTGACTGTGCAGCACTTTGGAAACCTTGTGTTTACTTAAATTGTGCTGTAGAAACAAAGTGGATTGAATTGGATATGTTTGGATGAGGATATTTCCAAATTGTAGTCATGTTAGTGCGTAACTTAGGTTTATGCACCAACATTTTTTCAACAAAGCCGTTGTGATGTAAAGAGCTGTAAGCATGGCTGCTGATTCATGCTGTATCAATGAATTTTCACTTGTATGGCCTAAAATCATACAAATTTGTATCAAGGGGTAGTACAGTCTGTGATTTGTGATTTCCTAGAGCTGTCTTCACAAGGTTGGTAATTTGGGCTCAATTTAAAATGAAAAAGTTGAAAGAAAACTATTTATCAGACTGAGCCTTTACTCTTGGGAATATACATCATCTTCAAGATTGTAATTCACAACGTTTGTAGATAGATCAGGTTGTAGCTGAAGTTTAGCCTCAGTTATGGAAAATGGTGCCAAGATTTAAGAAATGTTGCTCATGCACGGTAACACACTGTCATTATATGAAGAGTAAAACCAGAGGATAATGAAGGCTGATAAACCAATTAAGCCTAAATTGCAGCGTTGCATGGGAAGATACTTTCGAACAGGCCCAGACCGGTACATATCTCATCATCCAGCTGAGCCGCAAGCCACACATAGATGATAATGAGTCTCTGTCAGTGGAATCCAGCGGTATTGAACCAGATCCTATGTGTCAGGGGAACAACCGAGGCAAAGGCTCATCCCCTATACCTCTAAGCCCTGTCACCGGTTTGTATTCAGCTTTGGCTGATTAAAACTGATGGGGTGACATGATTGTGACCTGTATGGATTTCTGACGCTCCCAGGCACACTGCCCGACTACATGTGTCTTCTTCCTTTGACAAACCCACCCGGGAGCCCTCCGAACTGCACTGCAGAATGCATAATTTAAAAGGCAGCAGGCAATCAATACCAAAAACAGTAACGACATGGGAGGGAGGGGAAGACAGAGAGAGAAATGGGGAGAGAAAAAAAAAAGCCACATACATTCCCCTGCTATGTCCATCAGCAGCAGTCGTAGTATTAACTTCTAATCCTAGTATGAATTTCCTGTCTTGACATGGAACTTTGGCATAGCTGTGAAGGTTCAACCACGCAGAGCAGCATCAACCCAGAGGTTAAGATGATATATTACAACCTGACAGTGATACGCTTGACACCCACTTCCTGAGCATTAATTACATGGTAACCTTTAAATTGTTTCAGTTCAACACCTTTGTGGAACTTATTGTTGTAAAAACATGTCTTACTACAACTAAATAAAATAATAAGACTGCACCTTGATTATCATATTTAAGGATAGAAATGTTTTGTGTTTTTTTTTCATCACACTGGCCTATCAAACATTATAAAACCAATCTGAAATGCGCTGTTCCGTGCAGTGTGACATTGTTGTGTTTTACCACTGTGATTGACATCTCCCTCCCCCTAACAAATTCCTTTCCATTCTACATCTTCCTGACTGTCACTCTTACTGGAGGCTACACAGAGAATGTGGTACTCTAAAGATTAAGGGACATTTTTTACATGTTTTCCCAACACTAACTAATTCAGAGTCAAACCACTCAAGGACAATGGGGACCAAGTAGACAAGCGCCTCTGGTCAGAATAATGAGATATAATCACTTGTATTATTACCTCTGGCAGACAAACTGCAGTCCACACAAAGTATGAACCATTCTGCAAATACCTCTTAACCCCACACAGAGCAATCCAAGAGCCTAGAAACAATATAAGGTCTATGAGGCAGATTTGAATTAATTATTGTACATATGCAGAAGGGAAACTGTGCTGATTGTGTGATTGCAAGAACTGCTGTCTCGGGTGGATTGGAGATTTAATGTGCTTTCTTAAATTTAATGTCTTAAATGAAGCCATTTGTCAACTACTTCATTTAGCCCAATGAGGTAATTTTTTGAAGCACTGTACAATATAATGCAAATCATTATAGATTTTTTTCTGGAGAAAGATGAATTGGCGTCTTTATCAGTGCACTGGTCAGTCTGAGGTCCCCTAAACTAGTTTCCTTATAGTCTTTTCCTCAAAGGCCTGGAGTGTGTCGGCACGAGATGAGCCCTGACAAGTGTGTCACATGACTGTACTGCCAATGTTTGAGGGATGGTGCAGTAAAACCTTTTAGTGGTTACTTTACAGTAAGTAAACATAGTAATGTTTTGGGCGGCAGTGGCTCAGCGGTAGAGCTGGTGGTAGAGCTGGTGGTAGAGCGGGTCGTCCAATGTTACCAAGATCGGCTGTTCAATTCCCGCTACTGCCCGCCCAGTGGGCTGACAGTGGGAGGTGTCAGCTCACCTCCCAAGCACTGCCAAGCGCCCTTGAGCAAGGGCTCATTAGGGCGCGCTGCCCGCCACTCTACCTCCCCCACACCGCATGCCTACAGGCCCCTTAATTGTGTGTGTTACAGGCCTGTATACACTATATACTGTATATGCATGACTCACAACTAACAGTGTGAAAAAGTGTGCAACTATTTATCCCTTCGGGGATAAATATAGTATATAAAATTTAGAAAAAATGTTCCATTACTCTGTTTCTTCATTAATTCGTACGCCTGGTGGTAACTCCTTGCGTCTTTTATGACATGTCAGAATCAGGAGGCTTTTTTAAATGGTGGGTAATTTCACAATAATTACTAATCAAATAGCAAAGCTCTGAGAACCATCATACATTTCCTCAATTGTGTGGTTTGTAAGCGAGAGTTCATTTAAGTGTTTTCATCACCTTTCAGTCACAGCAGACAGTCAGCATCTGCTTGACTTGGGGCTGTTGGAGACCAAACCAGAACGGAAACAGAATGATGGACTTCTATTGATCAGGTGGGCAGGGCTCAAAATGATCTGCTGGGAGGGGCTGAGTAAAAGAAAGTAACCAGAAAGCACACAGAACTCATAGTCCTTCACCAGACCTCTTTCTCTAAAACCTGGAAAACTGAAAAAAAAAAAAAAAAAGGTTCTCAGGATATGAATCATCCCCATAGAGCTGTATCGTTATTGTTTGTCAAAGCTTTTGCAATTTTACTCTGGATCTGTTCTCATTTTTAAAAATATTGGCAACTTTCATCTGACCCTATGTTCCAATGTTGAGGAAAGCGATCCAGAATCTGCAGCTGCACACGGATTCATCTGAAAAAGTAATCAAATTTGTCCGAGATCCACCATGCACACAATTTCATCAAATCTTATTGACATTAAAAATTGAACATTATGTATAGTATGCATAGTGCTATGAATTATGATAATTTTACTACATATTATATATATATATATATATTAAAGCAATTGAAAATTTCCAGCAAAAAAAGATGTTAATTCATCTATGTTAATCCCTTTGCTGGGGTCCTATCGATTTCCTTTTCATTTCATGGGTCAGTATTGTATTCTGTTTCATCAGTTTGTCTCACACCCACAATGACCTGAGTGGTGTGACAGAAACGACTACAGAATTACTGGACTCAAGCCATAACTCATTAAATTGTCCCTTAATAAAAAACACTGCTGCCTGTTGGATATATTTTTGCAGTGACACCTTTTGACCAGACTGAAATAAGCATAAACACGCCTGAAAATATGAATGTAAACTATGATTCTAATCTTGTAACTTTAACAGGGCATGATAGTGGATGCTTCTTTTTCTGTTGGGGCCATACAGAGACAGTTTAGATAAAGGGCTTAAACGAGTGAATAGATTGAACTAAAAAGACTGGCTGAATGACTTGCTTCTGACTCTGCCTTGATTGACACTCTAAATACAGTCATGGCGGGGGAGCTGGAACTCCAGCCCAGGGAAAGCGTCTGCCTGGGGTATTCCCTCTCCCTTGTTTTTAATTAGTCACACTGAAAACTGTAACCAGCACTGGGGCTTAAACAAATTTAATTGCTACATAATAGCCAGTTTAATACAATTGTGAAGCAATTAGAATGGATATTTGTTGCCGTCTGGCATAATAATGCTTGCAGTGCCTTACTTTCTCTCCCTCCCTTCCTGCAGTATTGAAGTGTTTTGTGCCAGGGGATTTCTCCCTGGGCGCTGGGCACAGATGTGCTCCTAAGAGCAGCATATGGGGTTCTAGCTTCATAAAAAACATTGCTCTGCAATAGCTTTTACTCACAATCCTAAAGAGAAATTGCAATTTGAATACATTACTGTGTTTTGATTCCGACGTACGCCCACGGTAAACCAAACTGCACCACATACAACTTGTTCTTATCAGTTGAAAAGTTGAAAGTTTCACGTTCACTCTTCTGGTATGTATGTTCAAGATTTTGATTTCATAGCATACTGTACCAAAACTATAGGCAGCACCTTTAGCTACTTGACTGTCATAGCTGTCAAACGTCTCATTACCCCATGTCAAGTCAAAGGTGTATTCATATTAATGTCATGAGGCTGCATTGTATGGGAAATGGTGGTCAAAATCATTATTTATTGAGGGGACAGTGACAGACACTGTACCTGGAAGGAAGTTTGAAAATTGAAAAAAATGCCAGTTCTCTCTCTTAATGAGGCTGTCTTGTCAAACATTTATGGGACAGACAGAAAACAAGGGTAGAGCACTCATTTATTGACACCATGATCTGCGACGGCTGTCACACGATGTGAGTCAGGGGAGAGCACGCACACAAAAAAAAACATCAGGCATTGTGTTTGGAGGAAGTGCTTATCACTGAATTGCCCAGAAGGTCTTTTCAAAAGAGCAACAGGTTGTGTTTCACTTTGTTTGTGTGCAGCTTTGTGTGTGTGTGCAGCTACAACCCATATCAGTTACCAGAAAACTTCAGTAAGGGTTTCACTGCCAAATTATCATCTTTTTTCAACAGGTAGAACAGATGTCTTGTTATTCACCCGCCGCAGGTAAAGTTCAAATGCTGAACATCACTGACACATTAACAAAGTCTTTGTATGATGGATTTAAATGTCAGCTGGTAGCATAAGAGTTGAATTTGTTTTTTACTTATGTTTACTTATGTTTTAAGTTATTTATTAACATTTATTGTTTTTTTTAGTTTGCTACTTTGTTATATATGTATAACATAACATTAACATAATATTTGTAATTTGTAATTTTTACATTAAATTTCAATTTGGGTCACCAGTTCACTACTGCAGATTCAGCTACCCATAATAATAAAGCACTGAAAAACAGGCTCCATTTTGAAAAACAACACTGAAGTAGAGAGACAACTTTATCTCCTTAGTGTTAACAAAAAATGTTGTTAGTGTTAGGCTAGTGAGCATTCATATAGTCACTAATGATGATGAATAGGAAAAACAACACAGTAGCCTGACTTGATTTCCAGATAATTTTCATTATAGTGAAGGTAAGGTTTAGATAACTGATCTGAAACCTGAGGGTTATCCAGTTGCTTTAACTTTACAAAATGAACATTTCTGCAAAAGTATGAAAAAAGTACAAGTAACATGGTAATGCATCAGCTACTACCACCAAAACAGAACTGAAGAAAATACTAGAACAAGTATGAGCGTCAGCATGGCCAACATCCCGACATCCAGCATTCCCATTTTGCTTTGCTTTATGTTATAAACTCTGCTGTGGAAATGAATTTTAAAATAGGTCAAAAAAATTCAGAACTGCCAAGCTGTATTGTCAAATAAGACATTTCCAGTGGAAAGTAAGAGGCTTTTAGAATACTGATAAATAATGCAGATAAGTACATGCCTCAGTCCATCATTAGCGAAGATGTTGCTGCAATTTAGTAAATGAGGCAAACAGGAGAATAATACCCTGTTGGTACTTCTATTATTGATGCAAACTCTAATTACACAATTATTAGGCAAATGGAGCAGGGTATTTGAGGGGCACACAGTGGAGGACTCTCAAAGCCATAATTGGGGTCTTGTGGTCAGGGGCCGCTCACTAATTGACCCCTGCTGATCTGCGTTGAACCGGCCAGTCAATAGAGGCCTGTTAACTATGCAACATTCACATGCACTAACTCACTGTAAATAAAAATGGCAGCAGCCACTCTGTTGGAGCTGTTGTCAACTGTAACTGTGGAGTGATGATGGGCATGGCTTGGTAACCCCCTACCAGGCTGTAACATCACCCAACAATGAGAGGTGACAGCTCACACCCAGCAAGGCTCTTTGAAACTAAAGAACCAAACAGAGAGTGGCGTGTCTGTGCCAGCAGCGAGACGCAGTAACCACTGTGCCTTGGGGGGCTTTGGCCAAACTAACACAAGTGTCAACCATCCATTTACTGGCAAGCATTGATTTAGGTGAAACTTTTTTCTTTTTTTTTTTACCCAGGCAAAGATGCTGTGGCATCTACTAAGGCAATGACAGATGATGGAGATCAACAGATGTCACTTACTGGAGACTTTATTATGTTATCTTCATTCATTCAATGTAGAATTTTAATTTCACACTAACTGTAAATGTGGGCAGCAAAGAAAGTAAAGGGACGGGTTAGTGTTAGCTAGGTTTGATGCTCTATTCAGTGACCTGGCATCCATTCAGTAAGCTGTCCAGCCACTTGTCAGGCAGACAAATGAACTTTTTGTCAGGAAGACATCAGCAGGGGACAGTCTGCACCTGGGCCTGGGTTAACTTTTTTTTTTTTCCATTCATTTCAACAACTCTCCCTCTTTCTCTCTGATCACTTTTATCACCAGGGGGTACAACACACTTTAAAAGAAAAACATTTCCAACCAGCTTGCCTTAGGTCAAGTCTTTGTTTTCTTCTTGGCACGTCCTGTTGGCAGACCACTTCTGAACAGTGATGATGTTCCTGTTCTGCTATTAAGTCCACAACTATGTCTGGGATAACCTTGGAGATGGGGGCAGTTACATAGAAGACACGAGTCACATGTGCAGTTCTTACGTTTCCACATGGTAGCCATTAGGGATATACAGTATGTTGAAACTTATTTATATACTTTGATTGACGGGTGGACATGAGAGAGCAGAGTTCACCGCGCTCACATCCCTCATTACTCAGAGCCATCACCGTAAGACCACTGGGATCATTTAACCTAAATGATGCACAGAGGGACAGTTTTATCATATAGTAACACTCACCCACATAACCTTTATGACCCCTTAACATCTGCCTGAACAACCCAGTAACCATCCTTGTTCGTGAGCCTGCACTATTTTCATTGTTGCATCATACTTGCAACATTAGCTAGCCAGCACCTGCACAGCACTACTCACCTTGAAGTGCCTCAAAAGTAAATTTAAATTGGAAGATATATTTAAATTTTCAGAAAAATAAGATTTTTTTTTTCTTCTGAACATTCCTGCTCGAGGTTGTCCTCAAGTAATTGTGCAAGCCATGAGCAACAAGATCTACATTTCTACAATGAGGAAACTGGATATTTTTGGAAATAAAGAATATGGGAATATTGCTAATCCATCCATACACAGATGGCAAATGCAAGGCTATAACCAGCAGGGGGTTTTGTCTGCATAAAGGTTCTAATGGGAGGTAACAGCTTGTCATGCACCTCATTTCTAACTAGAAATCCACAGACAATGATACCCCTGATACTGCTTTTAGGGTAGTTCTTAATGCCTACACTAATTTTTAAATGTAAAAATGGGCAAAGCAAAGAAAACTAGTGGAGTACGTTTTGGTCTCCTAAGTGGGTAGCGCTGTCGCCGCACAGCAAGGCGGCTCTGGGTTCGGGTCCCGCTCTGTGCAGAGTTTGCGTATTCTCCCGTGTCTGCGTGGGTTCTCCCTGGGTTCTCCGGCTTCCTCCCACCTCCAAAAACACGCGCTTCAGGTTAATTGGCCATTCCAAATTGCCCGTAGGAGTGAGTGAGTGAGCGTGCATGGTTTTCTGTCTTTGTGTGGCTCTGCAGCACACTGACAACAGGCCTGGAGTTTGCCCTGCCTCACACCCTAAGACAGCTGGGATTGGCTCCAGCTTCCTGTGACTACAGCGGATAAAGTGGTTTGGAAGATGAATGAGTGAATTACTGAATAAAAGGCAAGCGTGATATTTTTTTTGTATTCAGTCAAGCAGGTTTTGAAGAAATATGGATTGACCAAATGTCTATCAAACCTGTTTCATATGGACAAGGGAAGCCTCCATGCCCCCTTTGGCCAGGGCATAAAAGACCAAAAAGTGCAGACGTCTTCATGAGCGCATAAAAAACTTTCCCAGTAATGGTTTTTACTTTAATGCATTTCCTGGCAAGCTATTCCTTTATGGTGAATCTTTACGCTAAGTTAACAGCTGCTTGCCATAAAGGGGGGAATTGCAGTACAGTGCGCCCTCGTTCTTTGCAGTTAATGCGTTCCAGGAACCACACGTGATTAATGAATTCTGCAATAGAGCGATGAACTATTTATCTTATTATTATGGTAATTTAAACGTTTATGACCCTGCCCATACTGATATTAAACCACCTTCTATCTGTATTACCTTTTCCCACACTCTTATCGATTGTTTAAAGCACTTCTGTGTCTCATGTAAGTCTGAGACTCATGGAACATCGCACACTTCCGGATGTCATCAGCCAATAGAATGCGAGTACGGTATCACATGACTGCCTACCAAAAATCCGCAATGAGGTGAAATTGCAACTTGATGCGCGAATGCGCGAGGGCGCACTGTGCTTTAAAACCTGGGCCCGTGTTTACGCAAATTGGTTGGTGAATAATTCATAGTAACCAAAACCTTTGGATTTAGTTCATTGCTCCAACTGTCTCACCCCCTAGATGTGCTTGGTTCACCTCACAGGTTGACAGCATTCCACTGAGACTTTCTCAGCATATAAAAAGGAATTCTATGCACACAAAAGCCTTTTTTAAGGTAAAATACCCAAGGAAAAGTCTTTCTGAAATCTTCAGGAATCTTGCCAAATGTATCCTGTTTTTTGAACCCTTCAGGTATTTCATTGATCACTGGGCACCGTCTCATTAAAAAAGATATTAATGAGGCAAAATGAAACTTGTTATTCTACTATGGTTGCTACTATGGTATAAATTTAGCTGTTTTCTCATATTCTTTTTTTAAATTCAGAATCTCCTGTAATTATTTCTATTTTTTGAACAGAGGAGGGCAAACCAAATACAAGTGAATAAATAACTGTCTTTGTTCTAATTTCTGTGACTCCCTATCCATCTATGTTCAGCTCTGTCTCTTGTTTGCAAAAGAAAGGCTCTCTAAAGCTGGACTCAGTTTAATTAATATCGTGGTAGGACAGTCACTTCAGTCTGACATGGGAGCGTGGAGCGAATGCTTGGGTGTGAATCTTATGAAACACCTTGCTGCAACCAAAGACCAAGCTCTTTAAATATGTATGCTAATTCGGGGCTCTTTCCTGGGGTCAACATGTGGATGCTTTTCACGGTCGTTAATGGAGGCGTAACTGGACTCAAGTGTGTAATGATCTGGTTACACTGACATTTCTAGAGAGGCCAGTGCAGCAGCCATGTGAAGAGTGGACACTGGAATGCAAGCCTAAAATTCAAATATAGATCTTAAGCGAGTCAAGAGTCCATAGCAGCAGAGACAACTATGAACTTGTCTTAAAAAAAAAAACAAAAAAAAAAAAACATCAGCTGGAATAGAGCCCACTAGATTGGTTACTGACTTTCATAAAAAATTGCTATCATGATGCTGGAGGTTTGAATAACAGAGTCATTCTTTATTGTCCCATACTAGTCTTAGGGGGAGTTAACACACTGTGTCCACAGTCTGGAGAATTGTTCTGCGATTCAGCGCTCCAGACAAGGGAATAGCTGTCAACTCATGGAATGTTCCTGTGAAAATAAACAATGCTCTGGCTGCTCTCTGTCTTCCTGTGTTTCCCCTCTAAACTCCCAGTTTTAACCCCCTCCTCTGACATCTTTAGGTATATAACAGTTGTGGCAGAACTGAGAGGTGAAGTAAATCAAGGTAATGTCTACTCAAGATTGGAGGCACTCAGCGTTAGCCCCATGAGCCCCATCTATGTGTTCAAGCTGCAGATACTGCACCGCTGTAGACCTTTCACCACTAAATAAGCAATTAAAAGTTTTAGCAATTTACACAACTTTCTGTTCCACTTTTTTCAGATTTGGTATTGCATTTTTGTCAGAATGTACTAATATTATTTCATCAAATCATGTCAAGAGATCATATATGAGTCAAAGCATCCAAGTGACCCTTTAAACATCATAATTAGTTAAAATGTAATCAAAGGTGTTTCTTACGTCCATTGATCAACTTGCATTGAAACTCAGATTGGTCGTCAACACTGTGTCTCTGCTCTGATTCCTAGGAGAAGAGGTTTTCATTAACGTCATTAACCCTTAATGGAACAAGTGTCTATTTTTAGTGTATTCATTTTTCTACATGACAAAAAAACCTGAAAAAAGTTGCAACAAAAATAAAGTTTGGTTGAATTTTTGAATTTCAAAGTATTACAATGGGTGTCCTATAAAGGTTTAAAGAGATACGAAAAATCAAAGAACAACTACACCAAATTCCATAATATGCAATAAGCTATGTTTTCCTGTTTACCTCCAGGAACAAGACAACAAGAAAAGTTTTTGCACCTGGGAATCACTGGCCCTTCTTCATACATCAGCTGACTTGACATGACTGAAAGATGCGTTGAGAGTTGAGTAGAACGCTTAAAATTAAGAACAAGTTCCACATATGTGAGACCATAAAACACACACTGCATCTACCAGTCAAATCAGGTCACATGGATAAGTTTTAATCAGCCTGGCTCATATGGAGTACTGCTAATATGCGTAGCACATTTTAACTGACGCTAGTATCATGTGAGGTACAGGTAGTTTGAGACACTTCCTTTAAAGGAATGCCACAATTTTCTGCAATATGTAGTTCATCTGAAACACATTAAGCACTGATTGCATTGCCTTGGCCCACATACAGAAGTAGTGACATCAACTTATTAGGTGTCGACTATCACTGGGGGTATTTGCAGAGTGAGTTTGTTATTGGATCCTGGGTGTGGGTGCAAAAGTAGTCAGATTGTCTTACTAGACTTGTGGTTTAACTGGCTCTAAGATGATGATGATTCAACTACCTACCGACTGCTGAGTGTTACTGTACTGTGGTTTCTTACATTCTGTCGTCCTGCTGCTATGAACTACTGGTCAAGGACACCATGATTCTGCAATAAGACACCCAGCTGTGAAGCTACTAACACATCATAGTTACTGTTGTCAGTTCACTTAAAGTTACACTCTGTATTATTGGTGACTGCTGATCTTTCAAAGAAAGAAATCTCATTGTAGGCCCCATCATAAAATTTGTCAAGATACAAAAATTCTGCCCTCTGTTCCTTTTCACGAATATGGTCTGTCAAACCCACTACTTGTCTTTTCCAGGGTCTTGACTGGTGTCCTTTCATTGTTTGCCAGTTAAATGCGAGCACCATCATGATGTATGCATTTTCAACCCAGACACCGCTCAGGCAACTCAACTTTGCACATGTATTCATATATTTATTGCTCATTTCATGCCTTTTACTGTATATGCCTGGTCAAAGTTAGACAAATATCCAAAATACAATTTAACCAGACAAAACCTCACTGAGATGATTTCATCAAAAGACATGGCCAACAGTGAATTTCTTTGCCACAGCTCGTTCAGTCAGGGGAGCTGAGAAGAACTGTTACTTTGCCTTACCTACTAAAATCAGTTTGATAATATTAGAATTGTCTACCATCATGTGCACCTTGCTAGCTGGCTAGCTCACTCCTACCAAGCCAACCATATGAATAATTGAAAAACTAATGAAATATTAACTTTTAAAAAGAAAGTGTTGAAATAACGTTAAAATGAAACAAGGAATTACTATGAGTCTGTTCATTTACAGTGTAAGAAAAGAGCAACGGAAGTGGTTAAACAAACACTTGAACTGGGTTGTAGGTTGTCTTTCAACTTCGCGGAAGATGCGGTAGACAATGAATGAATATCATCTCAGCCTTTAAATGAAAGCCCCTTGTTTGGATATAACTAGACCTTTCCTAAAACCTTTGTTTTTTTAAAAATCCATGAATAAAAAGTGGCTGAACAAGCTTCTGATGTTCATGAAGGAGTGAGGCAGCAGTCAGAGAACTATATGCAGGACTTAAGCTGTCCTGCCGCTGATACTAAGCTTTGCTGTTCAAATACACAAGGCTTAAGCCAAATATTTCTCTTTGAGATACAAAAGGCACTTGGTTATTTTCCTTTCAAATGAATTTTAATTATTTGGATGGAGTCAGTCCACTCAGTCCCACATTTTTGCTATTCCTGACAATATCTGAATGTCACCAGACATTCAGATGTATGGTGACACATCAAGAACATTACAGTGACGTCAATAAAGGTTGAAAAAGACTGGTCCTTTTTGGATCAGGTAGACACCAATGTCCCTGCAGTCGTTTTGTGTTGTTCAGTTAAATCTTTTTTACTTATGAATATTTAGAGGATTTAGTCATCTTTTAATTGTGACAGAAACCAAAATACTGATGGTGAAACTTGCAGTTGGGAAAATTTAAACTAGTTAGCACAGCTAGAGGGACTTCTGTTATATTTGACCTTGAATATTTTCCTTACTGCTCTACATTTCCTTTGAATTTTGTCCAGGAAGATTTCAACCCAGAGAACACTGAAGTTTAGATCAATAAGTACCATTATCCACAAGTACTTTTTCCATTCGTCATTAAAATTGACTCTTGACTTGTTGGTCTGTAAACCCTCATTAACATTGTGTCATATTACTTCTGACACATGATTAGTTTTTTTTGATTAAGACATCTGAGAAGGAATTCAAGGTCAAGTTGATTTTCCCTCAAGTTGATGTCACCTTAACATGGCGTGAAACCAGTAATGCATTCTGTTTAATGGAGTGACACAAGGCATTGCTGTGGGCTGGACCAGATGGGTTTGATCGTGACCGTTGAGCCAGAAAGTTGGCGCTGAGCAGCAGAAGACTCCCCAGGAGCCCTCGTCTGTTTCAATGCATGGCCTGACAGCCGGCGTTTTCCTGATGGGGACCTAATAAGGTCTGGCATACAGTGACCCCAATGCATGCCTGCTGACAGCCCACAACGCCACCTCTCTACAACCTGCTTGAGCCACTAGTCACCCCCTTTACATGGAGGCCCATATGTCTGTCTGCATCGGGCCAAGCTTTGACTCTTATCATTGAAGGCCAGTGCTTGTCACATCGGCTTAATGACTCAATCTGTCTGATCAAATACAAGGGACAGTAGAGGTATGCTAAGAATGGCATTGGAATTTGGACGAGGGGAGTGAAGCACGTCTGCTGGAGAGCAGGTTTTACTTCAAACGTTTTTCTCCAAAACCATTCCATATTGCCAAATAAGATATAGTATTTTATTTGCTTCTTACAATTTTTTTACAATAAATGTGACTCTGTGAAAAACAGAATGCAGTAGTTTGGAAATAAAACGTGTTTATAGACTGGTTTTCTGATATTTTCCAAAACCATGCAGTAATATCCTTCACGCAATCAAGCAGTGAGTTATGCTCCAACCAAGGATGCCCAGTCAAAATAACATCACCAGTTAGCCGTGAAAATGTTTACTCATGGATTCCAAATAGGACTTTTTTTTGCATTCCACAACTTCCTTTGGTTTTTTTTTTTTTTTTGTACAAGTCCAAGCTTGTTGGAGACATGTTACCAGCATCAAATTCAGAACAAGCGCATATTTACAAAGATAACTTCATTCAATAATATAATACCATTAACATACATTAGTGTAGCCTGACTACAGATATGAATTGCACTAACTAAAAAGTCAATCCAGCGAAAACGGCTTATCATTTTAAAACCGGAATTTACATTTGTTCGAATTTTGCATTTTGCATTAATAGTTACAACCATAGACATGAATAATTAGGTTGAAGAGACCTATTGTGACTAATGCACATACCAGGGTTTGGTCTTTATCAAGCTACGATACTTCCTGTGCAGTGAAACAAGTAAAGGCTTGACCAAGTCAGGGGCTTTGCTAATAGAAGGCAGACAAAACATTTCCTTTGCTCGATAGGATCTGTTTTCAGCAGAGGCATGCAGAAATCAAAAGTGGATGGAAAGAGAGGGAGACATAGATTGTGACACATTTCAGACAAGTGCTAATGAATGTAATCATCACTGGGATAAAGACAACACAGCGTGGGGAGACATAGCCTCTGTGGAGAGGGTAATTTAATCCATTCCTGACATGTCTCTCTGCCACAATGCTCTTATCTTCCTCATCATGGGAGGGTAGAAAACAAGCTTGGGATGAGTTATGTCAAACACACAGCGAAAAAAAAAAAGGATGGGCAGGGAGGAAAGACCTCCTGTTGAGAACGAGAAGGAGTAAATTTTCACTGCGAGGAAGGTGAAGGACACCTTGGGGTGCTATGTACTTAATGAAAAAAAAAAAGTAAAAAAGTGGTAAAACTTCACATATTTATTTTCCTGATTAGGAGAGAATGTTTTGGGCTGTGTGAGCCAGTGAGGGGGCTGATTGAACTTGTCTTCGTTCAAAAACACAATTACTTGAGGGAGGAAGATAAAGAAACCTTCAATTAGCTCTCTCTATAAATATTACATGTCAAAATTTGTTTCTCATTACTGAATTCATTTTCACGTTTATTTGTTTATTTCCCTTTGCTTTTTTCTCTCTTTGTGGTAAGCTGTGGGAGGCTATAGCGTTTTCTGCAGCGCGGTTATTTGACAATCAGCGTGACATCAGCCTGCTTTAGAGGTTGACATAGAGGCTCCTCCCACTGACCTGTGGCCTATGTTGACCCTCATTAGTCAGGCCCACACACAGCATCTGTACACGAGGCAGTCAGTTAACCTAAAGCAACCTTCATCCATCTCTGAAAGCAGCCGTGCTCCGGCTGATTGGCAACCCCCCCACTCATCCTCCAGATTCACGTCCCACTGAAGGACGTCAAGGCATCAAGTTCACAATATAGAACAAATCACACACTGTAATGGAATAGAAAGCTATCCAAGAAATGACCAGATCAAAATAGTATGAGACACATGTCATACAACAAAGTTAATAATATTTTTTGACAAATAGTGTTTTTGTCAATAGAAAACAACCACTATCTTTGTAAACTTAGAAAAAAATGAATCAGGCATGAATCATTAGAACAAATCTGTCCTTATAAAAACACACACAATCTCAAATGAGAACTTGTTCAGGAAAGAGTGAAATGACAACACAGGCAAAATCTAAATGTACTAACAATGAAGGGGAATAACAAACTATTGGAAAGAATTATTTTCTGTAATTACGTATATTTAAAACGAGACAAAACAATACAGAGGGTCATAAAAACAAACAAATACCAGCAAGAAAATACTTGCAAAATTCCCACAAACCAGGAAAAACACATATGTATTGGACGAACATTTTAAAAACTCTCCAAAGCAGGAAAATAACGACAAGAATAAAATTCAGATTTATAACTTTTAATTTTAAAAATATCTTGAAATTAATCTTTAGAAAACTTTAAAAGACTGTCATTTCAGCTCCAACGATTTATGGTTTTCTCATTTAGGTAAATTTCTATCAGAGATTGATAAATCATGTGACTTGCATAATATATAGTGAAGCTGCTGTAGCCATTAAATGCCCCGTTAATATGACCAAAGTGGAAATAAGTTGAATGTGAAGAAACACTCACAAAAACAGTGAAGCTGATCAAATCTGCATTGTGTAGTAATGGACTGGATGGCGTTTCCTGAACATTGTATTAAAGGGTGTCTAAAGACAAATTAAAATTAAATTATGAGCTTTCCAAGGTTCATTGTCACTCTTGTTTATCCAGAGCGTATTTAAGATGATGTATTCAGCCACAGTTCCCAGATAATGTAATTAATTAGAATGTTTAATTGCTAAACAATTATATGAAAATACGCAACATCTTAGTCATATAAGAGAAAACGAAGTGTTGGACAGGAAATTAACAAAAAGAAAAATGTAGCACTACACTATTATTTTGATGGATGTGTTTTTTCTACTGGTTTTACACCCAATGTGTTAACGGACTCAGTCAGCACAGCCAAGACGCGTTCTCTCAGGCACATCCACAGGGATGTCATTTCTCATGGCCTCTTAGAAAACACAATATACAAACTCTGTCATAAGGCAGGACCACCTAGTGAGAGAGACAGCGGTCACCGTTCACAGAGCTCCATTCAGAGAAAAGGCTTCTACAAAATAAACACCCACAACACCGGTGGATATGAAACAGACATGCTCGCACAAATCAATAGAGGGTTTTCTCGTAGCTGTGTGATGTTTGCTACCTAAAAGTGAAAGATTAAACAAAAACCACCTTCATCCTCCATATCCTATTTCCTGCAAGACTTTTCTTCTTCCTTTCTTTACACTCAGGAAAAACAAATAGTGGGAGAATTAGAAAAATGTTTAATTTTTTTTATGCTGAGTTTATGGGTGGTTGAAGGATTTAGGGTTGTCTGTGAACTTTTCAACATGATTAATAATGTTTCAGTTAATTTTATTGCACCCTTTATTTATTATTATTATTTATTTATTATTATCATCATTATTATTATTATAGTCTGTAGTTGGAGAAACTTTACTATCACCATGTCAGGAGGAGTTTCCTTTTTCAACATTGTTATGACAGTAAATTCTGATTA
The DNA here is from genome assembly GCA_013358685.1 of Antennarius maculatus. Classification (NCBI taxonomy): domain Eukaryota; kingdom Metazoa; phylum Chordata; class Actinopteri; order Lophiiformes; family Antennariidae; genus Antennarius; species Antennarius maculatus. The sequence goes on from CM023624.1 coordinate 13,756,957, forward strand.
CGTTCTCATTGTATTTTGTCTAAACTGCAAGCTCTGACAAGATAGTGAGGTTTAGACTGTGGTGTTAAAATGCATAGCCATTCCTCAGTCAGATCACACTGATCTGTGAGATTACCAAACCTGAAAGGAAATAGAGATTGCAGCAGGTAGTAAGGATAAAGGAAATGGCCCCACAGTTGTTGCAAGCTTCCAGAAATCTTTAGATGTCAATTTTAGTTTGCATGAATGCAACAGCTCTTAAATCTGTAAAAATCTGTTTTGATTTCTACCTGTGCAGCGGAGTAAATTAAGGTGGACTGATTTGGATGTGATTACAAGAGAAAAATGAAGCTAATCGTTTCAACAATAACATTCAAATCCTAATGGATTGCTTCTAACCTCCCCCTTTAAGTTTTGCATATCTGCTTGCGTTAAACATGAACAAATATAATCACAATCGCACAGCAACACCAAAAGCTCCCGTTTGACATTGACAAACATTAACAAGACAATAATCATGACTGCAAGTGCAACATTAGTTGATGTTTTATTCATGGGACATCTGTGCCACTTGGAATCAGCCTGAAGCTTCACAACCCAAAAGGAATTATTCAATTAAACTCTGCAAAAGTGATGGACAAATGTTTGCTTTTATTTCATTTTTCAATCTTGCAGCAGCCCAAACCTAAACCCATAACAATGCATAAATAATCTCTCATCGCCACATCACGTCTTCTGCCAATCAGAGAATGGACTGGGGCCTGTTTGCTTTCCCGATTTGAAATATTAATACAGGTTAGCCTTGTGAGATGCAAAAATGTAGACTGGGGCACATGCTGGCACCACAAACAAGGCCACAGCTTGACAAGGCAAACAAGCAGTCCTTAAATAAATGATGAGTTTAAAGGTTTGGAGAGGCTCTCTTACATGAAGAAAAAACTGAAAAAAAAAAACTGCGTAAAACAAGCGCAACTCTGACCCAAGGATTTGAACACAACATCATCAGCATGAGGAGAAAAATCATCACATCACATGTACTCATGCCCTATCAGACTCAGGAACGCAGTGGGATATGCATATGATTCTGTACATGAAGTTGCCACTGTCGGAGTCAGTCATGCTGGCCCCAGGCAGGAAACAATATGACAGTGGGCCAGATTCACTGCCAGAATCTCCTATTCTTTGGAATGGAGAGACGAGGAAGAGGGTGCGCTTGTAATCATCTGTAAAACTGAAAATCTGTTTTGTGGGCTGCTTGTGCCCTTCGCTCTGCAGCTGTACCGCAAACCTCACAATCCAAGCAGAGAGAAGAAGGAGAGCTATTTTAGAGAACAAGTTGGTTGGCATGACGGAGAGACAAATTCCATCCTGCCATCTCTGGGGGGGGAAGAAAAAGAAGCTTAAACATGCAGCAATCCTTGGCATTTGGATTCCGGATGTCAAGTGAAATATATATAATTTTACTTTACAATGAGCTAATGGACTTGCTGATCCTCTAAATGTTGTGTTAATGGTGAGGGATGAGAGAATGCACTGTGAATATAGTAGCTGGCACAGTAGAGCCCAAGCCATGGCTTCCAGGGATATGACCAGATGGGAGTTGCAAGGCCTGAGGGTCTGCAGGAGTCCTCTTCATCTCAGATTCTATGTGCGTGACTGTGCATGTGTGTGCATGCAGGGAGACATGCCTCAGAATACTTGTTCTACCTCCGAACAAAACATTAGAGACTGTACAGTCAGGCGAGTATTCAGGGGTATGTTTGAAGACAATTTCTCCTGCATCCAAACACTTCAGCAATAGCAGCTCATAATTCTTATAGTTAATAATATAGAAATAGATGTAATCATCTGTTCTGTAATGGATAGACAAAGTTATATTTGTCAGAGCAACAGTTGACACAGGCCAAAAGTATTTTTATAGTGTAAAAGAATGATTTTAGTTTGGATGCATCCTGCTGTTTAGTTTCAAAATAAAAACCCTGTAGAAGAGTGAAATTGGATTCGTAGATGAGCATTTTGTCATAGTTATTTGTTGCTAAAATCATGCGTCCTGTTTTCCTGCAAGAAAAAAATAATTAAAACCCAAGAAACTGAGGGTGAATCAAAAAAGTGCTACCATAGTAGGAAATAATAATTGCCACAACCGTTTGGCATCTGTTTCGCCAGTCAGCTAGTCATGCTAACATGCCCTTGTTACCACATTCAAAAACATACATCTTAGGTGGGTGGGTCACTATTAATTGCTCGTAAATGTGACTGTGATTGACAGTGGCTTGTCTGTCTGCCTTTTTGTGTAGCCTTGCAATGAACTGATGAAGTCCGAGTCCAGTGTGTGCCCTGCCTCTTGCCCATCGTCAGCTATGATCGGCTCCAAGGTATCCTGTGACTTTGAATGCATGAAGGCATGAATGAATGAATGAATGAATGAATAAAGTTTTATGATAGACCACTGTGAAGCAAATCAACAGAAATAGAGAACTAGCTTCCATGCCCTTTTAATCTGTTTGTTTGATAGACCTGTGCTTCACATAGTTATCAAGAGATGAACCAAAGTAGGACAACTGAACTGTACAATGTTTGCGAATGAACGAATCCTAATGCTGATCCTGATCGTCACAAATTGCACTCACCTCAAAGACATTCAGTCCATTTTTGTTGAAAATCCCATGCTAATCCATCCATTAATCTTTGCTTAATCTTGCCATGAAGGAAAACAATCCAATACATTTACGTATGCTCCTTGATGCAGATGGTTTTGTTTCTTTTTTTACTTTTTTTTTTGGACAATATGCAGACAAAACATTCCTGCCCCCTGAAACTAAAAGTAATTGTCCTTTATTTTTTTAAACAGTGTTGTACTAAATCAAAATAAATCAACAAGTCTACAATTAGGTCCAGTGTAAACACACCTATTTCCTAAAGGACTGATGTTTCTTCATTAGACTGTAGCTATATCATAAGCTGAACTTCTATGGAGACACAGACAGGACATCTTTGTTGATTGTTTTTGTCATTACATTCCCTTCACCCTGATTCCACGTAAAAGCAGAAGAAAAATCAATTACACCGTGCACTTCTGTGTGCATGTCTGGGGCTATTCTGCATTGGAAGCTAATTAAATTAACCTCAAAGGGAGAGGGACTGGAAGCGTGGACGGGGCACGTCCGATGATTATCGCATCGATTTGTTAAAATGGGCCAGCCAGCCCAAGACAAGACCCTTTTCCCACCAGGTTCTTGTTTACTTCAAACTGAGACAGCTACAACCGTCCTGCTCTGCGCTTTCCTGCACTGCATGGTGGAATTAATTAGTGGAAAATGAGTGAGTATTTCTGTTAGAACCAGATATAACAGACCCTGCTTTGTCCACAGTGGTGTGTCAGTAATGAACCTCCAACACTTTTGCTTCAGCCTGTGTTCTTTTTCGACTCGACTTGCACTTAGAATAACAATGATGGAAAACTAACTTGTTTTCATTTAGTTTTAGTTAAATATAGAAGTATCGTCACAAGAATCCAAACACAATTTGATGCCTCTATAGGTCACACAAACAAATGCATCCAAATCCAGTTGATGGATATCATTCTGAGATACGTTATGCTGTCCGACTTTCAGAATCTTACATTTACACACATTAACAAAAGAATGAAGATAGGATGCTGACAACAAAAGAGTTGTAAATGAAAATGGCATAAGTCAGGAAGAGGTAAACAAAATGTCAAGGTCTTATCGTCACAATGGGCCTCCCAAAAAATCCACTGCCACAGAGGGTCATGTGATATCACTGACCAGACTGAAGTCTATCCATCATCACACAGCCACAGGTCAGGTTGGAGAACATGCTTTGTTTCTGCCATTGAAGAGCCATGTTGACAAGAACAATTTGTTGCAATCAGACATATAACTTTTTTTTTTATGAAGGAATGAGGGGAGCATCCATGGACAGAGGAAAAACAAAAAGCACAATGTGATCTGATCATGCAGTTAAATGTAAGAGATTTTAGCAAACTGATGGACGGCTTTAAGTCCGTGAGTTCTTACCTGACACACAAATGTGTCTCTGCATTTGTGGTTGGAGTTGACTTTGAATCAGCGTCATCATAAGTAAATAACCGTTTCACTGCAATTGACATGCTTATGATAACAACAGGGCGGCACGGTGGCGTAGTGGGTGGCGCTGTCGCCGCACAGCAAGTGGGTTCTGCGTTTGATTCCCACTCTGTGTGGAGTTTGCATGTTCTCCCCATGTCTGCGTGGGTTCTCTCTGGGTTCTCCGGCTTCCTCCCACCTTCAAAAACATGCACTTCAGGTTAATTGGCCGGTCCAAATTGCCCATAGGAGTGAGAGTGTGTGTGAGTGTTTGTGTGTGGCTCAGTGGTGCACTGGCATCGCACCAGGAGTTTGCCCTCAGTCAGCGGGATAGGCTCCAGCTCCTGCGCAAGTGGATAAAGCAGTTAGTGAAAATGAATGAATGAATGACAACATTTTGTGGACTTTCATAATTTAGTGTGAACGGTGAAGTCAAGACAGACATATTTGGCTCCTGTTACCTTCACACAGTACTCCAATCTCTTTAATTACAATGATTTTTTTGCTCCTACTAAATTCAGTCTTGTTTGTGACTGAGACCTACCGGTAGGCTTTTACACCTATTCTGGAATTGAGGGTTCAGATTCTACTTACCCCCACAAAGAGTGTTGGAATTAGAGGCACAATTTGAATCAAATCATTAGTTATAGATGAAGTGTAACCACCTGAAACTACAACATTTCAGAGTTTTTCTTTTCTATTTTAGAAATTCTTTTGTACACCGATAAAGGGAGTTTGTTTTCTGCCATGTTAGAGTTTTTAGTGATTATTCCTGGTTATTTAGTGTTCAGATGGTTCGAACTCTTAACATCACCACTAGATGGATGCAACATCCTAATATTTTGATATTTATGACGTTTAACACAGTTATCATTGCTAATGGAGATAATAAATGGACTCTTCAGACCTTCAGCCACATGCTGAGTCACTGTTTAAAACCTAAAACTATGTTTGAGATATACAACTTTAATCAGATTACTTTCAGATGCTCAGAGCTTGTCATTCATCTTGTAACACCACTCCCATGATGTAATCTATCGTTTTGTGCTCTACAATGTCTCTATTGTTTATTGGAAGAGTTTGCCATTCCCTTCAGGCAATAGATTGTCTTCATTTTCAACTTTAAATAACCTTTGAGTGACTACAATGAACACAATTCATACACAGCAGAGACATTCACTGTGCTTGTTGGAGCTGGTAGTCGTAGTTGTGAACTATAATATCCCGTGATATAGGATAGTAATTCCACTGATGATGGTTTCTTGTGTGATCTGCTGATGAAGGTGACTCATCATGATATTTGATTTCTGCCCCGAAACAATTTTGTTACTAAATCAGTCCCAAAATGTCCTATAGGGAAACAGATAATAAGAAAAGTCAAACGTTGGACTCCAACTCTTATTTATAAGCTATGCTGAGTTTGTTTAGCTTGTCTCAGGTTGAGCTGCTTATCTATAGCGCATGGAATGCCGAGCCGATGGGTCTTTTCCATTTATGTTATTAGAAGAAATTCTATTCGGGACAATCCAAACATTGCTCAACAGCAACCAGGAGAATGAGGCATGACTGCACATCTAATCTTAAAACAACATTACTGTTGGTACTGGTGTTTAGATATATTATTTAGCTCACTAGCACACGATTAGGATATTGTTTGGATTCCCACATTGTTGCACATATTTCGAGTGAGAGGACTGGCAGCTCGTTGATGGAAGGCCTTCCCTGGGGAGTCTAGAAACGCAGCCGTTTTCGATGTGTCTGATCCTGAGCTTCTATCCTAGGCTGAATGTAATTGGCAGCCTCTCCTCGTCAGTGAATTATTACATTTCCCCTCTTGGCTATCCCACGCACCCCTGGGAGCACTTCACACTGTGAGTGAGTCCCTAGAGTCCCCCCTCTGATGGACACAGATGACCTGCGATATAGTCATTGAAACAGAGATCTTCCTTCGCTCAGCTCCCTCTCCATGATGGACCATCATCGAGTTTTTTGGCGCATAATGAGGCCTTAAGTGGAAGATATCACGGCGCCAAGCATTATCATTTTGAGCCTCCTGAACAGCCACAATTAATGCAGGAGGGAGAATATTTTACATTTGGAAAAAGCAAAGAAAACAATTGTGTGCTAATGCATTAGCGAAAGGGCTTAATGCATTCGCTCTTCAAAGGCTGCGGAAAAGAAAAGGTGCAAAGGAAGGTTTACTTATCCACAGGATGCAGGTCTCTTTCAACTTGACATCTCTTTTGAGCATTCTTTATGATGTGGCAGCACAAGGATGATTTATTCTCCTCTAAAATCATCCAAAGTCAAAATAAACACAAGTTCAGTGGCTACTGGTGTTACTACTAAGTAAACACAGACATGCCTGCAATTAAAGTCCCAGATTCCTCCAGCAGAGCTAACAACGTGGTTATACAGGAAGAAGGGGCGGTAGGAGGTCACCGACCGTTCCTTGCATAATTTCCTCACGAATTATTGCAAACAACGGGATTCCGTAATTACATGATTTCCATAATGTTGACTCATGCTTGGGAATGGCTTCATCAGCTGTGGCACACACTGGTAATAGGAAAGGCATATGCAATTATTATCTCGTGTGCAGTAGCTTGTGTGTGATTAGTATTTCCAGCCAGTTATAATGCCAGTTTGAGACCTGACACTTATACAAGTCTCATCATTCTGAAATTTTAATTCAGTGTTGCCTCTTTGACTATTGCAATCAGCAACATAAACAAAACCTGGGGTTCCTATTTATGCAAATAGAAACTTGTCAGAACCGTACTGTGTGCTGAAAGATATAGCACGCATGCAAGGAGGAATGTGTGCATTAATAGTGTAGCTGCAGTTGCTTCATTATATCACTTACGAAAGACTTCCTTTTCATCTGCAACTGATATTTGTTATTGCGAACGAAAGAAAGTGCATGTGCCTATTGAGATTAATTGCATAAATTTAAATGCATGAATAGGATCCTAAATCGTTCCCTTCACTATAACTAGAATCAAGCTGATTTCATGCAACTTGGGAAAAGAATGCTCACTTTGGGCAGGGCAGACTAGAGCAACTTCCAGGTGAGACCCTGTCATTATCCATAACTAAACTGCAGTCTAGACGACATTGTATATCAGCGGGAAAAGACAATTAAGGATGTTTGTCAGACAGACAGCTGGGGTATGGATTAGAGAAAGAGGATGCAACTTGATATCTCAAAGAAAGTCTACACTCTGCAGCTCCTGAACGGACGGTAGTTGAAGAACACATGGAGGGAGGAATGTTAAGCATAACACACATTCGCAGCGGAGGATTTCTGTACTGTACCCTGAACCAGTATTATCAGGAAAGGCCTCTTCTAAATAGTGTTAAAAAATAAAGTTACAGTAATGCTCAAGTTTTTGTTTTTATTAAAAAATAATTGTAAGTTGACTTCCAGGTTTTATCTACAGAACACAGCAACCTAAAATTATGCAAAGAGTGCTTCAATACCTTAAGTTTCCAGCAAATGTGGTCACAGGTTACTGGATAGCCGAATTATATAATTTAATATATTTATTTAAGTATACTAAGCAGAGTGAAATCATGACATTTGCCAAAAAAAGCATGGAGCCCCCTCCTTATCCAGCAACATGGCCAGTTTTCGTCAATTGCAGGAAACAAGCCAGCTTACATCACCTGGAATAACGTTGTTGAGAGAACAGAGCGAAATGTAGCAAATTGAGTCCAGCAGAGAATTTAATTTGCCAGTTCCCTGTCATCTCAACTCAGGTCTCTAGTTGAAGTTGACGTGAACACAAACCTGTCGTTGTTTCAGTCTCTCTACCTCACTGACTTCCGTGTCAGTACTGAATGACGTGATAACACACGTCCTAGAAAGGACGTTTTCCATATAATCACAAGTAAACAGTGAGGGGCTCATTCTGGTCAGCGTCATCACAGTTTATTCATAGACTTTTCAAAAAATGTAAACCTTTTAGTTGACTTTCAACAAGCCATCCTCTCTTAATTCATGAAATAACGAATGTGTGCATGAACAATAAAGCATCTGGACAGCTGAAATGCCTTTGCAGTTTCATACGTCTGAGGATGAAAAGTTTTTGCTTTACTTTAGGATAACGCACCAGTTATTTTGAAAGTCAGATTATTTAGCGTTTAAATGCTCATTTAACAGCTGGTTGCTACTTTAGTAAATCGGCAGCTGCTGGAAACAAAGCTGATGAGTCTTAAAAAAAACATATTGTACAGGTTATGAGACCAAAACACAAAGCTGAAGGACACTAAATAGATTCACAGAGGTGAGGTAATCCCGGAGTTACCTGGTGGTTCTCTATGGATTCAACATGACTAGGAACCGCTCACACAAGGGGGGGCAGGTTTTGCTCAGAAGATGGTACATGGTCGCCCATCAGAAGGATTCAGTCTCTCCCTCCAGTCCAGATAGTGTTTTTTTCTCAATACGTGGACCTTTATCCTACAAGCTAATACATACGTACATCTTCCTACCCCTTCATCCGCTGTGGCGAGTCACAGGGAGCTGGTGCCTATCCCAACTGACTCAGGGCGTGAGGCGGGGGAAACTCCAGGCGCCACGCCGGGGGCACCGCTGAGCCACACAGACACCTCACACCTACGGGCAAATTGGAATGGCTAATTAACCTGAAGCTTATGTTTTTGGAGGTGGGAGGAAGCCAGAGAACCCGGAGAGAACCCACGCTGACATGGGGAGAACATGCAAACTCCACACAGAACGGGACTCGAACCCGGAAGCGCCTTGCTGCGCGGCGACAGCGCTACCCACTGTGCCACTGCTGCCCACAAACTAATAGTTTATATTTTATTTAAAAACCTCACCTAAGTTAGACCATACTGAATCAAGTTAAATGGATTACATCTGTTCAACAGGAACCTAAATCTTTATCAGTGTGAAAGGTCATCCTACACCTCTCGCCTTACATTTTCCCCCTTCCATTTCTTCACTGTAATGTTAAAATTTGCCAGTGGCATGAGAAGGGTTAGTGTTAGGGTTAGGGTTAGGGTTAGGGTTTAATGCCACCAGCTTGATGCTGGTGGCATTAAATTACATATAAAAGTATTGTGAAAACCACAATGATACAATATTATTCATTGCATTTGGTGAAATTAGGCAAAATAAAATTACAGTATTGTTTCCCAATGAGCAGGTTAACCCCTTGAGAGGTAGCGTCTAACATCAGCACATAGACTTTTGTGTATAAATACAATCTATTTACATTACAAACTGTCTTTTGTTCCATTTTTACTTTGTGTCATTGAGGTTATCACAAATTATGCAGAGCACTTGCTCGGGTTGTGAAACACAAATTGCTGCAGAGGAAAAGAATGTTTGAAAGACCAGATGCAAATGAGTGTGTCTTTCTATAAAGCCTCTATGTATCACACAAATGAAAGTTATGCAATGAGAAAAAACAGTCCTCTGCCATCTGTTGCAGCCTCCCGCTACACGACTGAGCTCTCTCTTTCTCTAAGATCTTAAACAGCAGACAGTCCGCAAATCAGTGGGTTGTATTTCATCATCAGCTGTTGGCCCGTTCCACGCCTGTCTTCTGCAGCGTGACATATGGGGAGAGAGAGTGGAGAAGCAAGTGAGAGACTTTGGAGATGTACTGTAGACCACAAGTGTAGTGTATCCGAGACAGAAATAGTGTGAACTTCTGCTGTGAAAGAAAATGCTGTTATTTATTTTCCTGTTACAGGACAGGTTTGAAAATGTCAAGTCATGAGTGCCCAGGTCACCCTTTAAGAGGCTGAGTCAGGGGTACCCAGCAGTGGTCCATCCATCCATCCATCCATCCATCCATCCATCCATCCATCCATCCATCCATCCATCCATCCATCCATCCATCCATCCATACTCTTGTAGATGAGACAACCATAATACTTCTAGTTAATTGTATTTCTATGTAGAACCGCAACTTAACAGTTCAAGTTAAGTTGCTGTGTACCACTACTGTGGTAGTGTTCATTTTACACTACCACAGCACATCAATACCAGGTTAGTTAGCAAATAACTTTTGAATGTACAGTAATGCTTTTTAACAACTATGCAGTCAGGTGACTGGACCAAAAACAGAGCTAAAAGACTATGTATTGCAGAAACTCTAGTAGAAGCACAGCTGATATTGGAAGGGTTTCTTTCCTCCCTTGGAACACCCTTAGATATTTTAAAGTTAATAATCACAGTCTGATAGGAACAACAAAAGTTGTAGAAACTCAACTCAAGAAAAAAAACACTCTTAATTTTCCTTTGAAAGGAGCTGATTGTTCAGAACAATTTCTAAACAAGGAGGATTTGGATTCAGAGAAGAAGCTATCTTTCCCTGAATTCAATCGTAAACCTATTTTTATTTGTTTATTTGCTTCATGGTTTTAATTGATTATTATGACATCATTTATTTCAATTTTACCCAAACTGAAGGGAAATATTTTTGCAAGTGAGGTCAGGATGAAACTTAACTTTTTCTCCAGACTCTAGAAAGCAAAAGTGCCCTCATCCCCACCGTGCATGTGTGGTAAAAAGTCATTCACATTAAAATTAACCCAGAAAAGCTTTTTTATTAAATTTTATGACTAGCAGTCTGTCAACTGGAGAACGTGATTGAGAATATGATTGTGTGTTCATATTTGCACATTACTCATGAAAATAAGGTTAAATATTCTGATATTATTTGAAGATATTTAAAGGAAACAGCCATGTAAAAACAATGGAAACCCTTTTGTAGGTACCTTCACTTTCCTATCATTTATGAAGTTTTTCAAATCAGTTGGACCACTTTATGAAAGAAACAGACAGTAAATACAGCACAAAACATTAAAACAGTGACTGCTACATATGGGATCAGATGTCAGCATCCACAGATGTTTCACATTAACCGCCTGTGAGGAGTTGTGGTTGCAGGAGGCAGCTGTGATTCATGTCAATTCACGACAATCACGCGTATAATGGAAAAAAAAAAATCTAGCTTCAGTGCATAGGACAAAAATTGAGTTCATTGGAGTCACCACATGAATCTGTGATTTATTTTTCCTTCTGCTCTAAGACAATTACGGCGCACACAGCCACTCCACCAGGTGCACCTGGTTACTCAGAACTTTTACATGGTTTGGTGGAAAAATATTGATTTTAATAAGTCCCTTCAGGAGGAGTGTGTGTGTGTGTGTGTGTGTGTGTGGGGGGGGGTAGCCTGGGAATGTGGACTGAGTCAGGGTGTCCTGTGTTTTACATTAGACTACACCAGAGGTTATTATCAGGTAGGATGCCAGGTGACCTTCATGCCTTCCTTCATGTAACCCACGTGTGTCAAACTCAAGGCCCGGGGGCCAAATGTGGCCCGCCACATCATTTTATGTGACCCGCGAGAGCATAAAGGGTCAGAGTGTCTAAAAATAAATCAGTCAAAAGTGTCCTTTGACCAAAACTACATTTCCCAAAATGCAGTAATTAAGCCCATTTTAACACTGACAAGAAAGTTTTGAACAAAGTTAATGTCATAACTTGTGTTTGATGTTACTTTTCTTTATTTATTTGAATAGTTTGACCCTTGATTGATGAAGTTATGTGGGTTTTTTTCATTACCTGACAAATTGAAAGGATTTATGTTGTAACAGAGAAACAAACAAACATATTTTTTGTGCAACTGTAATGTTTGAAACTTGAATAAGTAATAAATTCAGAGTTTGACACCCCTGATTTAATCTAATGGTCTGCCACTTCTGTCCCAAAATGACTTCAGTGTACATAAAGAAATACTCAAATAAGATTTTTATGCACAAAAAACACAAGAGGCCTAATTTATAGTTGACCTGTACCACCACGGTTTGCACTTCAAGTTTTGATGCCCAATTTTGAGATGTACTACTCAGTACCATTTCCCTCACATGCACGCTTAGCTTAAGCTTCTCAATTATTCAGGCTGGGATCAATACTCAACACGCTCCTGCTCGGAAAAGCAGGAGGGTAAGGCGAATTTAAGCCTGAATCTGGATTATGGATTTGTATCAATTTATGTGTGGCCACTCAACTGAGAAATGTGTGGAAAACAGAGAGAAATACGGCTAAGTGGAGGAAAGCTGGAAGGCTGGCAGCTTCCGTCCATTTTAGCTCCTCGTTCTTTAGCAGCACTTTTTTTTTTTTCACTTTGGCCAATTATTACACCACCGGCCTTGGTCTGTCAAAGGCGCCTTTTTAATTAGACTGTCCCCAGTTTACTCCACAGCCCTAATGAATAGGGCCGCCATTACACAAGTTTACCTCCAACTTTAACAACAAGACTGTGTTGAGAGCACGTAGTGATAGAATAAAAACAAGTCACACATCAGTGGCTGCTCTAACAAGAGAGAGGAAGATGACAACTGTCCGTTTTGAAGCGGCTTAAATAATAAGTTCACTTTGGAGTGAAACTTTCATTTAGGAGCATTGTCAGAATTTCCTGTTATGCCTTGGCTCCCCCTAGTGTTAGTGGTGATCTGCTCCAGCAGATTCACACCTGCAGGCAGCGCTTCGGTTATGAAAAGATCAACTTAATAAATATCACCGGGGTATAGATGAGGATAGCAGAGTGCTGCTAGAGCAGAGCATTCGTCTTTAATTGACAGTAACTAATGCGCAGACATTTATATCACCAGTCATGTGGAAATAATTTCCATAACAGCGACACAATTGTACTCTTTCATTATTTAAAGAAACCTGATAAACATTCACCTAAACACTTTCTTCTAATTTCTTTGAACTAATTGTCTCAAACCTTAAGCCTATTTTTTTTTTTAATTGCTTGGTTCTTTGTATACTCTCAGGGCTTGAAGCAAATATAATTAAATACTTTTCTATAACCACAAATAATTCTTAATTTGCGCTGCCTGGTTTTTATGATTTCACAGTGCGCCATCCTCATGTTGGATTGTGTTTGGATTTTATTTTTATATTCAATCTATTCATGCATCTTGGTCTCATTTTTACAGTTCATCTGTGTGTCGATGTGTGTGGTGTAAAGTGTGTTTCCACACATGTGGTTCATATCTTTCACCAGCTACGAAAATTTTCCTCCCTCGCTGGCTACGAGCAGGCTGCATGTGGCCTCGATCCACGGTCCCTCTCTCCACCAAAGCCCAAATTAGAGATGGCGGTGAAGCCTACCACGGGCCCTTGTTGTATTTAGATTGGCATCTGAACAGCAGCTTCACTCAAGCCTTGTTTACAAAGGGCTCCCATCCACATTTGTGGGAATCATGCCTGCAAGCGCTGATGTAAACAAGGTCTTTTAAAGGCCTGCCGATCTGTCTTTCTCTGACTCTGTTTTCGACAGGCATCGATCCAATAACGTGATGTTTTGTTTTAAAATTAAAGGAGGAACCCTCTTGGAAATCTCATGGCTGCTGTTCCCTCAATGATTATTTGAAGTCACAACGTCGACAGTTAGTTTTTTTAGTTTAGAGTCTCTGCAATAAGTGAAATGAACCACAACAGCAATCGGCTCGGGCTGCTCGGAAAAATGCCGTGTGATGGATGTTTTCCATCGCGGTGTGATTGGTGACAGTTTTTGTCAAAAAAGCATTGTGATGCACTGGGATGACTTTCAGGGAAAAAAACGAAACACACAAATGTCACACACCCACAAACTCTGTCATCGTGTTGTGCAGGTTTACGATGACCCAATGGCAGTTCATGCACATTTTCTACATTTTCGCTCTGAGTTCCAGACAAAATACCAAAGGCAAGATCAGAGTGCAATGATTAAAGGAAAAACCCAAAATGAAAAATAATAACAGAGAGAGGGTTTAAAATAGACTACGTTAAAATACATGGCAGGGAAATCCTATCCCTCAGAGAGGGTCAGACATGTAATTTGAAAAAAAAAAATGAGGCAGAGTTAAATGACATGTAGGGAGTAATTATAGAGCCTGAATAGACAGAATGAACTGAAATAATAAAATACCACCTAGGCCTGTCAAAAGGGTTCTGTGGATCGAGGCAGAGTAGCCTTGGTTTTAAAGAAGGGCAGGCTGGTAGGCCACCACCCACCCTTACTTTCTCAAGCCTTACGGGAAACTATAAAGAGCATTAGACCCTTTTATCACAGGGAGCACGCATGAAACTCCAGCTTTTTAAAAGACTTGAGACAAGGTTAGAGGAAAAGTGTTTCCTGGACATTTAACTAGGTTTTCAAATTAATAATGTCAGGAGATTTCTCCAAAAGTGACCAAAAAAAAAAAAAAGTGAGATCAGAAGCAGAAAAATAGCAATGACTCAAAAGAAAAAGTCATCTGCGTTGCTTCCAAGTTAAAAAGCCTCATCTTCCACATGAGTTTTAATATATGGCCAAGGCTAATCTCCTTTAAAGTTCAGGATACTGTGCAGGAAGATTTAATAACACGTCATTTTCATTATCATCAGTCTGCTGAAGGTGTTAGTTCAAAGGACCGAACACTTCATTGCACTCAGGTCCCTCAGCCTGTTTGCTAACGTCCAATGTCACATTACCTTGAAGCTGATGGATAGCATCCTCCTCCATCCGGCGCTGCTGCTCCATTATGGTGCAATGGTTGGGCTGTGATTGATTACATCTGGGGTGATGGTGGAGGTGATGGATGAGGGAGCATGTAATTCAACAGCGGTGCAGTTGTTCTTGTGATCATATTTCTAACCTTTCATATTAGCGCTGCCACATGTCTGTCACTGAAAAGGAGATAAAACAGAATATAAGTGTGGATCTGTTTCTGCTGCAGTAAAGGAGCATTTCACCATTAATTTGTGTGGACGTCCAGACCTTCCTGGTGATTTCAGCATCCCCTTCGTCAGGTTTCATCACCAGTATGCAATGCATGAGAGAGCCACAGTATTGAAAAATCCCTCACTGTCATACAAATAAAACTGACTTCAAACTCGTCTTAAATGGCAGATAGAGAAAACAGAAACAATACGCAATTTTTGGTGTGTGTGTGTGTGTGTGTGTGTGTGTGTGTGTGTGTGTGTGTGTGTGTGTGTGTGTGTGTGTGTGTGTGTAGGTGTGTGTGTTAGTTTTAGATTATTTTGGGTGCGTGTTTGTGTGGGGGTGGGGTGCATATAGATGCTCATGTGATCGAAGGGACCGGATTCCTGCTCTCAACGTTCGTGATGGCTGGATGCTGCTTGCCAAAATTTGGTGTTATGTCAGCAGCTCTGGCCTGATTTGGTGAGTTTTGGCTCTGGAAGGCTTTGTCCAGGTTCTGTACGTTAGTTTTCATGCCAAAGCCTTCAGTTGTTCAGTTGAAATACATAGAGGGCCAGCCAGATCAGTGCATTGTGTAGTACAGATAATGGAAATGGAAATTTATCTTGTATTTTGTCTAAAACATAGCAGGTATAAATAACACATTTGTAAGATTTGACCCATGCTGTCACAAGTGATGAATCTTCTGCTCTTAGCATCGTAAAGAATATTTGTGAGGACAATATTAGACAGATTATCGTCAGAAACAATATGGTCTGCTATACAGTATATTGATGACGCCTGAAGATAGTGAAATACGTATAAATCAGCTATACAATACCGTTGTTGCAGTTTCAAAGAAAACCTTTTTAAAAGCAGGTTTCCTTTTACATTCGCCTCATTTGTGTGCATTTTTGTGCCCAAAATGAACGTTCAACCTGATGTTTTCTACCTCACTGTCACTGAAATGGGAGTGATTTGAACCCAGTTACAGCACATGCACACACACACACACGCACGCACGCACGCACGCACACACACACACACACACACACACAGGTACTGATGGTAATGGTTTTAATGAAGCTTGCAGCAGACGCAGGGAAACACAGAGGAATAACCCAGCAGGGATAGATCCACACACCACATGTGCTGAGAACAGCGTGATGACGCTGAAGACTTGGAGGTTGGTCTCCTTAGCCACAGACCGACCTCCGGTAATTGCTTCAAGTTTTCCTGGCTGGATTTCACATCATCCTCCAACTTTTTTTATCTGGACCCAGAAGGACACACATGGTGGGGAGCAAGTCAACAGGTGTGGGTGGAGGTGTGTCATGAACATGGCAGGAGGTGGTTTAAGACACATTTAGACTGCGATAGTTTTGCCGTGACGATTGTCAAGAAACAGCGTACGTCCTGTCTGTAAACATCTGTTGTTGTAACCACTGATTTTTGTCCCATTTGCAAATACTATGCTTTTTCAATTCTTCACAATGTACCGGTGGTCTCAATAGGATCGGCCCATGTAGTGTTTACATAATGAACAACGGAGTCACGGTCGGCGGTCAGCGCCGAGAAATCAACAGTTATTAACAAGAAAGACAAACATGAGAAAAATAAGAGCGAAATACGTCATAATGAAAGTTACTGCAAGTTAAAAAAGTTCTACACAGAACGCTAGTGCGTGCTTGTTCAAGTGGCTCAGGCAAACAAAACGCACGTGAACGCAAGGGGGGAGGGAAGTGTTGATAGAGGCAGCTCAGAGGGTGGAGGGGCGGTGGAGATAGGGAGTTGAGAGCCACGCCCCATTAACACCGAGCGTTTGGGGGCAGAAGTGATTTTATCAATAATCAATCAAAGATATTGAGGACCACGGATCATTGTGGGCGACGACATTTCAAATACAGTGTAGTTGGACATCTGGCAGCTGAATGACATGAATTTTAAAAAAAAGCATAATATGGGACCTGTTTGTTGATTTAATAAAATATGAGTTTTATGAAGTACACAATATTCTGCAGCTGACTCTGGGAGGAGCAGAGATGGTGGAGGAAGACGACAGAGCAGTCCCTTCTGCAGGTGATGGAGGAGGTGGACCACGTCTGTCTGAGGGCCCAGCAGAGGGCATCCCAGCAGCTCCAGAGCAATGACCTGGCAGAGGTTTCAGGAGGTGGACAGGCAACACAACGAAGAGAAAGTATGCAAATTACACATAAAGATGTTTCTCACATCGTTCTTTTACCTATTCCTCACATGCTGAAATAGAAGCACCTGGACTTCTCTATTTAAGGCTTGAGGACCTTTCACCTCCTCAGCTCTTGAATGAAATTAGACAAGAGGTGAAGCATCTTCAAACCTCAAATAAGAAGTCTATTTTCTTCTGATCCAGCTTTTGGGGATTTTTAAGAGTAAAAACTTGAGTTGCAGGTTGAGCTCATAAAGCCTGGTCTTAAGTCAGACTTAAATCTGTTGCTTGTGATTGGACTAAGCTTCTTCTTGGATGGATGGTTCTGTTTTTGTCATGTTTGTGGCTCTTATTTCAAGCTTTTAAGACAAATTTCCTTCCATGCCTGATGTTGGTTACCAACAATTTAGAGAGGAGAACAGCAACAAGGTGGATTCTGGACGTGTTTTTTTTTTATTGATTGTTCAGATGACAGTACAGCAAAACATAAAAATGTAGTATCTTCTCTGCCCTTTGCTGATGAAAGGTCATGTTACACTGTTCACACATTTCTAAAGCTTCACAGAAAAACAGATTATAGTATTCACTAACTGAAACAATAGAACAAGATATGAAATTCTTCTTTAAAGGTAACAAACAGACATCAAATACGGTTATCAAATAATATCGTGGAGTTTTTATCTTACTGAAGTCAATTTGAAAAGATCACATTTATGAAGCTGAAATGCGATGTGAGTGGAGCGCCCTCCAGAGGTTATTCAAAACATTACAGAGAAGGGACTATTTGCCAAACAAACGTCTTCATGTTTCAGATTTGATCTATGATGTTGCCAGGAAGAAACTGGAGGCCTATAGAGAACGAGACATAGCCACCCGTTACCTCTGATGTGAAGAGAGACGGAATATTTGATTACTTCTTAATTTTCTTACTACTCTGCTGGGAGTGGGGGGAGTTTTATCTACTCTCCTTTAATTTCCAGGGTTCAATTAGTCCTTAAAGATATTGCCATAATGCACCTTTAGCATTACTAAATGTACACAATCATCAAATTAAGGCAATAGGAGGTCAAAGACAAGTTAAATTTGTTAAGTCAAATTAATTCCATTGCATGTTACAGGCAAAGTGAAAGGGGTGTTTAGTCAGACTGAGATACAAGTGTTTGTGTCTTGTTTGAAACATACTGACTGTCTTTTTTTTCTATTTGACATTCACAAAATCCTCCTGTCTTTGACCTTTACCAAACACGCTAAAAGTAAAACAGAAGCAGGTCTTCTTGCAGGAGGGTCTGCAGGTGGGACTGTGGTTGGGTCCATGTTGTGGCCAGAATATCCTGATAAAGTGTGATTGTAACACAGCTGCTACACAGCAGATACACAGGTACTGATGGTAGCGGGTTTTAATGAAGTTTGGAGCAGACACAGGTAAATACAGAGAACAATCTAGCAAGAAAATGATGAAGATAACGTCTGATAACACACAGATCATGAATGTAAACATGCATGCAAAAATTAAGAATGGCTCCACAGTTGGTCTAGACTTGGTTTTCCTAAACAAATGACATAACATTCAATGCTTCAGGTGATTATTTTCCAGTGCGGAACAAGTTTGGCCCGGGTTGAGCTCTTCATATCTATCAGCCTAGATTACAGGAACAACACTGACAACCTGCTGTTCACGTCTCTTGTCTCATCTGACAGTCAAAGGTTCTGGACCTGCAAATTCTGACACACTGATCAATGTGTCACTCATTCAAATGGCGAATAACACAAGTTTATACAGATAGCTTGAGAATAGAGAGAACAGTTGAAAATGTGTAGTTTTTGGCAGGACGGGCGGTGATTTCTCCCACTATGGCTATGGCTATGACCTGCCGTATTATTAGTGAGGGTGCAGAGTAAACCTAGACCTATATACTTTGTGGCGCTCCACATTTTCTCGCTGTTAAAAATATATTACGGTGGGGTTTGAAATAATGGTTGTTATTGATAGAGGAGGGCATTGGATATATTTTATGTGTATTTCTGTCTAAAAACACAACTGATCTTTGTTGATCCTGCTGGTGTTGAACTCTGACCTCATGAAGTGGTGACAGTATCCCAGTTGTAAGACTTTACTGACATCTAGTGGCCACATAGAGCAATAGTTCTTATTTATGACGAGGAAGGTAAAATATTTTTGAGTTAATATTCATTCTCGGGGGGAAATACTTACCGTAACGAAAGGTACTATAATGATTTGCATGGCTTTATTTCAGTCACTGAGTCTCTTCTTTCAGCTTTCAAACATTTACAGTCCTGGGGTTGTTAATTATTAATAACAAAGTAAAAACATTTATTGGCATTTTCTATGCATTTGACTGTTGTACCTTCACACGTGTTGTTTAATGAAGCCTGAATGTTTTATTTCTGATTGGTAAAAATGAACACGTTATCACTGTCTATGCTTTAATTCACTTGCATGTCTGTAGAAAGGGTGGATGGAATTTAAGAAGACTTGTTGCTCTCCAGCCAGCTGCAGTTCAGCTCAGTCTTCTGGGATCTGCTGTACTCAAGGTTTAGCAGCTGGAAAAGGCTCTTCAGGGATAAAGGCTTAATAGAGATAGCAGAATGTCTGGCTCTGGGTTCAAGCTCAGCAGTACAGGGATGAGATGGATTCTTCTGAATTTACGTGAGAGAGAGAGGGAAAGAGAGGGAGATCAATTTCCTGATTCCACAACTAATATTTTAAATCTTGGCAAGTATAGAATAGATTGGAGTGTATCCATCACAACCAGTTTCCAGAGGCCAGACCTCTAGTCCTGCTTCACTCCTCGGGTCTCGCTGACAGGGAGCATCACCATTAAGATGAAACTGTACTCCTCCCTTAACACATGTGAAAATATTGACACTATGAACATTTCCTTACATGAAAATATGCCATAAATCTGTGTCGTTTTAATTATCTTATTGCTTTATATAGACAAAGACACAAGAGCCTCGTAGAAAGACCTTTGGTCTTTAAGTTTACTTCAAGGAAAACTGAGCAAACTTTTACATCTATGTACAACAACTACAACTACCTAGAAGAACTTTAAATTTTTTGCAAAATGTTGCATGAAACACTTTTAAAACTATATTCGAGCTTGCTTGGCTCCCCTTGTCTCCCACCCTCTATGTCCATCTCCTTCCATCTCCCTCTTGCCTGCATCCGACTCCCTATCCCACTAATTACCGCTCAGCAGTGGGACAGTGTTGTATTTAGTGACATGCTGAGGCAGGTCCAGTCTGGTGGCTATGACAGCCTGTCACACACAATACACACACACACACACACACACACACACACACACACACACACACACACACACATGCACACCCACAGATCCACGGCGATGACAAATAGCAATGGGAGTCCTGGCCTCCAACCTGCAACCAAAGATATTGCTCCACAACAACTAACCCGGACCATACCCCCTTTCCCCCCCACCACCACACTATGCATGCATTTAATTGAGCTCCCTGGCAATTTGCTGCTGTGCTGCTGTCTCCCTGTCTGCCTCTTTGCCTCTCCATCTCCCTCTCTCTGTCACTAATGAGGTTCTTAGTGGCTGTCAGTGCAGCCTGGAGATCCTGGGGAGTCTAATGCAATGTTAAAAAAACTGCAACCTGAGAAGCAGGCAAAGCTCCCCAGGTCTGGAGAAACAGCAGGGTTTTATGTTAATTGTATGAATAAATATAGCATGCAGAACAGAAGGTGATTTGTCATCACCTGATAAAGAAGTGTTCTTGTGTTTCTGTGTGTGAGACGTAGAATGGATGCCAGACTGTGGTGTGTAGCTGCTGCGCATTCCCTGATTGCCGCCTCTCTAGCTGACATGTTTCCCTCTACCTGCTGAGACGGGGCCCTGCTGACAGAGATACTGAGACATCATTAGTGTTAGCACCCCCCGACATCTGAACAAGCCTGCTCCACTCCGCTCCCTGCAC
The DNA here is from genome assembly GCA_013358685.1 of Antennarius maculatus. Classification (NCBI taxonomy): domain Eukaryota; kingdom Metazoa; phylum Chordata; class Actinopteri; order Lophiiformes; family Antennariidae; genus Antennarius; species Antennarius maculatus. The sequence continues at coordinate 13,777,890 of CM023624.1, forward strand.
CTCCTCACCTCTCCCGGTGCTCCCCTGCCTCCAGTTTTGTTCTATCAGTTCGTCCCCCCCCCCCCCACCTCATCATGTTCTCCCTGCTGCTGTAGTTAGCCCGTGACAACTGTCTGGTCATATCTTGCTGCTGCCTGTCCATTTAGCCACAGCTACTGCTGCACAACTCACAATAAATTGCCGAAGTTGCTCTGTGCTGCTTTACCTTAAGTCATTGGATGTCAGGTGTGAAAAGTCTGCAAAAAAAAAGAAATAAAAGAACAAGGGGTATTAAAAATTCTACCAGCAGGAAGCAAGGACAGTCAAGTGGAGGGAGTCTTACACTCATGTTAATGGTTGAGTTATGTTGAGCTATTCAGGAGAAGTGCTTCATGATGGGATGAATTATGTGTCTGTGATCAGTGGATTCCCAGACACAGACAGCTTGAGATCAGCCTTAAAGATACAACTTTTGTCCTGAGGAACGCTACCTTATAAATACGTGGTCACAAATACATTTAGAGACTGATTACAGTGTGTTACAAGTAGGGCAATGGTTTAACATTATATTTTGTTGGCTAATGAGAAAGAAAAAGCCACTAAGAATGCATAAATAATAATAATAATAATAATAATAATAATAATAATAATAATAATAATAATAATAATAATAATAATAATAATAATAATAATAATAATAATGAATGAAATTAGTGTTGGTGATTTCTTTTAATGTTAAAAATGTATAGTTTTTCTGCATCTCCAGCACACCAACCAACATGCACATTAGATAACAATCAGAATGGGATGTGAGACATTTCATGTTCTAAGGTGGCTGTTTGGAGTCATTTATTACAGATACTGCTGTAACTGTTCAGCGCCATGAATACTGGGAGCGTAAAAGTCACATTAAAGTCATTTGAAGAAGGCATTAACAGATAATTAGCAGCAGAAGAGCCTCATAATGAGCTGGCGTCTGGTCTAGGTGTACCCCATCTTTTGTCTGTATGCAGCCTAGATAGGCTCCAGAAGACCTGTGACAGGCAAGATGGATAAGCAGATGAAGAACAGATGATTAGGATCTTCAAGAAGATGGATGGTTGAATGGAGGGATGGATGGACGGATGGACGGATGGACGGATGGGCGGACGGATGGATGATGGATGGATAGCAAGAGCAGGGTTATAGAACTCATCATCTTCAGAGGCTGATAATTTTCAGGCCAGTCATTTATTCTGCGACAGGAATCATATTAAATAATGTTTTGTTGCTGTTGTTTTGTTATTTTCACTGAGTTTTCTCTTTCACTGATAATTGTTATATAGCTGTCTGATAGCTTTATCTGAATACAGCAATGGATTTGTTGTGATTTGGCTGTTGGACTTTGTTTCTACTTGACCTTGTGGATCAACATACAAAATCCAGCCTGTTATCTTCAATAGAATTAAATTATAAACCACAGAGAATTGTTTAGATGTGCAAAATATTCAATAAAACTGCTGTGGAAATGGTCATAGTCTCAAATAGCAAAAAAAAAAAAAAAGCTTCCATACTGAAAACAGCACAAGAAGGCAAACTCTCAGTTTTCCACGTGACGTCTTTAATGAGTCCCAAAAGATCGTAACTGAATGACTGTGCCCAAAAATCATGGCATATGGAGAGTCGGAAACTTGATCAGATTAATTACATTTACTGAGTTACATTTGGGAATATTTATCACATAACTTATTTCATACATGAGCCAAGGAGATTGAGAAGTTTTTTTCTGGTGTTTGTTATCAGGATTACACTGTGTGGGATTACATGAAATTTGGGAGGGGTGTTTGGCATGTGTAAGTAGAGAACCCATTTCATTTTGGAGCACATCCAAAGAAACAAACTGAGGATTTTCATTTATTAATAACACATAAATCACGTGACAGTGGAAGAAGTGACTGTGCCAAGAATGAAATAGTTGTGTTTTGGAAAAGATCCTCATTAAGAGTTTAATGCATGCACGCATCCAAAAAGCCTGATGTGACACAGTTGACATAAGAAACTGATTGCGTCTGATAAGAAATGTGATGTGATTTTATATAAAAAAGAGACATTTGTGGAATATTCTAAAAGATTGTTAGTGTGTGTTTGGTGACATGTAAAAACATATCTTGATTAGATCAAATAATTGCATTAATATTTCCAAATTACTGTCCGCTGTAATATTTGTCGCATTTTTAGCATGCATATACGGAAAATAACTCAATTTATGATATTGGTACACTTCTGGACATCACCACTAGATGGCAGTGTCCGCCAAACAAAGCTCTGCAGGGGCCGGCTGCTGCCTGCTGGAGAGGGGGGTCCATGAACGAACATCATGCTTCTTGTGCATCTTGCATTAGATGAACTGGTCAGTCCTGACTGACATTCTGATGCAGAGATTGATCCGAACAGGACAGTAATCAGGTTGGAGGGATGCTTTGATTATGTACATGTCAGGGTAGCTCTGACATCTCCCTGTTGCTTTTTTTTTTTCAACACAAAATGTTCTGGGCTCCATTAGTTCCTGTATTCCATAATTTGGATGGCTTAGTAGTGAACAGTGTCAGTTTGTCAGCTCGGAAAATTAATTAGCCCTCAAGGGCCATTTCGGTGCCAGTACAGAAGCCGTTCGCAGCACAGAACAGAACTCAACAAGGTTTCATGTGGATTCAGCTATTTCACATCCACTGAAATTTAAAGGCCTCGCCACTGTTCGACACACAGCATACAGTATGAATCACCAGCAGAACTTTGTGGATTTCTGGACAAATGACTACCCCATTCTTCTGCAAGAGGAGAGGACAGCTTCTTTTGTCTGCTCTGCTTCTAACCCCTTCTGTTCTGCACCCCCTGGACAGTTATTCCTGCTCTCTGCCTCAGATCTCAACCCAGTTAAATTGATATGCCCCAGCAGGCTTATGAACAGACAGCTTGTACCGGAGTGGAGAAGGCTACATGCTGCTAGGATACTCAGCTTTGAACTTTGACAATGGTTCTGGAAAGGAAAGAGCCATGTTACAAATGGTGGAGAATGCACCATGCCAGATTTATATTAAGAGTTTGGTGCAACAACATGCAGGAGGAATGTAGTACTACATTCCTACAATTTCTAACCTCTGATCATATTGTTGTTGTCTTTGGAGCTCAGGTTGATGAAATGCTGCTTCTTCTGGCCGGCTGCTCGTCCCAGACACGTGTCCCCAGTGCCCATTTAATGATTACAGATTGCGGTGAGATAAGATATAAGCGGTAAACAAAAGAAAAAAAAAAAAAAGTCTGACCAAATGATGTGTAACTCATGAATGACATTTGTTTGAATCAGATTGCTGGAAGACATTTACATAGTGAGGGAAATTGCCGGGAAATGTCACAAAGAATTAACGTGCTTTGACAGGGCATTGAGAAACGCCGCATTTTCTTTCTTTCTTTTTGTACTCACTGGCATTTTGGCATTTTGAGGCTTAAAAGTCAAATGGATTTCATTGATTTGTCTTCATGCTGGATGTTCCCCAGCTGCTCCGCCTGCAATAGTGACTCTTATTGTTGCTTCTGTGAAATGGGCTTTTTGTGATGGCAGAGAAGGCTGTCTGGCTCAGAAGGGCACAAATGGAGCCGATTTCATTTTGCGAGGAGCCCTGCTAGTGCCCATTAAAGTATCAATGAACATCTCCGAACAACTAATGACTTTAAACCAATACAATCACTATCTTCTTCCCAGTGATTAAATTCACAGTGTCTCATGAGCTGTCTCTGAGGCACCAAAGCTTTACATCCATTAGAGGGCACTAGATTATAATGAAAAAAGTATGGAGTCAAAGGCAGATGTCAAAATTAAAATTAACACCAGCTGATCAAAGTTAAGAAATTATATAATAAATGATGCAGAAAAAAATGTAAAGAAAATCTCCAGTGTTTTATTTCTCATTAGAAGCCAATTAGTTTTGTTTTTACAGCTCAGAAATGTTCCATATTTAGCATCACTGGGTGTAAATGCAATCTAAAATAAAAATAAAAAAAACTGCCCCATACTGGTTGTGTGAAATCTTACAACAGCCCATAAATTTCCCTGACCACTCCAGTCACACGCTAAACAAAACGATTTTCACCACGAATCCATAAAACACCAGATTTTCTCTTTCACACTTCATTATGCCTCCTACTGAAAGCACAGTTTTAAAATATATATTTTGGCTAATTCATGCTATGTGCCAATTCATCCACAATAATACTTGGCAGCTTTGGAGACAAATTTTCGGAAAAAAAGCAACCTCACAGTTGCAACTGAATTTTAGTCTGAATAATCCGGTTGTTCCACAGGAAGAGGAGAGAGAGACCAATGAGAAGGAGAAAGGAGGAGATGCGATCTTGGACAGGATCCTCAGGTACGATCTGACCCAGTTGTGTGTGATACATCTCCATTTAAATGCAATCTGACGTCTTTCTGTTTTACACTGTGGCCATTAAAGTCGGATGAGGTCTCTGAGTAAATGTCTTCGCTGGACGTGTCATCATTATTCCTGAATTTATTAAATTAGGATGATTTATGGCTGGTTTGTATGGAGAGCAGTATATTACTTAAATGACTATTTAACTGAAAACAGGAATTTCATTAACATCTGACCTCCAAGTACAGATTGCATTGCCTCAGAGCAGTGCAAAGAAAAAAAAACCAACTTCCTTTTCTGGGACTATTTTAGGATACTGTGGTGTAAGAAATTGCACTTTCTTGCTGCTCATACTCAGTGTGTATCAGGCTCTGCCATGTCTGCTGTGTAAGTGAAGAATTTCTTCCATTATCATTTTAAGAAGAGACCGACACCAGTCTCGGTGTTCTTGTCTCATGATCATTCCTGTCTATGGAAGTCAGCTCCAAGTCCATTGGTCCTTAAAGAACATATACTTGAATTGGAAATCTTACCTGAACTCTGTGTGTAAACTTATTAAAAGGAGACCCAATTTGAGAAGGATGGAAGTAGTCAGATTGGATGACAATTAGACAAGATTGAAAAATGCGGTTGATCTGAACAGAGCCTAGAAAATACATATTAGCAGCAGCAAGATGATTTATTATCATAAAGCTTCTGTGTTCAGGAGCAGCAAGTCAACAACTGCAGCAACAATAATAATAATAATCAATATTTGACACAGGTTCCCTCAAATATTTCCTCCAGCTGTGATTATGGCTACCATGTGATTCAGAGTAAATACACTCAGATCCATTAACATGCACTCTGGTACTGATGCAGAGACCTGAGAGCATCAGCAATCAAACAACACACACTGGATTACACTGAATGTAATTTGATACCAATTCAAATCAGGTCTCTCATTGGGTCTGTCTTACTACCTGAGAACTGTGTTGACCAGTGAGGCTCTGGAACAGAAAAAAATACACACAAAACAAACCAGTGTGGCCACTCTGACAGAAATAAAGGAACATGTAATGTTTCTTGATGTGTTTTTAGTAGCTGAACACATCAAATGCAAAAATCAACCGTTATTGCACAAGAAGAATATATCTATAATATTTATTCCGTGATCAGGAAGAAGAACCTTTCTCCTTGGGGAAACTCTTGTTTTTGATTGCATTCAACTTCAACCAGCTCATGACATTTCAAGATCATAATTCTACTACATGGGTAAATCATGAAATCATGCTAACATGGTAACTAAAGTCATACTCAGACGAAAGGGCCAGTGATGATGTGTTTTTGAGTGGTAATCACTGGAAAATAATGATGCACCAAGGGTAAGTCTAAGTACACTTTATTTCAATGGTGTATGGCATAAAGAGGTTTGTGGGTTTTTTTTTTTAATCTTAAATTGGGTTTTACCCTCTACTGTGACTTGGCTGATAGGACATATGGTTTTTTTATTATAAAACACACAAGACTTGAATAGGGGGTAACCGATTTGACCAGAGTTTCATGACCTTTCAAAGGCAACTTTGATTTACTGATGTTTACATCCAGCTGCTGCATGTAGCATCTGGAGTCATACAAGTATGCACACATGGCCGCATGTGGGACTCAAAGATAAGAAAATTAAATGGGATGCAGTGCGGTTGCATACATGAAGCCTGATCTTCTGGATTTGTATTTGTGTTCCGTACCTCTGTGACTTTCCTCAGAAGTCTGTCTTGAAGGGAACTGCAGATTCATAAGATGAATATAAAGAACTTCACATGCTGAGATGCATACATGAATGAGAATGTCCCCTACACCGACCGTAGATAATCAGTCAGCCATGTTCCTTGATTGTTCTCAGCAGAGTCTGCACTGAATTCAAAGCGTCCTTTTAAAATCCATGGAATTCACCTGGGAATGGAGTCGGGGAAAGAAAATATTTCCAGTCTGCATTAGCTGGAGAGTCATTTTTCAGCCGGGCTGCATGAGATTTGGTTAAGCCTGTCCATGTCTACCGTCGTGCCCCAAGGTCACGTTAGATGGACAGGTCGACTAGATATGTAAAACTATTCCACAGATCCAGAGCCTGGGGTCAAAGTAGGGAGGTCAGGCATGAACTTGCCTCCACTCTCAGGGTGACACAAGTCTGCAAGTGGCATTAGCTTGGAATATGTATCGCATCACTATTGCCTTTTCTTTGCTCATGCGGAGGTCATGCTGCTGCTCACTGTAAGAAAATTGTGAGGTACGTTTTGTTATGATGTCTGAAACCTGACTATGACCTACGTATGTGAGTTTTCTATGCATTTGGTTCACTGTATGAACACATGACTTTGCCTTCAGAGCTTTATATTCCTTCAGCCTCCTGCTCCCCTCCACCCCGTCGTGCGAGTTGACAGGGCTGTTCATTCCACTCGGGATGATGATGTGGATGTCATGAATTGTATTGGCAGCTGCCAATGTCGATACGGCATTATGGAATGAACCGCTGTTTCACACAGTATCTTAATCTAATTTACTAGGCTGCTTGCTTCCTGGGCAGCCAAGATGCTGCAGGGTCGGCCAAAGTCGAGGAAACAAAGTAAATATAACGGCAAGGATGTCCTTCTGCTGGAGAAATATCCAACACAGACAGGATCGTGTTAATCTCATTAGGCACATATCATTGTATTTTGTAAAAAACGTAGATTCTTCTGCGAATATGTTGCACTCATTTGTGAATCTGAGTCATTTACTGCATGGGGTTAGAAGTCGCTGTACCACACATACAGAGGACTGAGACAGGGCATTAACAGCCATATTGGATTACTCTTGCAGGTGATGTGCATCAATTTCATGCAAATTGCACACCCAAACAATCCCCACCTGCTACATGCATGCAGTGCATAGAAACTCACATGGCAGCAATTGCCCCAGCATCACTTTATGCAATACCATTAGCTACAAGCAATTGCCTGACAGGCAAACGGCAGAGTGCCATTTTTTTTTCTTTCTCTTTTTTTTTTTTTGCTGTTCATAAATCTAAAGGCCACATATGCTCCTGTCTTTCATGTCGTTGGCCTCTCGCACTTCATTCTCTCACTTCACCATTTGAATATAGAACGCGAGTGTTTAAGTCACCCTCTAGTCTATTTTAGGATAAATGGGGATCTTTTCATTTCAGGACAGTTTGCTATTTTAAAATGTAAAAGAGCTGTCAGGCAGGGAACTGTTCTTATTTAGAGGTAGAGGGTGGTGCAGTTAGTTTAGTATGCAGGCCACCACATCTGTAACAATGCAATTTCCTCTTAACAGCAAGGTGATTTCCTCTTTCTCAGTGTTGGCATGGCGGAACAGCCCACCCAGAGCATCAAGGTTAGTTGTTGGACACTTTTAAAATGGACGCTGTGCGACCAACTGCGACACCGGGCCTCGACTCAAGACGAGATAATACAGCAGGGTTTGTTGGTTTACTGGAATGCTCACAATGAGGAACACATATGGAGACTGAAGTACTGGATCTCTCATCACTACTTTTCGTTTTATCTTTATTTAGCCAGCAGAGAGGTTTGTGTAGGGATTTGATCCTCAGCCGCGGGGGTTACTTGTGATTACAGAAGCGAGGATCTTAATGAATGCACCATCATTGGTCCATTCAAAGCTTCTCTCTATGGTGCTGGAAATTCTCAGAGTGTAGTGTACCCAGTTATTACTGCGTGGCTCTGCTCCTCTGGTGCAGCTAAGGTTCGGTTGATTTACTGAGGGCCAATTTAAGAGGAATTACTGAGGAAGATGAATGAATTGTTAATTCCAGTTTCCATGAAATTACCAGCTGGTCTTTGGTTCAACCAAATAATAAAACAACATCTGATTTGTATTCGTGCAACATTTTAGTTTTGGAATGCAGGATAACACCGCAAATGATCCCTTTTATGCTAAAATGTATCAGACAGTAATGTTTTTTTAGGTTAAAAAAATTGTGTAATGGAAATAATGTACTTTGAGTTCATTATATGTTGAAGGGTTCAATGTTCACTCACACTCTCTTCAATGCTTTATCTACCTTTTCTTTGCAGTCCGTGCTTTCAATTCTTGGATGGTAAACATTACCTTGATACTGGTGGAAGATTTGCCATCCAACATTCTTTGTCATTTTTCCAACAAGTCCTTGAGTTTAAGCAGAGGTAGATAAAGAGCAGGCTCCTCGTTTCTCTCTGGCAGCCATCGATCCTGCTGACTGAAATGAGAAGCGTTGCTATCAGACGTGTCAGTGGTTGGGTAGTCGATCAATGTAACGTTAGTGTGAGTGTAGGTGAAAACGCTGTCTTTCTCTGACTTTTTAAGGATCGCAGTTTTTCATATTAAGCTGAAAACTGTTAAAGGATGATAAGATTGTTTTTAAGGACAACGTGCGCTTTTCTGTCATTTTATACACATTAAGTTGTTTTGTTTGAGGTTAATGCTGTCTGAGACACACAGGAGGATGTAGTCAGGTGATTTTCATTGTGTAAATTTCAATAAATATAAAAGCACCAGGTATAAAAACACCTGATTTCCCTGGAATTCATTTATTTACTTTATTTAAATGAGTTATAGAGTTAGAAATGTTATGTTGGCTATTTACATTATAGTTACATTCCTCCATTGTCATTGATACGCTTTAAATATGTCTTGAGGTTAACATTACACCAGAAACCTATTGTTAGATAAGCAAAAGTAAAGTCCTTGGCGGAGGCTGAGGGAGTGTAAACTTCCTTAAATCCAGTAAATGTAGGCCAGGGTATTTAATAGTCCATTTGGAGATAACTGCAATCACCAAAAATGTTATTCAACAGTAAAACAAGTACAGAAAAGTCATAAGGTGTACATGCACAACTAGCCAATGTATGCTAACATTGGTGCTAACTGGTCATTAGAGGACAAATAGCCTTGATTATCTGAATTAAACAGTTTTATTGTTCACCATGTTTCATCTTTTCATTCAAGAGAGAACATGGCACTGCTTTTATCAAAGGTCTGGTTGTATTTTTAATGTTCATTCTCGTAAACTTCCAACCTTCTAGTTAAGCTGTTTCCATGAAGATACCCGGTGGAAATGCTTTTGACATGACGAGTGTAGCGTCCAGAAATGTGCGTGTCCAGGTTATATTTGGGTCAGCTCAGGGCTGTGACACAGAGGTGTGAAATACCCATGTAGTTCCAGATATGGCACGCTGCTGGTAGCACCTCCACTCGCTCTCTGTTACCTACCCTTTTAATCCAAATCTGAAGCACGACTCACCCGTATGGAAAATCACTTCCTCTATAACCCCCGCTGCCTTCCTCATCTCTGTTTTTTCCCCCGCTTAATGTGTTGTTGCTGCCCACAGAGATGCCTGAGGGGGGAAAAAACAGAATCTCCTGAGTCATTGCTCCACTTCTTTTTCCAGAAGCATGACAACAGGCTAAAATGTTAGGGTTGGGCATTTCCCCCCGTCGCTTGTCTAACACGCTGAAAAATTAACGCCAGCATGAGGATAGGATCTTTTTAGTGTTTACTACTTAAATGCTGCTGTTTCCTTGTGTTGGCAGGAAGGTCCGTTTATGGATGTGTTCAAATACGTCTGTCGTTCAGCTCAGATTTTATTGACATTGTTCGGTGTCATAAATCTGAAGGCGTGTGCGATCAATGCTGTTTCTTACAGTCCTTTATAGTGACTATAATGTGGGAGTGTGATTGTATGTGCTCGAAAATGGAAATCAATTATATGGAGAAAGTGAAAATGGAATTAAAGTCAGAAAAACTTCCCTAAGGATGGCAACCACAAGGCATCAGCCTCCATTACATAACTGCTTTCCCTCTGCTATCTTGGCGGGGAAGAGAAAACACACACACACACACACACAGTATCATACACACACACACACACACACACACACACACACACAAACCAAAGCAATTAGGGCTGGAGAAATAACAGGGAGCATGAGTCTGTCGACTTTCCATCAATTCTAGCCTGTCTGCAACTGGATCTGAGGCACCAGAATAACACTGAGTCAGTGGAGTCTCCCTCAGAGAGTGGTTAGCTCGCTGGTAACCATCTATTCAAGCCATGATGGAGCCGAACACCATCCTGGAAAGTGCGTCCATTTTCTATCTTGTATTTCCATTATTATAAGGAATGAGCGTCCACACAGGGATATGGAAATGAGGCAAAACGAGTTCAAATTTGAGATGCTGGCTTTCATTTCTATTTATTTTTTGTTGTTTCATTAAACTGTAGAATTGTGTTATGGGTTGTAATATTTTAGTTTAGTTTTAATCCCGCTAACCCTACACAAGTGTGAGTGTTCTAGTCAGATGTCAATTTAATGTCACTATGGTATAATTATTTTACATTCATATTTTTTTTTTCTTTTGGATAGGAAGTGAATATTTCACAAAAGGGGCGGGACACTATATTATTTTATGATTTTATGTCACATGAACTATAATAAAAAATAATGATTAGGAACCTTCCTTGAAGATAAGATTAATCTAATTAAAGAACCTAATTAATGAACAATGATTACAGAAATTTCTGTGCATGTGTGCATGTCTGTGTGTGTGTGTGTGTGTGTGTGTGTGTGTGTGTGTGTGTGTGTGTGTGTGTGTGTGTGTGTGTGTGTGTGTGTGTGTGTGTGTGTGTGTGTGTGTGCACCCTTTGACAATGAACACTCCCTCTGACTCACAGTTTCAGTCAGTCAGCACGTCCTGTCCCCCCTAACCCTGCCCCCGGTGTCCAACCCCCATCCACTACCACTCACCGTCCAACCCTTTTCTCATCCTCCTCCTCTTCATCCTCCACCTCTGACTCACAGTGCCAGTATCCTGTGACACTTTCAGGATGATCACACAACTCCCCCCCCCCCCCCCCCCCCCCCTCCGTCTATTGCTCTCTCGCACACATGCATTCACACACAATCTCTGCTCACAGACTTGACCAGTGTTAAGACCCAGGCTTAGTCAGCCTGCGAGCGGAGATCAAGCCCTGCTGGGAAAGCGAGGCTAGACAAGCCCCAACAGAATGCTAATGATGTCATTAACCTCTGGACTCCAGAGTCGGGGGGGAAAGTGGCTCTAAAAGGCAAAGATCACGTCACTCCTCTACTTACTCATTGCATGTTTAGTATCAGACATGCAGGAGGTACCCCTGAAAAATAAGGAAACAATAAAGTAAACCATTTTTATTTCATTAACACATAATGAGTGTAAAAGCTTTCACATGTTTTTGGACAATAAATCTTGTGTTAGTCTTAATCAGAGTGTTTACACTGAGGATATTTACTCAATCATGAAATCATTTTATATACCTTCTATCTTTGTTTTAAATGTTCATTTACTGATCATTGAAACCGATGGATCTCTATATCTTCATATGAGTTTAACACTGAATATCCTGTTCCTCGTGTACTCAAGGTCTGGGTGATAAAATGTAAGTCTTGAATATCAGAGTGTTTGGACCACATAGCAGAAACCATCCAATAGATAGTCCAAACATACCAGGGTCGTTCTGCATTGTCTGTAAGAGGAAAGGTCTAGGTGAAAAGAGCCTTCTAGAAGGATTAGAAGTTCCTGGTATAGTTTAGACTCTTTGTTCTTTGATTACTGGACTTCCTCTTAGTAAGATCTGATGCCATTGACTGAATTCTCTGCAGAGTTTATGATTCATTTCATTCTGTCTGTTCGATAAAGCTTGTGATTTGCTGAAATCTTTCATCTTGTGTTCTTTCTGGAATGAACGAACATGATGTCCGAGTGTCTGGGTAAAGACCGGAGAGTTCTGGTTAGCTCAACCCTGACATTACTTATTCAATGTGCAGGGTTTCATATGCATTCAATGATTATTCTTGTATGAAAATCAGAAAACATGACTGCATGAACGAGCTTTATTACTGTGATTAACACGACTATTCTATATACTGTACTACAATATTACTGATGAGAAAGAGCAAACAACTCGCGTGAACAGGCAGACCTCTGCAGTTAGATTACAGGTTCATTTAAGGAGACAAGGGATTAGACAATATGTTCAGCACACATGTGACTAGCTAGATACATATACCTGTACATATACATATATATATGTATATGTACACACATACATATATACATATACATATACATATATATATATACATATATACAGCATTTGGTGTTCAAATGGGAATGACTGCTGTGCCTCCTGTCTCACTGATCCAACTGCAGAACAACTAAACAATCACCAATGATGAAATTCTATTAAAACAAACAGGAAGTGAATCATCTTAATTTTAAACTGTCGCAAAATTATTATCATGAGCTTTGGAAAAAGCTAGAGATGATGTCACCAGCTAACTATAGTATACTTTTACTGCAGTGTCATTTGGTTTGTAGTAGTGCAAAAAAAGTCTTGACAAGAACGTATAAATTTGAGTTGCATATTATTTCAGTGATTTGTAGTTACTATGTCCCTGTAGGTAAGAAATAATAGCTGTTAGTACATATACAAATGATCAAGGTAAAATGTAAAATCAGTCTGAAGATGATTTATTGTATAAATATTAAAATCCTTATAGAATGGGTTCAGTTTAACACTAAGAATGATCCCTTCAGTTTACAGAAGTATGCTGTTAAATGTAGCTGCTTGTCTCAGAGCCGTCATGCCCAGAGGGTTTCAGATGCAGCCGACTGTGAGGTGTGTGTGTATGACGTGCAACACAAGCCCGACAGAACTCTGATGTGCCAAACACATAAAAACACTGTAGATCTAAAATGGAACATTTGCATCATTTTCAGCATTTTTGCATTTTTTGGATGGTAACAATAAAATTATGAACTTTACAAAGTGTGCACAAGTGTACAACTTTACAGATCTGCACTTTCACAAGGAACTGTTCTGACTTGTCGACCGGGTTATAAATCAGCGCCTCCAACAGACAGCGTTCCCACAGGCGGATTATCCTTCAGGCACAATTCAGTTGGTAGATCTCCACTTGAACAATCCAGCTCTTTCAACTAATTTCTCAAGGATCATTACAACTGTAGTGGGGAGGGGGGAGGGGGGGGTATGTTGATGTCAGCACATACATGCGCAGCACATACATGGACACATATGGAGGCAGCACATAAAACTTTAAATCGACTTTTTATACAACACAGCAACATACACTACACAAACATTTAAGGCACACAAACTCACACACATACAAAGGAACACAGCGGGAGGAAGGGGAAGTGACTGCCAAGGAGGTGGGAGATGAGTGGGCACTGAGCAAACAACACTCAGAGCAGGAAGTCCCTATAGGAAGACGGGCTCGGAGGAAGGAAGTGTGTTTGGTGTGTGTGTGTGTGTGTGTGTGTGTGTGTGTGTGTGTGTGTGAGACCATTTGTGGAGGTGTGGATATAACACCCTGGCCCAGCTGACTTTGAAACCCAACAGAGTGATGTCGACTCTTTCATTATTTATTTATTTTTGAGCCGTATCCATATCAGAAGCAGAACATGTCCTTTACAGCTTGAAAGTCAAGGGAAACATCTGGTTTCTTTCAGCTCCACTAACTTTGCCCAGGTTATAAAAATTATAGCAAGCCACTTTGTTAATAAAAGCCTTTAACTGTATTCATTTTCAAATGCAAATCCATGTATGGGTCTTTTAATGTGCTGCCACTTTGAAAAGCTCAATTATATCATGGGCAAGGGCACAGATAAGCCGAGGTAAGACTGAATACAGAAAGGTGAAAAAGTCTATTATGAAAGAGCCACATCAATATAGTTTTTATTTCACCTTTCTCCCTCTCTGCTTCTGAGCATGTCGGGCAAGAGAGTTACATCATTTTTTTCATTTGCTTTTTATTTAAAGCTCTTTAGAAATATATCAATAGACACTCTGACTTTGCCTTGGCTCTGACCAAAAGAGTCTCATATGTTTTCAAAGGAGAAATTCACAAGCGATGACTCAGCTGCAATAATTTTACTTTTTGAAGTTTAAGATTGGAGTCTTTTGTCAGAACACCTTTACATTTCTAACAAGTGATCCAGGTCAAATGACTTGTTTCACATTGAGGTCATGAATGCAGCCCTTTCCAAACCCATTTAGTACCTTTGTCCAGTGACACAAAGACTCTTCCTCATCAGATGAGTACGACTTTTGTTTTAATGACTCAACTAGTCACCAGTAGATTTCAAAAGCAACAAAGACTGGATGTTGTCACCATGGCTTCGACAAGTTTTTTTTTTTCATTGTGCCTTTCACAATGGAAGAATCCAACTTTCAATCGCATTTCTGAACACTTTAGAATATTTGTTCATATTTACATATGAATATTTTTTGCTGCTAATTAACTGCTAACCCCAGGTTTGCATACTCTTTCACTACAGTGTTTGCAACACTGATGGCCTTTATTTCAATAAACTTACTAAAGATCAGCTTCTCACTAATCAATACTTTTTCGTTGTTTTATTTGACGCTGTTCAATGAATATCTGGATACATGGCTCTAAAAAGTCACAATTTTCTAGGACTGAAAAGGGGTTGCAGCCCCAACAGAAAGAGTTCAAGCATCCTGAGGTCTTGTTCAGGGCTGGGGGTAGAATGGCAGATCAATAGGCAGATCAATTTAGAGGAGAATCAGCAGTAACAGTGGTGAGTCCAGCTGTGATGCTGACAAAGAAGCAGGGCAGAAACTATTCAACTGGTCAATCCACCAATGATCATGAGATTCTGCTAGTCGGCAAAATAAAAAATAAAAAATGGATGGAGGTTTTGAAGTTAGCTGAGCTATTCCAAATTACTCTAATGATGACTGTATAGTTTAAATATTTGCTGTACTGTGTATTCCTAAGTATTTCTTATCATGAGCCAACAGACCAACTCATGAACTCATGCTTCCTCTCCATTCCCCCTCTTGTCACCCCCTCTTCCACTAAAGTGAGATATTGTATTTCAGGCAGGCCATTTCTCACTGTCAGTAATGCACATCAAATCCCACAAGCAGGAGGGCTAAGAGGTTTGATCAGCTATAATGCCTTTACCTACAATGAAGGCTTACAAGAGGAAATCACATTCAAAGTTGCCCTGGCTCTGCACCACACATCTGGGTCCTCCACTTGCTGTGGAAGGAATCTTGTGGTTCATGGAGGCCTCAAATAGAATCCAGAGCTCCTAATCCATCTTGATCTCATTTTCACACAAGTGGCAAGTTTTGTCTAATATTTTCCTTGATATTACTCCACGGTAAGAGAAGAAATAGCTCAAGGAGGTCCGGTCTGAGTCTGGTCAGGGCTTATTTTAAGATTCTGACTGTGTGTATGTATGATTGGTTGGTAAATTTGTTTTAGAGCCTTTTTTTCCGCGGTGTAAAAGTGAGGAATGCACTGCGGTAACATGAGCGGTAGTTTCCAGTTCTTCTACGTCCTACTGCATGAGCATATCCTCACATGACCTTGTCTGTTTATATCGAATGCAGCTGAATTGAAGATATGTCTGCAGCCACAGGAAACTTTTTAATCCTTCCAGTTCTTTTACTGATAGAATGTTCTCTTTAGAAACAAGTTATAAGGCAAGGGATTATTTAAAATGTAAAACATGTAGACGACGGATAAGCCTTACACACAGACTGCCTCGCTTCAGAAGACTGACGATTTTCTCACATCAAACCCTTGCTGACATCCCGCCTGACCTCCTGACAGACTGCTCCTGTGAAAGAAGTAGCTCCCAACATCTTCTTAACCATGTGAAGCAGCCGAAGCCCACAGCACACAGCTGTTTAGCTTCTACCACAGGCTCCAGAGATGCCACCCTCGACACCCAAGTCTGGCTTCCAACCCGTATGGGGTGCACTAGATGGCACTGTTTACAATAGCACTGGCTGAGCGAGGGTGCAGAGCAAACGTGCCATCTCACAATTGCTGATTTACAATCCTTTCACTAATCTAATAAATTAGATTGCACATTATACAGT
The DNA here is from genome assembly GCA_013358685.1 of Antennarius maculatus. Classification (NCBI taxonomy): domain Eukaryota; kingdom Metazoa; phylum Chordata; class Actinopteri; order Lophiiformes; family Antennariidae; genus Antennarius; species Antennarius maculatus. The sequence continues at coordinate 13,794,235 of CM023624.1, forward strand.
TTGTAATTACACAACCACAATAAACACAGTTAACAATGCACATCGGCTCCGATTTCCACAGCTGTTACTGCATTAGATGGAGAGAGATATGAAACAAGATATCAGATATGGCGATCAATGTGAAACAAGGAGATGATAAGATCAGTCACATTTTTTTTCCTTTTTAATGGCTCATAATATCATTAAATCTGACTGCCATTATTTGCAAATACATTTAGCTGGTCCGTGGAGGCCGTTTAATGAAAAGTGCAGTCTTATCATGCACTGATAGCATTTGTATAAGCTGGATATTTTACAGCTTTGACGCATCTAACTACTTTATCACTTTTCTTCCTGCTGTTTGTTCATCACACCCTCAGTTTTTAGCCTGTGCCTTGCTCCTTTGTTTGTCAGCATGTCTGCCTGTTTGTCTACCTCCTCGTTTTCCTGGTTCTCTGTGTGTCGTGGCCCGTGGGCAGGTTTATGACAGGGGTTGCTCTGGTTAAGTCCTCCTCAGGCATCAAAAGGCAAAAAGTGAGACAGGCTCTGTCACATTATGCGGGCCCTCCTCTCCTGGCTTTGATTGAGAGTAGTGATCCAAAACTGATGTGAAGAGGAGCCAGAGCTCACCTCTTGTCAGCGGTGGATGTTCTCTACAGGCAGACAGGCGAGCGGCAATGACAACGTTGGATACGCCTCGTGGGGCTCTGACAAGCCCCTTCACACTTTGACACACTTGGTGATATCTCACTCAATGTTTACCATTGTCTTGAAGAGATATCGATTGTGCAGCAGTTGTGGATAGGATTCAGATGTGTGTGGGTTTCTCTGCAGTTCCAAGAATTTCAAACATTTCAACTTTTTTTTCCGCATATATCGGGAAGATGCAATTTTATATTTAACGCTGTGATTTATTGAAATCATTCCAGTTAATTATGTTCTGTGTGTAGTTTTGTAACTCGTGTGTGCAAGTTTGTCGTCCTTGTGGGTTTTTGTTTTTCTGCCCCTGACGCTGTGGCATTTCATTACTAAAATGAATCAGTGTCTAAATCTGACCATCTGTATCTTATGGAGATAAAGCAGATTTTCCTTTTGATTTTAATTCTGTTGTATTACCTAAATGATTAAAAAAAATTCTGTATGTTTAGCTGTAGAGTTTCCATGACAAAAACAAGAAGCTACTCAATGTTTTGGGTTTATAAGGTCCCTGAAAAGTTTTGCAAACATAGAAATCACCAGTGTTGTAGTAAGAAGCGCTTCATGACTTTGCAATCGCATTGAATAATTTTACTTTTTTAAAAAACTATAATTAATCTCTCTCTGAAACAAACCACACCTTACCATTACAATTATTGTATTTTATCATATTACCCCAAGAAGACCTTTTATTTATAATGTGTTGTTAACAGATTTTTTGGGACCTTGCAATGACCCCCCCCCCCCAACCCCATCAGCATTTCCGCTTCTTCCTCTGCCAATAAAACTGTGTATTTATCTTGCAGAGACTCATTTATAGCTGCTCTACCATGCATCATGAACTCAGGGCCACGTATTCATAAACTAGCCATCTGTGTGAAATATTCATCGCTTAAAGAGACGTTGCGTCGGGCAATGCACGGCGGCTGGAACTTGTCATTTCAATGTGTCAAACCCTCACGCCTAAATGTAACATGCCGCCATGGATGCAGGCTGATTGGCACGTCTCACGCTCTAAAGAAGCAGTAAAATGAATCATTTCTCCTGTTAAATATGTGGACTGTATCTCAGGCTGTGAGTCGACATGTCCTTTTGCACGGCTGCTGAGTTCTTTAACATCCGGAGTAGAAGCAGCGCTCAAGACTTTTTCAGCATTTGAGTTGATATTTCATATTAGAAGAACATGTTTTTCCCCCCTTTTTGAACAAAAGTTTTCTCTACAGCTTCTGTCTGCAGTCCTTGTGGTTTCTCCATCTGTGGCCCCTGCATGGCTGTACTGCAAGTGCTTTTGTCTGCACTTTTCTTTCTGATGATTCTCAACTATAGCACATGTTGAGATCATTAATTTCCAACCCTGCCAAAGCCACTTCCCACACATGCATGGCATTCATTCCTCCCCTCTCCCCAGTTCAGTCTTTCCCTTCTCAGACACACACACTCTGCTCTCTTCGTCCCTATGAAGCAAGAGTAATCCTGCTCTTTCAGTGAATCAAAATCACCATGTGGCTTTGTTACAGTAGGCGCAAGCTGAAGATGAGAGTCGAATTGCCGTTGCTCATACCATAAGAAAAATATGTTTCTCGAATGGATTTGTGCATAAAAGAGGAGGAATGAAAAGAAGAAATATGAAGGGGTGAGTATTTATGCAGACAGCACTGGCAGAATTCCCTCGCACCTCCCTTGTTACACCTAACATCGCAAACCTGCACCGTTTCAAAGCAGTGGCAGGTATGAAATATTCAACAGTCCGTATTACTATTACAACACAGTAAAAGGAAAAAGCCATGCATTCTCCCTTAGCACAGTTTTAATTCTGAAAACTTGATGATTATTAGTTCAAATAGGACTCCAGCTCCACAGCAGGAGCTGCTGCCTCTGGATCTGCATCTTTAACAAGTATCTCAAACAAACAAAAAAAAAAAATCTCAAGGGGTGAGGAGGGGGTAGAGGGAAACAGAAAGAGAGAAAAATGAGAGAGAAAGAGAAAGAGAGAAAGAGAGAGAGAGAGACATTGAAAGGGAAAGTGGGAGCGATCTATGTGTGTCTGTGCTGCAGACAGCTCTCTGGCATGGCAAACGCCTGCTGGTCCTGAGCGGAGCGGCGCTGGAAGCCTGCTCAAAGCCCTTCACCTTCACAGCCGGGCTGGCACGATGCGCCGAGCACGGCTGGCATAGCGCGATGTTTATCACACAAAGGCACGATCAAAGAGCGCTGGTATCTGGCTGCACCACTTTCATCTGGGTTCCCACAGCTGACAGTAGCATCCGTGGGGGGCTCTCCTCTCCTTTAATGGCCCCCCCTCCCTCCCTGCCTTTTCTCTCTATCCTCCCCCTCTCATACATTTATCACTGTAGATAAAGAGATTCCATAGCCATAGAAATGTTTCTAGTGAATCAATGATGGTTCTAGACGGAGCCTGATCAGTCGTTCCTTGGCTCCCAACTTTGCGAGTTAAGAGTTGCTCCCCAACTGTCCCTTCAGCGTTCATGCTGCAGTTCCCCAAAGGCCAGTCAGCTTCCACCCCTGCTTATTGTTTTCATTCAGACCATCAGTGAGCCCAAACTACATCCCCAAAGATGCTGTTCAACTCGTGAAAACGGGCAACGCCAAAAGACTTGGGGAAGGATTTTTTATTTTTTTTTAAATTGCAGCACGCATGTGGGGCTTGACAGCTACGGTATGAAGTTTGACAATTGATATTCAGTCTCCATGTTGTTGAGGCATAAACAGGCGGTAGACCCCCTGATTTGTGAGAGGCAGAGCTGGAGGGGTGCTGTGGTGGAGGGCTCCAGATGAAACAGGGTATTTATCATTCTCTAACTGTAACACTTCAGTTTGTGATTCAGACATGCAGCAGGAAGAGCCACCCGACTGATACAGGCATTAGACATTCACCACATATCTCGCTACCTCGTCAGACATCCCACTATGCCACAGAAAAAAAAAAAAAAAAGAAAAAGAAAAGGAAAACTCCAAACAAATGGCTTTCGTGGTCACATTAAACTGCCTCGTCGACCAAGAAAAACGGTCGCTCTTCAGTTCACAGCAACAAGCCCTGTGTGACTGTCAGGAAATACACTGTTTTTCAAACATGTGAGTGGAATGTGTGGCTCCTGTTGTTGCGATCAATCCCAATTTAACCGACACCGGCTCAAAGTCAACCTTCAGGGAGCCATGAAAGCTGACAGGTGAGGACTCACTGCTGCCGCCCCGACTCACATCAAAGAAGCGGCAACAGTGGCGGCTTCGGCTGAAGACAAGCACTTTTAGAAAGAACAAAGAGACTCGGAGAGAAGAGAGCAGGACTCGTCTCAAGAAACGGAATTGGCCAAGAGGCTGAATACCAAAATGGTATGAATACTAAAAAATATTCCATCTGCCCATGCAGATTTTTTTTGGAGAATTGAGCTGAACTGCAAGACAAGACAAACTCCATATGATGATGGACACTTGTGAAAATGTTACTTTTCTATGAATAGTATTTACTTATCTGTTATTATCAACTACTTATGCTAGATGTCACCAGTTCCTATTATATCAAGTCATCATATTCAAAAATCACATAATTCTTCTTTACCTTTCAGCTTTCCCCTTCAGGGGTCGCCACAGCGAATCAGTTGCCTCCATCTAACCCTGTCCTTTGCATCCTCTTCTCTCACACCAACTACCTTCATGTCCTCTTTCACTACATCCATAAACCTCCTCTTTGGTCTTCCTCTAGGCCTCCTGCCTGGCAGTTCAAAACTCAGCATCCTTCTACCATATTCTACCATATATATTCACTATCTCTCCTCTGGACATGTCCAAACCATCTCAGTCTGGCCTCTCTGACTTTATCTCCAAAACCTCTAACATGTGCTGTCCCTCTGATGTACTCATTCCTGATCCTATCCTTCCTGGTCACTCCCAGAGAGAACTTCAGCATCTTCATCTCTGCTACCTCCAGCTCTGCCTCAGTGACACTGTCTCTAGACCAAACAACATCGCTGGTCTCACCACAGTTTTGTACACCTTTCCTTTCATTTTAGCTGAAAAAAAGGTGAACAAAACTGTGGTGAGACCAGCGATGTTGTTTGGAGACAGTGTCACTGAGGAAAAGACAGGAGACATTAGGAGATCATTAGGTCTGTTTAAATATGTCCTATGGATTTTTTGTCCACTTGACAGAAGCAGTAAAGACATGTAAACAAAGACTTATTTACATGTGATGGGGATGGTATAAGAGAGGTGAAAGTGAAAAAAATAGTAAATTAGTGGGTTTGATGGCAAAACAATATGCAGATATTATAAAGCACCATGAAGCTTTCTGTATGTGCAGATTCCGCTGCTGGTTAATCACAACTATCCAAAGTATTGATTATAGTTCTTATAATTCCAACTTTAAAACCCAAGAGAACCCACAGTGATACCAGTGTAACACACACATTGAGTGTCCCTGTTCTATGTGGCCCACTTGGTTTGTGTTTTAACCCACATCATTTTCCTTTAAGGATTAATGGGTATGGGTTCATAGAGGTTAACGACAAGCATGAAATTAGAGGAGTGTAAAAGTATCTTATCAGTTACTTTGACAGTAATATGAGAGATCTGTATGCTGCCAAAAGGGCAACTTATTTTAAAATCGGTAATCATTCCCTCTGCATTCTGATAACATGCTGATGAGGGGCGTGCAGGGTCAAGGGCAAGGAGTCAGAAAAGTTGCTTCCTCAGATAAACCTGCATCGGGATAGATAAGTCAAGTCGCCGTAAATATACCTCACAAGACAAAGTCGCCCTGTGTTTCACCAGTCAGCTGTTTTCAGTGTGAAGCATCGCTCCTGCACTGGTGACTTATGCTGGTTTACATGAATGCATTGTTTCATGTGAATCCGCCGCAGGAATGGCCAACTCCACCAGCGAAAACAAAAACCGCTATATAAGGGAAGTACAGAGTGTAAAAACACAAGTGAATGAGTAACTCTTCAAAAATGCTGACCATAAATAGCATCAAAAATGGAGTTTGTGTTCATGATCATCAGAATTCTTGAACAAGATCGTGTTGACTGCTGGTTTTTGGGCTGGTGTAGAAATGATGCGGAGAATGCTAGAAATGAATTAAGTCACTTACCGTACAGCCTTCAACCGCAGTCATCAGTGAACAGTTATTTTTCCACTTCCATAAAGACCTGAAAGTTAAAGTCTTTTCACAGCATCACTCAGTGCACTCACTTTTTTTATTGTCTACCAGCTGTTGGAGAACTTTTCACTCAGCCGAAGAATAAAGAAATGAAGAAGTCCTCTGAGGACCCATTTGTACGGCTCCAGTGGTTTAAGCCGCCATCTATGTGTTGCAGCAGGTGTGCATCCTTAGGTTTCACCTTATTTCAACTTCCTGAAAAACAATACTGAGAAGAGTAATAGCAGTGGAAAAAGCACAGATGAACTCTTTTTCATGGTTTGTGAGGCTAATATTTAACTTCCTTGTAAAAAATTTCCTATCCACAGGTCCACACAATGCTTTTTAAAGAACGTGTCGATATGATTCATGTGCAGAAGAGAGTGATACACTTTGAGGCTCAGATAGAAGCCTGAGAATGTCAGTGAGAACAGAGATCTTAAAGCCAACGTGGTGATTGAGATCCCGGCAAGAGTGCAAAGGACAAAGTGAAGCTGAACACAATTACAGAGACTACATTTCTTCTAAAAGTCAGTTAAACCAAGCTAATTAGCAGCGTAATCGAAGGGAGAACTACATTGTGTTACTATTTATTGTTGATTTGTTGGAGTATGACTGAGACTGAGGTGAGATGTCAACCCGAGGTACCTTTAAAACAAGCCAGGAACACAGGTCAATGAGGAGGTGTTGCATGATATCTCTCCCATCTGATTGGCTGGTTTTACAGCTTTGTCTCTATCTCTGGGTCTCGTCCAATCATTAAAGGCCAGTATCTGCCGAGCAGGAAGTAAAGATTGCAACCATTTAGATCTCTCACAGATCTGCTAATGCTGCCCATCGATCGCTTTTTTCCTTTTAAAAACAAATGGACAACTCTGATGTACCAAATAGCCCTTTTCCCAATTACATCCTTGGGTGACTTTCAATCCTCCTGCAGAAACACTCTAGGCTTAACTTCACAGAAATACTCGGTGGCGTGTGTGTGATGCCTTGTCTGGTATGAACCTAAACACACAGACACACAGAGTAACACATACACATCTGCAGATGGTGGATTAATCATACATTTTCAGTCTATTCCATTAAAATCTTGGTTTAAGGCAAAATAACTTTTGTTTTTGTTTCAGTAATCGGATCAAAATGAGGATTAATCTACTGCAAGCTTTTTCTTTTAATAGAGAATAATTCAGGCCTAGATGAAAAATATTGAACTGCAGAATATGAAAAAAAACAAAACAAAACCAAAAAACAGCCATTTTTCCATTTGTTTCAGAAGCCAGAAGCCTAATCAAAAACTACAAACCTGACCTCTTTCTCCAGATGCAGCCAAGCAGACCTCTAAAAACATCAGGCCGACACTGTGTTCTGTTTAATCTTGGGAGAGGAGGAGCAGTGACAATGGAATCCAAAGAAGGGATGAACTGGGAGCTAGGAGAGGGAGAGAGAGAGAGGGAAAGAGAGAGACAGGAGAGCTGCTGTCAACAAGCTCTTTAAGTGAACAGATGTGGGGGAACTCCCTCACTACTCCTTAGCCTGGAGCCATGCACCCACCCCCAACACATACACACCTACACACTGTAACATATACTCCAGACTGCAGAAACAAAACAGTCATTTGGAGTAAATTCCTGAGATGGCTGAGATGGTTGTGGTAGATTTTGGACAGAAAAGCCAAAAATCTGAATAAGATGTTGAAACAAAGGGCAGTAAACACAAGCCTTACAGAAGAAGTTTTTTTTTCTATCCGCGGTTTTGCAAAAATGCCACTCAGTGAGGCCAGAATGAGTCCGATCTGTGGTCTACAGGCCTGATTTACCCCCTTCCTGTGCAGGACGGAGTGTTCTATTTGAAGCAGAAAGAAAAGCAACAACCTCTCTGAGAGGCTAGGAAGAGAAGCTATCAAAGGGCCATACTTAAGTCACACCGTCAAACTACTTCTTCACCCAGTACAGGATGCATTCAATGTGCGTTTATTTTGACAGGGAGTTAGTCTTATGTAACAGCACTCAACTGCTGCAATACCTCTGGGCACCGATTTAGAGACTTGTAGGGAAATTCAGGAGAAAGGTAAATTTCACTGTAGTGTTTGGAAAAAAATGGTTTATAATGAACATTCTGCTGTTTCTACATGTCATTGTAGACCCAATTGTGAAGCTTTATGATTTAAATGTTGAGTAAACACTCTTATTAGTGCCACTCTCTCTGCTTCTCTGCTGCAACAACCAGAAACATTCAGGACTGGGTCCAGAATATTCAAGACGTCAGCAGCCGCTCACAGGACCGACAGGATTGACCCAGAACTTTGGGACTTTGCACATCCTAATTGTCTTGGAGTTGATTCAGTTCTACTTATCAGGGAGGATAAATCAGCTTTCTTAAAGCTTATATTGAAAACATATACCCAATATAACCTTTTACTGTCGTAGGTGATCCTTATTGCCAAATAAAAGAAAGTGCTGGAACTTCCCTTATTTATTTGCACAACCATTTAAATTCATTCAACAGTAATCTCGTAAATGATGACGAATGCATCTCCCTTACAGTTAAAGTATTTGTATCAATATGTTTGTTCCTGGTTTATCAAATCGAAACCAGATTTATCAGTAGTGCGTTTTGGCATAACTGAGATAGAGCAGCAGCAGCATCCGGTTAATCAGCCACAGCCTCCAAGATCAAATATCCATTCATTCTGTTCATTTTTGATTTTCCACTGCAGTGTTTACTTTGTGTCTGGAGTCCAAAAAAAAAAAAAACGCTTTCTGATGTCTCATGATGATTGTAACACATTTCTTATCAGAGCCACTGGTGATTTCACTCGCATACACTTAGATATTATACATAAGAACATACAGAGCTGAAGATCCACAGCATCGAAATTGATTGGAGTGAACACAGCGTCATACAAACACAGATCTGAGAAGACCACCACAACCGGAGATGACACCCTGTCACATTATTGTGGGGTGACACTATGGCAGACAAGGTATTTGACACTAGTCATTTACCTGCTTACCCGCTGATTCCCCAGGCTAACCTATAATACAGTATTGCACCCTTGTCATGCAACCTTGGCAGAAATCCATAAACAGAATTGGATTAGTCGGAGTCGTTGTGCAGCAGCCGTGCTCTTACACTATGTAAACATATGGTCAATAGACCTCTCATCCCCCCATGATGTTAAGTCATTAACCTGTTTACAGTAGCTTGCAGTTTGCCTGAGCTCTTCTTTATTGTCTGTGGGTTTCATCATTATTCACTTGACAAACAGCTGTTATTAGTCAGAAAGCCGTCTGCAGGCGTGGATTAACTCCAGAGGCTTTTATTATCCTTCGATTCAACCACCTTGATTACTTTCAATTGGCGTGAACACCTCATTTTCTAGCATAATCTAATTCAATATCATCTCATTTAGCAGCTGATAGAACGAGACCCCAGATAATTTGTTCAGTTGGGTGCTGCACTGGGATTAAATGTTTGTCTTGTAGAGTAATGATGATGACTTAAATATATGAGTTTGCATTAATTTTACGTTTGTGTTAAGAAGGAGAATTAGACAGGTTTGTACAAGTTGCATACTAAGGGACTCTAAAGCAGACATATCTTACGTGACCTGCAAGGAGTCAATGACTCATTTCACCTCAGGCGGATTTGCACTTTGTGACAAGGGCTAAAAGAATGTAAACAAGTTTTCAATCTCTTCAAATCTAGCCTATTATCTAAGGACTGCTGCAAAAAAAAAAAGAGATTTGCCTTGTTGACAAGTGTTTGTTTCTTGAAAGAAAGGAGCACAAAGCACAAACAGTGTAGAGGAGGAAAATTCAGATTCAATGTCAGATTAAGCAGTAAGTGAGGAAATGTTTCTTTTTTTTTTCTTTTTTTTTCCCAACCTTGGAATAACTTTTAAATTCCATCTTGGTTTAGTTTGACTTGTTTGCTGCCTGACATTGAAGGTAGAAATGTAACAATGTGGAAAACAGTTCTTTATCACGTTTACTCCAGCTCACAGCTCTTGCTTTCAGGCATTAGGAGAAAGTGATCGTGATCTTCTTGTTCACAGGAGACGAGAAAGGGGACTATCTGTCAGCATCTAATGTTACCCGTCTCAGTGGTCCTGGTCAGACTCACGTCCCCAGAAGTCAATCAGTCACCCAGACAATTTCTAAAAGCAGAGACCTGGGGCCACAAAACCCTTCTCTAAATCACACTCGTCTCACTGTTTTAGAAGAGAGTCAGTAGATTCCTAGACGTGATATGAGATCGTCTTCAGTAGAAGTCGAATTCCATCAGTACAAACGGAATAAATCAATATTGCTGTAGACGATACATGTCGATGGACTCTTCTTCTGTTTGCAGGTCAATCTGAAGCTTTTTACCTCACTGGTGGCAAAAAAAATTGAAATGATCTCAAAACATGAGATTAATTATCTTGTTTTCAAAGTTATTTTACTCGTTTTCTTATTGAGCCTACTCAGGTTTAGACATGGAGCCAATTTATTTCACGATTTCTTGACACGTGAAATTATCTAGCTGTCTGGACAAATAATTTCACTCGTATGAAGCCATTTCTTCATTCACATTCAGTGTTTATTTCTTGTTTTTTCAGCCACTCTTTTTCACCGTGTTAAATTTAGTCCTTGTCACTTCTCAACATTAATTTGGTTTTTTGGAGGCGCTCATTATTCTGTAGAGTCGGTAAAGTCCCATTAATTATTACTGCAGACAGTATAACTTTACTCACAGCTGAAGGAAAATCATGTAAGCTGAAATATATCAGGTTGGAAGTGAACTGCAACAAAGAGCATCCGTGCAAATGTTTTCAAAAAAACAAGAAAAATCTAATCTTCAGATTCTGGATGGTTTCAGTACAAATATCCTTGATTCAATGACAATCTTTACTTATTGGTTTCTGCATGACAACGGGAACTGAGGCTTAAGCAATACCTCGAGCAATCCGCCATATACACAAGAAAAATAATTTTTCAGACAGCAGGTAGCCTGTTAGATAAAATTTACAATAAAGGGGACATTACAGTACATTCTTAACAAACTTCTTCTTTTTTATCTTCACTTCTTATTTTTTTCTTTAACTATTTCTATTAAAAAAAACATTTCAAAGCTATCAATCCCATCAGCCTTGGCTTTTGTGTTTAGTATTTAACAAATGCTAACATTCTAAACAAAGAACGATAAGCCTGGAAAGCCTTTAACCTGCTGATAATGATGGTATTATCATTTTGAGCATGTTAGCATGTTGAGGGCAGCAGGGCAGCTTGAAGCAGTTCACTTAAACAGCTTCCACAAGAAGTGCCTTGCTCCAGGGCACCACATCAGCCTTTACAGAGGGATATTGGATGGAGCCACTAATTCACTCTCCTCACATCTAGATTTTCACAGCTTGTCTCTGGATTCAAATCTCCAAATCCTCTCTCGCTCTCGTTGTCTTTCCCTCCTCTCTCTTCCACATTTACTTTCTGGTCTGCGTGGACTCTCAGAGTGAGCACTATGAAGGATTACCCTCCCTGGATATAATCCAATCAAAAAAAGCAGGAACTGATTTCTTATCTTTTTAAGATGCTGCATTTCCCCTCATCTCTGAGAAGACACAGCCAGTATTATCAGTCATTTGATTACCCCGAGTAAAAATGGATGCAGAACAGCAGTGGTTTCAGCCTCGAGAGGCCTGACTTGCACATTGAAATCCAATTGAAGGCTGTACCTTATGTATTTGTTTAAGATTTGGAAATAATTAACTGGGGTAAAAGCTGTTATGGCTGCACAATAGGATTAAGCGAGCCATCAAGGTTTTTTTTTTTTTCAGAGTTCAATACAATCTGTGCTTTAAAGCACATTTTTCTTACCTCTTTTAAACACGTAAAAAAGCATGTGAATACAAAGATTTTACATTCAGACGGGTTTTAGATGCTTTTACTGAGGATGCTCCACGTGTGTGTGTGTGTGTGTGTGTCCGTGCAGAAATTAGCCCACCACACACACGTACACACACACAGACTGTACTTAAGCCCAGGACATCTGCAAGCTAACAGATGTTGGTCATGGAGGACAGCTGATCCTGTGAACCGACTACACTCACAAACATGTGTTTCTCCAGCAACCATATGGTCCAAACACATGTAGTCCATACCTTGACCAATGACAACATTCTGGGCCACTTAAGGAAATTGTAAAAGACCATTCAAACCTTTTACTGTTTACTGTTAAGGACATATTAGAATTTTGCACGACAGTCATTTTCACTTTGTGTCCTCTCAGCTTGTCTCATTTCATTAAATAAATTGATGTCACAGGTCTTATATCTTTTTTTTTTTCCTTGTGATAAATTGATTCTGAGTGGGTGTATCACGAGATGTTTGAACACATGAACACATCTGCCATCCTACATTCCATCTATAACCCACTGTGGTTCATCCATGCACATAGCTTTATTTATTTTTTTATTTTTTACTAAAGCATCCTCAACAACTCTCCTTTTAATTTCTAAAAGGTAATTGTACCGGCAGGTTATGGTGAGGCTTTAGCTCCCATGAGCCGCACTCTGATCCCTGCATAAGTATGTGATTAACCGCCATCTCCTGTCATTAACTGTGAGGGCTTTTGGCAAGCAGGCTGCTCAAAGTGAGTAATTGTCATATTAGACCCATTGCTGGGTCAGATCGGTATTGGAATCAAGTTCTGTGTCTGAAGTGGCTGCTGGCAAGCCTTAAGTGTGGCAAAATTGACCAAATTGTTAGCTCCTGTTCCTGAGCCGCCATCTAATGCTCAATTTGTCAGCTAATACAACCATATACACCATCCATGAGGGAAAATAATGTTTTGCGCCGATGGATGGCCTACAGCAGAAGTGCCAAACATCTTTAGAGTGATATTCAGTAGCTGTGCAACCGCAGGAATGAATGATTTGTTTTTCCGTATAAGACAGTAACCGCCAAAAGCTGCGGCATGTCAAGGGGTTTAGAACCAATAAAGAGAAACACTGGTTTAGAGACGTGTTGAGCCCCTGCTTGTGTTGTATATCATACTGTCGCTGTAGTGCAGATTGCTATGAAGAGCTCTATCCTTTTTCTTGAACTGGCAGAAGCAGGGCATTGATCGTCTTTGCATTTGCCTGTACTGTGATGCAGCGACAGACTGATGTGGTGTGTCTGTGTGTGTGTGTGTGTGTGTGTGTGTATATGTGTGGGATGAATAGCCTTTCATTGGAGCGTGATCTGAGATGCATATGTTCATTGGGCTCTTGATGGTACTTCAGAGATGAGCTCAGTTTTTGGGATGGACTCTTCAGTGCACTTAGGCTTATGTTTAAAACAAGAAACTGAGTGATAAGACCTAAACAAGCTTTTCCAAAAAGAGGCAGGGGAGATGGAAAAGAACGCAACAGATAACTTGAGTGAAAGGGAGGGATTAAATCGAAAAAAAAAAAATATTTTTTTTAGCATGACATTTAATATGTCATAAAAATAATAATAATAATTTCCCTGAGTGGTTTTAATGGGGCTTCAGTTGGATCTACAGATGAATTAACAGTTTTGTTGTGTGTCCCTGATGTCATCCTGAGGTTCTCCATTTGGAGGGATTTTCTGTGGAGCAGGGATAATGGCGCATCAGGGGGAACACAGGAGGAAGGATTTAGATGTGTTTGAATTGACTCAGACATTTTGTTAAGTGTCATTGTGCATAGCCCGTTGATCCCCCTCCACTCCTCCCCCTGTTCATTCATAACCACTCTTTCATGAAGGGTTGAGGAAGGGATTTGTGTGTAGGTGTGTGTGCATGAATGTATTTTTCTACTGGTGAAAGTGTATATGTGTGTGTGTGTGTGTGTGTGTGTGTGTGTGTGTGTGTGTGTGTGTGTGTGTGTTTGAAAATGTGGTCAAAATCAGGGGAAGCCTGCTGTCCAGCCCACATAGGAGCCGGTGGAACAAAAACCAACCAAACCGGAGACAACATAAAAAAAATAGAAAAACACTGGACAACTGAACACGCCAAAAAAACAAAGGAGGACATGCAAAAAAAACATGATGTTGATCACAATCACCAAAGTCTTCACTACTGCAGGCCAGAATGACAGGAGGGAAACAGAGAACCTCTTTATAGGTATCATGATTGTTGATCAGTCAGCCCTGTTGGGATAGAGGGAAACTGTGTCCATGTGTGTGTGTACGTGTGCGTGTGTGTGTGAGTGCGTGCATGCGTTGTGTTTCAGGGAGGGCCCACACCAATACAAAGGTGCTTTTATTTAAAGCCCCAGTCAGGTCTGTATTGTCTGTGGGGAATGAATCATGACGACATTTTACTTACATGCCAAACACACACAGCGGGACACAACAACTCCAGCCGGGTTACAGAAACAGAGGTGGCATTGGCCTCTGTGTCAGGCCTGACTGGTCTGGGTCAGCCGGAGGAAGAAAGATGATGCAGTGCAGGAGGGAGGCCGGAGAGGTAAAGCTCTAGTAGCTGCTACATTTCATTATGCTTAAACCCAGGAGGTCAGATTGAGGGGGATGTATGTTGTACAGACCCATGACAAGTGTATGTGTAGAGCATGTGAGGAGAAATGGTTGTTAATGCCATCAAGGTCATTTACACCCTGTGGTGAATCCATGCTGTGTGCAAAACTGGTTACTTCATCACAGATTCTTTCCCCTATATTGTTTAGAATGCTCAGTGTCACAAATGACTGCTCTCTGTGACTTGGAGCCTCCACCTCCTTTCCTTGTTCTTAATTTATCAAATCACCCTTTAACATCACAAAAAACAATAATTCTGAAATAAATTGGTTTACATTTCCTCCATTTTTGTGAGAACAGCTTTTTTTTTTTTCTGCAAAGCGTTTAGGGTGTTTGTTTTTTTTTTATCCAAACCTGATTATAAAAACACTGTAAAGCATTAATCAAACAGTCTTTCAACATTAAGTTTTACCCTACCATCTTCATTTATTTTTTAAAAAACAAGTTGGGACAGGGCAAGAAAAACACTTGGAAGGTTGTGTACTGCTCAAAAACACCTGGTTTGTACATTGGTAATGACTGTGATAGTAATGATTGGTTTGGATTGATCGTGATTGGTCTGAAAGAGGCATCCTTGAAAAACTCAGTCATTCACTAGGAGAGATAGGGAGAATTTCACCACTTTGTGAAAATATATGTGGGCAAATAGTCCAGCAGTATAAAAACGTTTCTCAAAACGCAATTGCAAGACAGGATTTCATCATCTACAACCCATAATAATCATCAAAAGATATAGAGAATCGGGAGAAATCTCTGCATGTCAGGGGCATGGGTGAAAACCAACATTGAATGCTCATGACCTTCAGTCCTTCAGGCATTTTAAAACTAAAAAACACATTTAAAACTGGCATGTTTCTGAGGAGTTTTACTCCATGGGCCAGAAATGCTGCCAGTAACCGCAGGTTGTCACTGCATCTACACGTACAAGTTAAGACACATCATTTGAAGATTCTCTGACCCTGAACTTGGTTGAGATGAACTAATACAAGGTGAAAGAGTGACCATTAGCCCGACAAATCCACGTATCATATTTTTGCCAAGTGGTTAACCTGCTCAGTGCCTCTTCAGTGCTGTCCTCGTGCCTCAGAGGGAAATAGTATAATTATTAAGTGGTCTGTCTAAAGTCCAGACCCGTTTGAAGGAAACCTATTGAAAATGAGTAGCACATTGTCAAAAGGAGCAAATATGTCACTGGAGACCTCAGAATGTTGAGCAACTGAAGGCATACGTCAAGCAAGAATGGAAACTAATTCCACTTCAACAGTGTTGTCTCTTCTCAAACACTTACTGAGACAAGTGTTTGTGTTTCATCACAGAGAAAAGGTGATGAAACACATTGGATGGCTAGGATTTCGGAATTTTCTAAGATCAAATTGGCCTCTTCATCAGTTGCATGTTGGCAGTGAAGGTGCCAGGAAAACATTTCAAATAAAAATATACATCTAGCATTCTGCTTCACCAATTACTTTTCATGATTTGTGAGTCTGACAGTGTTACAAGCACAATGCCAAATCGGGCTGTCGTTGATGCTAAGCCAGTAGCACAACAATATGGGGAATGTTAAAGTCTTTCAGAAGAATTGTGCAGAAGAATCTTTTCATTCATTTGTTTGCTGTAATCGCTCATCCTGTGAATGGTCCTGGCTGACTTTTGGGGAGGAAGGCAGGGTAAACCCTGGACAAGCTGCTAGTTCAAGCCCATCACGAGAAATCATCTTACATTTAATGAAAAGCAACAAGATGTTAAGCTTCTCACTGGGACTGTAAGGCGGCTCTCCAAAGAGAACCTTGTCTTGTTACACTGTCTAAACACATTTTTAACAACCAAAATAACACGCGTGCATATTTGAAACCCTTCCGTGGAAAAAAAAAAAAAAAGCCAAGTCAAGATGTCAAGCCAAGATGATTCCATTCCAAATAAATACAAAGTGCGCACTTGTGGCCCCGAACTGGTTAACACGTAATGTCGGTATCTGACATCCGCACTGCATCCACGTTAACGTGTCAACAGAGGCTGTGCTATTGTTGTTGCAGGGTGTGGAGACATTTGAGGACGCTGCCAACATCCTATTAGTGTTTATAGTATTTGAAGTGAGGAGATATAAATGAGTGGTCCAGGGTTTCTCTCCGACCCAGTCAGGAATGATGTGCGGTTATGAATAGCAGCTCATTTGGACAGTGCAAGCCCCTTTCTCCTATATGACCCAATGGAGTTTGACTGTTGCCGTGGGCTCCAGGAAACAGATGTGGCCTGATAAGAGAGGAGGATGTCATATTGTGCGTGTTGGTTTTGTGTAAGTGAGTGTTTTCCAATTGTAAATACCATGTGTGTTCTTTGACTTCCAGCTGCTTCCCTGTTCCATTCTACCTCTGGGGCAGTTTAGCTCCAAGCAACCCGAGTGGCAGGTCACCCTCATGGAGACCAAGAGTCCGCTGTGAGCGACCACTCTGCAGAATAATGGAGGTAAAGCACAGCTGTTTATTACATTGTCTTCAGCAATCTGCCAGGAGGCTTGCTGACTCCAAACCCCAACCGTGTCATGCAGTACCAAGCAAGGCACCCACCAATGACCTCTGCTGTATGGAGTGTGAACATGAGGGATGTGAGTGTGAGCGAGGCTGCTGTAATCTGGCACTGTGGTGTGAGCAGAAATGGAATAGAGAAGTAAATCACAGCTGTTTATCTGCATCTCTCAGACACTGTTTGTAAGGGTTGTTGGAAAGAAATATGCCTTTGTGTGTGTGTGTGTGAGTGTGAGTGTGAGTGTGTGTGTGTGTGTGTGTGTGTGTGTGTGTGTGTGTGTGTGTGTGTGTGTGTGTGTGTGTGTGTGTGTGTGTGTGTGCGCGTGCGCAAGTACCAGTGTACACACTTGCTCTACTGTGATTGTTAGCAAGTGCAGACTTGAGTGTATGAGTCACCACAGTGCTATTACACATTGCTGAGACTAGAAAGAACCACAGCAGCAAACCGACCGTAGAGTAATGCACACACGGACCCGCACCCACCCCAGCACATGTCTGAACACTCATATTAAGATACACTGTTGACACACTGCAGCATAGAAGTAAAGACTAATTTACTGTGGAGGAGCCCAGAGACTCCTTTGAGGCCTACATTTGTCTGTTTTTTTTTTGTTTTTTTTAATTCAGCATTCAGTATTTGTACTCCTTAGGAACAGACTGTAAGAAATGCAGTGCAACATTTTTATTTCATGCTGGAGACATGATCGCAACCTTTATCAGGCTTATGAAAAGGTGACCTTTATGCCAAATAAGCATGGACCCTCCCTTACATGAAGTTAATTCCAAGGAACATGACGCAGGTGTTAGCATGGAATATCAATGCTGCTACATTATTCTTTCTTTTTTTTTTTTTTTTTTTTCACAGGCATGCTACCTTCCCTCTGAGAGAGGAAACTTTCCCCTTGGTGATATGGACTTGGTGAAAGATATACCTGTGTAAAATTCATGAATTCATAACTTTTGAGGGTATATTTCACTACTGATCTATTGGGCTGTGATAAGAATTCAAAGGTGAACGGAGCTGGAGGACATCTTCAAAGCGGTCGAGGACATCACAGGAAAGCCAATGAGGCTTGTTGCCCTCCTTCAACATCCTTGGAATACATTTCTGTGCAGCTCTCAGCAATGTGATACGCTGTCAGACAAAATCCGATGCCGTTCAGCTCGCTGCCGTTACCTGGATTTATTCAGGGGTTTCAGTCAAAGAATCTGACAACAAAAAGGGGGTGGCCACCTTGTTTCCTCAGACTTAAGACGTCATTAGACTTTGTTAAATCATGTAAAGACCCTGATGACAGTTTAGTGGGAGCCTGATGATGGCCAGGCTTCCACTAAACAGCTCTATAAATCAAGCAAAGCATCTAGTTGAGGTGCCACTGAAGCTCAAGTGGGTCCTGCATGTCCTGCAGAACGTGAACTCCACAAGTTCCACTCTCCCCTGCTTGATTATCAAAGCTAACGGCCTTTAGCATATGTCAGTCAATGCGGATAACCCCTGGTAGATAGAGAGGATGAGGAGGTAATCAAAGCCAGTTGGCTCCACTGGAGTTGGCAGTGGTCAACCTCTGGAGGTGATAAAGGCCTTTGAACCTGAAAACTGCTCGAGGCCAGCCTTTGTGTCGCACTCCCTCCTGCCCCCCCCATCCCCCTGCCCCCCTGGAGCCAGACCAGTGAGGGGCCTACTTTGATTTAGGCCCCTAGCAAGCCAAGACAGCTCTCTTCATATCTGCAGGAAAGAGAAAGGCAAAGAGAGACATAGAGCAAAAGAATGAGTTAAATAGCCTAGATCTTTCAGGTATTGGTCCACCAGTGGTCTTGGCTCAAATGCAGGTCAACAGGTTTGACCTCAAACAATTCACTTGGAATGCAGTAAAAAAAAAAAAATACAGATAAGAGCATCTGTGAAAGCTTGAAGCCTCTGCTGATGGCAGCAGAACTGGAAGCAATTCTGTCTTTCTGTCAAACCACTGACAGTACGCATGTTTCCATTTAAGTATTCACAAAACCAGAGGTCAAATTACTTTGTAAGCTGCATCTTTATCATAATAACTCCTGACAAAATTCATAGTACATGCCATTCAGTGTCAGGCATCTAGACATCATTTACTTTTATAGTTCAGACGATCAGACATGCTCAGCACCACAACAAGGAAAATCTGTTTCATGATAGGGAAAGTCTCTTCCTTGAGAACTGACTCCCCAAGAGACTTCCAGAGCAAGGTTATGGAACGAAAGTCTTCCATGCTCGAATGTTATTGTGATCATGTCATGTCTGCCTGGCGCTAATAATGTCTACCTTGGCAGTCATTTTCCATGAACCTAATTCTTTCTTCACGACAAAAAAAACCGAAAAATTAAAAATGGAAACATATTGAACTGTGTTCCAGGTTGTTGCCAGAAAAAATGAGTGAACATTTTTTTGTTTCTTTGAAAAGGGACATTCTTGCCTTTGTTTGAAGTTAAATTTAAAATAAAATGCAACAGAATTTAATGGTGAGGTGGAAAAGGTGAAGGGTCGCAGAGACGGCCAGGTGAGCTTTTGCCTGCAGGGCAGCTATCAGTCATCAGGCAGAAGGATGAACTCAGTCCACCGTGAACACAAATCCAGTCTCTTCGCCTCTTGCAAGTGTGCATGCATGCATGGAAGCAAAATACATCCTCTACATATAACACAACATCTATAATTGCAATCTCTGCTTGAAAGCAGAGGAAAAAAATAAGTTGAGGTATGAGCTAGCTGATACTGCAACAGAAGTCAGAAGATATTTAAGCAAATTGGGTTATGTCTGGTTGAGCACATTTGTCTTTCAGTCCAGATGTTTTCAGAAGTGGATTCACTGTTCATTTTTAAACTCCTCTGAGAGCCTTAACCCCTCTGAGCTTTATGTATTGAAAAAAGTGCTGAATGCTTCTTTCTTTCTTGCAGCTCAGGGATGGGAAAAAAAAAAGCCTTAAAAATAGCAGGAAGTTGTAAAATTGATTAATGCAGTCAATCTTGCTCAATATGTTGTTTCTTGTACTCGTGACCACTGGGGTAGAATGACTTGCCCTTTATTTGATATCATCTGTGGCTTTTCCTTTGAACATATCACCCATGCAGAACGATATCTTTATAGTTACTGTCTCTCTCAATCAGGAGAGGGTGGGGGGTGGGGGGGGATGTGTGCAGAATAGCGCGCTTGATGAGGCAAAACAGCGAGAGCATTAATTATTCAATGTTCAAATCATAAAAATAAAGATGGCAAAACCAAATTGTTTTGAAAATTTCCTGAGGAAAAAAAAAAAAAAAGAAAATGTTGGCAAGCCTCCCAAAATGCTGTTTGAAAATGCTCTTTGAAGGTAATGAGGCATGCTCCTGGCACACAGAAGCAGGGAGTGGTGCCATGCCAAAGCAGAATGTTCTCAGTTGGGCTTCTTTTTTGCTTACATATCACTTTAGTAAGGCTCGTGTAGTACATTTCTAATGAAGTGCAGGATTGTGCCCTGCCCCCCCCACTAATGGCATGTATGTAATTTAAAGGAAAGGATTTGAGACGAGAAGGTGGAGCAAAACTTTGCACCTGAACTCCCGACAGAACAACGGTTGTGACATCAAATGTAATGTAGTGTTAATAATCATTTCTTGAATTGATAGAAGTTTCTATTTGTGTGATATTACTCTTACCGGAGCTCTATTAAACAATAACATTCAGTGCAAGGAGCAAAGGTGTTGTATTAAACTTGCTGTTATACTGGCCATTTTATGGATAATGAAACGTGAGAGAATTTCCACTCAGGTAGTTAATAATGCATGTGAGGTAAGGAGAGAAAATAATATTTTATTGTATCTTTAGAATCCCCTCAGAATGAAAATGCAGCTATTTTTATCAAGGATTTGGTGGTAAAAATGAAATAGTACTATGAACAATTTATGTGAAGAACCACAAAAAGAGTTCATTTATTTATTGAAGTAATACAACTATAGTAGTCAATAAAATTTACAAGCAAAGTTAGCCAGAAGCGCAAGAGTAAATCATGAAATGACACCTCGAGTGTTAGGTTACAAACACATCGCTGAAAGGGTTCACAAACCTCAAGTTGTGGTCTTTAAGGCCAAGAAAGAGTTTTGCATGAAAAGTTTCTTGTTGCTGTCTGCCATAAAGAAAATGTTATACCCAAGTCTGGTGGATTCTATTTCATCCACACTTCTCTCTAACGCACACTAATGCACAACAATTACAACAATACAAAAGCAGGTATGACTCACGTTGTGGTCTGCCTAATCATATGCCTATTAAGACTAACTACCCAATTAAATTGTAATGTTAAAATTAACTGCACATGTAAAGCTCATTTAAATGGCAAGTAGGTTGAGTTTGGTTAAGCCCAGTTGGATTCTTTGTAGAATTTCAAGTACAACAGTCACACACAGTTAGTCAGCGCACTTTAAAAGCTCATTCATTCATCATATAATTATGCACTAAAGCTAATCAAAAGTCAACACAAATGTTAGTTTGAAGGTGATTAATTTGTCTCTTTTTAGGTCAGTGATTTGTGATCTTTTTTTTTTTTTTGGACGCTGCAACACAACCATTTTTTGTACAGATAAAATCTTGTTATCTTTACATTTAACATTTATAATTACAGTGATCTTTATCTACCTCGAAAACAAATGCATCCATCAACTGAAATAGCAATATCTGTATTTTTTTCGCATGAGTCATATACCAAAAGAAACGTAATATTTGTGAGATGACTGGTGGCATTCAAACTGAGTTGGATGTGTTCGTAGCAAATGTACGGATGACATTCTGTACTGAAGGACTACAAACACTTGTGCATCATCACTGTCATCTCTCCTATGTTGTTTGGTTCACCACAGTGACAGCACTCAGCTCATACATGTGCTAAAAAGCCACATGAATGTCAAACATGTCACATGGACACACGCTGACGTACCTGATCCAGGACCACACATGAAAGTGATTCAAAACAGATTTGATGAAAAGAATCAGCGATGTGTCAAATTAAAGCAGAAAGCAGGAACCTGGTGATGTGAAGGTAAGCTGGGTTAACCAAGAGGAGTGTCAGGAGTGTCAGTGGTTCAGGATGCGCAGGTTGTCATCCAATCAGAGCAGCAGTGGTTCAAAGGACCTGTGGAAGCTGTGTTGCTGCTGATGAGCTCATCAGCCCTTGAACATCAGTCTGGTATCACTGCATGAAAGGCTGAAAGAGGGCTGTGCTATGAGCTGTGATGGGTCTTCCACCCGTACCATCCTACACCAGTCAAATGTTTATAATACAATCCGTTCAGCACAAAAGATGAAATTAATATTTATTATTAATTGAAATATGTAACAGGAATGCATGTATTAACTTCTTTTTATTAATTATTACACAGAAAACTCCAGACAATTAATCCAAATGACTCCATGTAGACCTGTTGTACTGTATGTAAGAGAGGAAATTAAAAAAAAAATTAAAAATAGAGCCACTTGGCCAAGTGAGAAGTTTTTCATGCACATCCACACAGAAACAACGTCCTTCAAA
The DNA here is from genome assembly GCA_013358685.1 of Antennarius maculatus. Classification (NCBI taxonomy): domain Eukaryota; kingdom Metazoa; phylum Chordata; class Actinopteri; order Lophiiformes; family Antennariidae; genus Antennarius; species Antennarius maculatus. The sequence continues at coordinate 13,816,641 of CM023624.1, forward strand.
CGTGTTCTCTCCAAAACAGATGAAGAGGAGGAAACCAAATCCAGCTAATCTGTAATGCATTAGCAAGCACACTAACAGTATGTTACAGCCCATTAGTGGTTAACAATGATAGCTGATTTTCAGATGGCACTGATAGCCATTACAGTAATTCGCTCCAGCCTGCGTCAACTCCCCAATGACAACTACTGCTTCCGGCCCTGACATTAGATCAATAATGCAAAACCTCCTTCAAGTTCTGCCTTGTGGTTTCATTTAAAAGCGCTTCCTCTCCGGCTAATGATGCAGGTTAATTGGCTTGTCATCGTTTGGGACTTTCCTCCAAACAGAACATGGGTTGTTTTAAAAGGGAACGCTTCAGGGATGTGCCCTGTCCCCTCTCTGTATTGCCTCTGTAGTTTTATTGACGGGGTGTTTGTGTCTTGGCTTACCATCAAATTGTTGGACTTGTGGGTATTTCGCTTTTTGCAGGGTCAATATGGTTAAGAGGATATAGTTTGCCAAGGCAACAGCTCGTATCAAATACTTGAGCAACAGTCTGGAGCTTTTATTCCTTGGATGCATTCATGCATGAATGAATACAGAAACACACAAAATAGTCACACACACACACACACACACACACACATTCAGCTGGTCAAACGCTTGGTTTATTATCAGTCAACCACACTTTTGTCACATCTCATCTTCTCCCCTTGGATCACCCGGGGGTCGGGCCACCTCTATCGACTACTGCTGCTTATTAATCAGACTCTAGATGCAGACAAAAGGCCTGCCATTTGTTAGTGGCTCTCCAACAGGATGCCATTAGAGCATCACTGTCGCACATTATCCTGAATTAGTAATGGGGAGGCCGGTAAAGCCGCAACTTCCTTCCACATTAGGATAAACGACTTTCAAGCAGGGGAGGAACGAGGCACATTTTGTTAATATGCATGTAGGTAGAACAACTAAGGGAGGGTGACACTAGAAGAGATACGCAGAGGAAGAAAGAGAAGCAAAGATGAACATTAAGGACCGGGTACAAACTGAAGCCTCCGGAGAGAAGGACATTCAAGATCAATTGCTGAGAGAAGATGCAGACTAAGTGCTTTTGTAGTGATGAGAGAGGCAGAATCAGGACTGATTGTTCCAATACAGCCAGACCTTGAATTTGGCTAAAACACAGCAATTTTACTGACTCTGTTGACGACTTGGTTGTTTTTTTTTTTGTTCCAACGGCAAAAACATCCCAAAAGTTTAGAATAAATTTGCTGGTCTTGTGAATGTCAAACCATCCCTAGTTCCTGATACAAGGACAGAAACCTTGACTAAAATGAATACAGATGATGTGCTTTAAATAAAAGACGAGTATCATGCTAATAAAATGAGTCAGTAACTGGATGATTTTAATGGCATTTGATAATGAAAAATAAACAAGATTATAAATTTATTACATGATGATAAGGTTAAAAATGATGCAACATCAAACAAAAGTTATTAATGTTGAATATTTTCAACATTGAATCAGTTTCAACTTTCAAAATCTATCCCAGCCGATGAAAGCACTGTGCTCTTGTGGAATCGGTCCAAATCAGAAAAAGTTGTGCTGCTTTGGTTTATTTCTGTAGCTTTGTTGAGGTTAAATACTACTATCACTCGTATTTATACTAAAGTATCACAGGTAAGCAGGCATCACCATTTTTTTCCACAGTTTACATAGAAAAATCATCATCTGTATCATCAAAAGGCTATTTTGTTGGGAAATGTGCGACATATATCACATGTGACTGATCCTTATAAATATCCTGCTTATCATAATAATCAGGAATAGATTTAAAACTTGCAAGGCCATGTTCAGTGCTAGATACTGTTGCCTGATCAAGGTCTAGTACAGAAACATTGCGATGCAATAAATATTAATTTAGAAGTTAGTCAGTGTGTGGGAAATTTATGTTTTATAAGTTTTGAAAAACTTACAAAAAATATTTTTTTCAAAACCTTATCTAACTCTTTACTGCTGCAGCCGCTAATGCTTTATGTGAAGGTAGTGATCAGACTACAAAGGATAAACAGCCTATTAACAAACACATACAGATAAGCATCACAGTGTGATGTGCCAGAGGGATGTAATTAATTGATTGTAATGTTGGCCAAAGAGCGTCGACTGCAGGCACTGATCTCAGTTGTCTAATTGTTGGCTAACGATGTCACATGCTTACTGCCTCTGGTGGTTACCATAGAAACAACATTGTGAATCATCTCCAACAGGTTTGATAATACTATATGTATCACCAAAGCACATTAGAACCTGCAGTAGCTGGAAACTCAAGATAATACTAATGGATATCTGATTTCTCAGTCTTCTGATCTTGTGGAGCTAAAAATAACATTAAAAAATAAATTTCAGTTTTTTAGGTATTAATGAGAAGCACTTTACTAAATAAATATAACTACAATCAAATTATTTTTCAATGTGTTACAAACTTAGTTCTTATTTGCAACTAAATAAACAGATATGAGAAATGGAGATGTGAAGCTGCCCATGGCTCATTTGTTCCCTTGACCCTCAATTTATTCCAGATCAACCTCATCCGAATCTCAAATGGAATAATTCTGGTCTGGTTCACCAAAACCACACACTTAAGTGCTGTTGTTTTTTTTTTTTGTTTTTTTTTTTCAATGAGTAATTTCTCTTTGTGTTTCTTGATGGATTTTTTTCATATCCTTTCAAGTCACCAACACACAACATGGCTTCTGAAGTGCTTTGTCACATATTTCACTGCACCATTTACTTATGTGATGGACCGCTGATTTGTTAGGCACATTATCTGCAAAGTGCTTGGAGCCAGGCTCTTGATGAAGGTCTATATAAATAAGCCAGACTCAATTTGAGCTGTTGTAAACACTAGAGAAACACAGCATGCCAAAACAATTATTTTATATACACATTAATATCAATTTGCCCTTGTAATCCTATTTGGTGTTTTGATGCCAAAGAGGAAATTGTCAGTATGTCAGTGTCATGGGAGAAAAAAAATGAAAGATATATTTGATTTACTTTGCAATTAAGAATATTCAGATTTATGGAAACAATTTCCCCCCAGACACACACTTGAGTGACGATCAATTAAACGTGAAAACATGAAATACCGCAATGTAAAGAGACTCAAGCTCAAACAGAGTGCACCAGGAAAGTCCAAAGTGAAATTTGGAGTTTTTTAATATTTACAATTTACCATAATCATATTTAGATGCTGGCTTCACCGCTTGGAATCAATTATCCCTGTGCAAAAAAATAATAAAAATGAATCAATATTTAGAAAAATCAGTAGCAAAAAAGCTTGAATGCAACTGGAAGCTGTCGGAATTAGTTAGTATCTTTAAATCTGACCAATGTTAGAGGAACTCAGATATGTTAGGAATACAGCAGCAGCTTTTACACCCTGCCAGAATGCAAACTGGCCGTGGCTTAAGTGCTTGCACTTGTTAGCATATATTTAGTGATGATGGTGTCTGCTGCCTGGAAGACAAGCCAGGCCCTGCAGGGCCAGGTTCAGTCTGTGCTCATCAATCCACAGGGTCAAGCCACAGCTCCAGCACAGATAGCAGAAGAGGAGATTTGTGATGTGAAAATATCACAGTGGCATTTACAGGGGAGGTTTGTCTGTAGGCTGACGGAAGGTGTAACATACTGACTCGTTGTGGAAGTAATCGAGCCTACGGGACTTTCAAGGGAATTTTTTTTTTTAGAGGCCTCTGGCTTCCGCAGACATTAAAGTGAGGCTCCTTGTGAAATCTGCACTAATGTTTCCCATCCTGCTCCTTTTCATTAAGGAGGTCGTAATGCAGCGAGGATGCCCTTTGAACGAAGAACGGGACACATGTCATGTTCGGCTGGAGGAGCTGTTTATAAGAAAATAGCTCTTAAGGAAATTGAGGGCACGTGTGTAGGTCTTCCTGATGCTTGCCGTGTTATTACTGTAATGCATTTTTACATGAACCTTCATTTTTAAGAAATACAGAACTTTACCAAAACATTTTTTTTATGAATTCTGCTGAGGCAAAACGTGTCGCTGGGCATGAGTCAGTTCAAACTGTGGCTTTAAAAAAGAAGAAAGTATCAACGGTATGTCTGATTCATCAGGTTTTATCTGCTTCTGATAGAGCAAAAGGACATCCAAGCTCTTTATTCAATCTTTTTTCTTTAAATCCTTTCACTCTGTTCAACTCACTAACGCCACAAGTGAAAGATGCTTATTAGAGTTACTCAGCTGGACATGATGCACAAACAAGGACATTGGAGATGTTTATAATGGTACCTCAGTGCCAGGGTCAGCGGCCGCCTCAAATCAATCAGAAGAGTTGGATTCGAGGGAGTGCTTCTCTAAAGGCACACCATCATTTATCTTTTCATTTGACGGTGTGTAAGGTTGCTTTGTAAACAAATTGGAATGCAAATTGCATTTGTTCGCTTTTTTTTTCTTTTTCCTTAAAGCTTTTCTACCTGATTTAATGGACTCACACATGTATGCATACCTACAAACACACACACACACACACACACACACACACACACTTACAAATACACACATGCACGCGCACGCGCACACACACAAACAGAGGATAATGTTTCCTGGCATGAAAGAGCTGGACAAACCTCAAATGAATGTTCTCCCTCCCCCGCCAGGTCTGATTTTCTCTTGGTTGTCGCGCGGCATGTGTGCGCAAATCAATCAGGGCCCTTGTTGTAATCAGTCCCACTTATATCACCCTGCAAATAAATGACACCATTGAGGAGGGGAGATCAATAGGAGATAAGGTGAAAGTCTCCCCGCTTCCTGCCCACAGGGCACTGGGTTGTGATGGTGGCAAACCAAACTAAAAACATTTATTCTTTTGTCTTCCACCTGAAGTGATTTCAATCTCAAATGTCATTCAATAACCGAGTCTGAGGTGACGATTCCGACTGGGAAACGATGGTGAAATGCATTGAAACTTTTCTGAGAGCAGAGTGTATATGAAGTGATCACACACTCGGTGCTTCCATGCTGGCATGTGCAGCACAATGAGAGAGGGACAGGTAATTGTCACAGGAATAGATGGACACCTTGGAGTGTTTTGTGCATTCGTTCGTCACTTCTGTCACTGTTTAGCCTGGCAGTTTGTCAGCCGGAGCTCTAACCAACAATAGCATGTGTTTGCTCAAATATGCACCTGACTAATTGAGTGATTTGAAGGCTAAAACTGCTGATATTTCATTTCATTCCTTCAAAGAAAAAAAAAATCAGGTTTGAAAATGGATTTTTTTTGTTGTTGTTGTTAAAAGTGGACATTAAAAAAAAAAAAAAAAAAGTTTCACTGATAAATTAATGGTGCAGGGGTGTGTAAAGAACTACATGAATGAGATGCTGGAGGATTCATATCCACACAGAGTTTGTTCGTAGATGGGAATAATTCAATGTAGATTTTGATATTTTTATGGAATTAGAAAAAAAATCACCACATGGGTTCTTAAAGCATCACTTGTGCAAGAACTTTCCATGTGGAGTCTAAAAGGGAGGCGATTGGTCAATAACTTCATGTCACTGTTTTTTTTCTTCTGTGTTTGACTGTAACTTTCAACATCTCCTCCACTGATCCATCTCTCCCTCAGCTGAAAGTGTGCTGCTGACAAACATGACACATCTGCTTCCAAATTACCAAACGCAGGACAAAGAGCTACATTTACACTCAGTCTGATGGTAATTCATCATCTGTGTAGATTTTTTTTTATTTTCATCTCTTTATAACAGAAACTCTGCATTACATACAGTGGGTGTGGAAATAATTGGCTAGAAAGCAGATTCGTAGTAAAAGCAGGATCCAGCGTTGTGGAGCTAACTGTCTCTGACTCCAAATCCCCCAGATGACAAATTAAATCTACAGAATATGACTTTACTGAAATCAACAACACTTGACGGGAACATTCTGTGTTAAAAAATAGAACTTTCTTCAGCAGCAGACGGACGCTGTCAGGTGTGGTCGGATGTCCTGATTTTTTTGTAAAATAAATGGGAACTGTCACTATTTGAATGACTCACAGGGTCAGCAGTGAGTGCTTTTTAACTGGCTCACTTTTTTTATTTTGTGATGTGACAAACGGTACTTGATTGCTTCCTGGAGTAGTATTGTCTGTCTCTGCAGCTGCGATGTTGTTTGTTTCTGCTCTACTTTCGTTTCCATTTGTGCACATGAAAAAAAAAAAAAGATAAATTATTAAGATGCACCGTCAAGATTTGTTTCACGTAGAACACGAACGCAGCTTGAATTAAACGTTTGTCCAACGATGAATAATTTTAGAGAAAGGAGATACCAAAGTTAAATATATAAGATGTGTTCTTTTACTGTTGCAGGATATTTTATGGAGAAAATGAGTAGAGATGAGTTCAATGCCCATCCTGCACATCTGTGACATTGTGACTGATGTGTCAGCCTTCAGTTTATTTTGATCAACCAGGTTTCATGTAGAGTCACAAACACCTACTGCGTGCTACTCCCCAGCCGTCCATTCTGCTCTCTCTTGCCTCCTGTGAGCAATAAATAAGACATAATGTGAGTCAGAAAGGCCCAGGACCAGGTCCAAGAGCCAGGCCTGGGTTTGGTTAAAAATGCTGGTGGCGAGCCATAAAAGGGAAGGGATGAAGCTATGAGGAAAAAGGAGTTCTTTCCCTCCTTTTCATGATTCATGAATGACTAATCTTTAATGTAAGCCTCCTCAAACACAATTTATTTTATTATTCACCCGCTCAGTATGCAGCAGCTGGACTTTAGCGGTACCACACCCTCGATAAACTCTGTAGGGGAGGAAGAGTGTTATGCTGCAGTCGTGTGGTTGGCTGTGGTCTGAAATGTTTGCTCTGGACTAATAACTCACCCACCACTTTCCCTCTGAATGGACAACAAAGCAGATTCTTCTCATGCGCTCCTTATGTTGTGCATTAGGCCGGTGAAATAAAAATGCCTTGGCTGCAGAAAACATTTGGAAGGCCACATTTAATATATCAAACAAAAGAATCTTGTGCAAAGCCATCCTCCCTTTTCTTTTAGTTTAAAAGAATTACTGGCAAATTCATGAATCATAATAATGTCTTTACTTTCTACAACTGGATACGTTGGCTTTAAAGACTCGTTCCAACACAGTGGGTTACTACATGTTTGGCCAAGATGCTTCTTTTCACTTGTGTGGTGTTTTTGATTTTTTTTATTTTTTTTCTTGTACGTCTGTTTTACACACACACACAAAAAAAGATTTCCATGGCAACTGGTAGGATGCAGCAGGGAAGAATGTATTGCATCTTCAACATTTACTTTTTGTTTCCATGAATTAGACATAAACTACTTGAGTGATCACCATGACACCAGAGTGAAGGGTGGGGCACGTGCCAAAAAGGGAACCAATGATTTACCAATGATGGAACCATTTTTTCCACTTTCATGGTGGACATGGAATCAAAGAGATGGTGACATCAACACTTTTGTCGTGTGTGTTGGTTGGGTTGTTAGCAGAGTTTCACAAAAGCTACTGGATGGATTTTGTGCTACTTAGAGGAAGAATGGGACAACAAGAGAGACCCGTTAAATTTAGGTGGGGATCTCAAAACACTTCACAAACATTTTGAAATATGTCAATGTTTTACTTTTTAATGTTTCAAAACCACTAATCTGTTTTCAGAAAATCTTTGTGGAAGGGTGGGGCGTGGGTCAGAGCTCAGCAGATGTGTTGAATCCTTTTGCTTCAGAGGCTGAAGTGGAATGAATGATTTCATCTGTTTTTGTTGAAAAAGGACAAATCATGCATACAGTACAGAACATACACAAACATTTGATTTACATCTACATTTTTATATTATTGTGTGAAACAGAGATGAGTCTGGAAAAAGATGAATATTTTTCTATGAATTCAAATAACATGCAATGAATTCCAGACACTATTCAAAGTACATCAGCAGCTCATCTATTTTTCAATAAATCAGTTTTTTTGAGTTTTGCTTCGACGTATTCATCCTTCTGTTTAGATTTTTTTTTTTCTACCAGCAAGTGAGTGAGAGCACTTCTTGCTCTTCCACATCTGGAAATATAAGAAGTCTGTAGCTGATGCAGAGGTCAATGTGTCAAAGGTATTTCTGACACAACAGACGAATAATTTACTTATAGGGCCCTTTTTTTCTACTTCTGATTAAACTTGTTTAGTTTATTTTGAGGGTTTGATGTTTCATGTAAATGTACAAACAGCAGTAAGCCTTTTAATCACAAAGTAACCTGTATACAACACTCAGTATACACATTTAACATGAAATCAATCAAATCATGACAGTGGTGCAGTTATGAAATCCTTTACTTTTCATTCATGAAAAAATAATATATCTGTTTATAGTGATAAAATAGAAAGAATTATATATATTTTTATGTATATCAGTTATATAGCAGTAATTTACAACATACCATGACCTTTTAAACACAGCTCCAGTGAGGCTCATATGTCACTTTGGGTGTTCCTTATGTACAGATAAACATACAGAGGAAGGTCTTTACTTTACTGAACTAAAGGGCTAAAGTTCCCGTCCCGAATCAGTGTGGGTGGTTACATAACAGATCTGACTGAGTGATTTATTTCCAAGTAACAACATCTCAGAAAAGAACAAGCTCCATAAATGGAAAATGACAGTTTACATGTAAGCCTTAAGTAGCGGGAGATCATCTCTGTAACGTCTGTGATGGGGAATCTCCTCTACAGGAGATATTTGATCACACTGTATAACATAAATGCAAAGAAAATGGAAGGAATCTGTGTAGTATGTAGCCTACCTAATGCCAAATGCAAAGTAATACACGTTAACAGAGAAAATAGAAAATAAATTAATTCCACTGAGTGATATTTTATTCAGTTTTATCTCGGGGAGTTTCTTTGATCTGGATAATTTTTTTTTTTTTGATCACGTAGCTGCTTAATCATAAAATAAGCTCTCACTTTTCTACACGGCATTTGGTGCATTACTTAATCCATCAAAAGAGGATTTTAAGATATTGTTCAGAGCCACATAAAAACCGATATTACTCTTCTCCTACACAAAGTAATGTTTGAGAGATAAAGTCGCAGTTCATGACCTCTAAGTGTAATGGATATCAGTGCTGAAATCCCTCTGCTTGCTCTTGCCCAGGAGGATCCATTGTCACTTTGGTTTAAAGTTCTTCCCATGAAGGAAGGTTTGCAGAGGTCGAGCTCCATCCTCCTGACATCATTATTTCCTCGTGTGTCCAGATTAGAAGGGGTTAACGTGTTTTGACGCTGCCTTCAGAGGATTTGGGGGTTTCTCCGATCGGGAAGGGACCACAGAGGATGCCCCATTTCTTTTCCCATGTTCTCCCCAGCCAATGAAAACACTGGAAAACGGCACGTTCCCATCAGCTAAGCCTGGTGACACTGTGACCCCAGGAAAGCGTGAGTAAATACCAAAGTCAAGGCCACAAGCAGGGGAGGGAGGGGGAGCTGGTGTTGACGGATATGGGGGGAGGGGAGGGCGGGGGGGTGGTAAAAACACTCTCTCAAACCTTCTCCACAGTGTATGTGGAAGCAGCTTCCTCCTATTACCAGCCACCTGTGCTTCAATCAGGTTAAATCTTTCATTAGGCTTTAAAAGCTCATTTATTTTCATTTTCTGTTCCCAATTGTGCTTCTTTTTTGGGGGGCTATTCACCTGTCAGGCCCAATTTAATGCTTAAAAAGGTGGCCTTGGTTCAAGACCTGCAGGTGATGCTGGCTTATTTTCTTCATTTAACTTTTGCCTAGTAAAAATTTCCCCTTCCTTTGTCGTTCAGCCTGTTGGTAGGTATAATAGTATTCATTAATGAGAATTGCAAATATTAAATATGTGCAGTACGTGCACACGTGCGTTTAAGTGAGGTGACATATCAGTGTTGTTTCTGTGGAAGAGAGAATGTCATTTTAGGGCGACGACAACAACACACGGCTCGACAGTTTTTTTTGTTTTTTTCATTTCATCTGTTATGCATGTCGTCTTCTCCGTGAGTGGAAGATGTTTATCTCAGAAATTTGTTTTTGCTCCGCTGCAAATGGCCAAATAAAATGTTACAGCATTCATGATTGTGGGACTGAACCGACCGAAATGACACCCAGATGTTCCCAATTACGCCGCAGCAGCTTTCATTTTGTTTGGGTTACTACAGTAATGTAGTAATCCACAAAGTCCAAAGCATGCAGAGCCTGACGACTGTTTGCAGGCTTTAAATTTAAATTGTTTGGGGGTAATCTCACTCGCATGCTGCACTGAGCTTGCCCAGGACGCAGCATGGTGCCAGTTTGTAGTTTATGTAAAGGCCGTGATGAGGATTAACTGCGTCTGTATTCACAAGTTGTGCAGGTAAGTGTTGAAAAGGATATTTGAAATGTTAGTGCATTCAGCTTTTGAACATAAATTGCAATGTGTTTGACTTTTTTCCATTCAAAAGTAATTCATGTGTCTCTTACTGGAGGCCATTCTCCATAATTCATTAAAACTGTCAATAATCTTTTCTATTAAAGCTGAGCGTTCCGGCTTCATGTATGTAAACAATTAAAAGACCCCATTTGATGGAAACACACCACCATGTGAGACCCCCAGCAGTCCAGTCTATAGCAGCATGACCATGTGACTATAAATGTCATCAAAAAGCCTTCTCTTAAATCCTTTGGTTCAGAGAAAAGGGACCTGATAGCTGACAGCCTTACCTTCCAGATTGCGTTTTGGAAACTTGGGGATTGTGAGCTTTGGAAGTTAGGCTAACAAAAACCCCTTTCAGATAGGCCTTCAACCCCTGGAATGTTCAGAACGTTTCCTGCATGAGGTCATGCAGTCGATTTTCAACTCTGCGACAAGTGTCCCACACAAGGCTAAGTGTGTTGTGGATGTGTAGAGATAAGAAGGGTCTAGAGTGAAAATGATTTAGAATTTTATATGGTAAATATTTTATTTTTAGAATTTTATTAAAATCATAAAAATTTACTACTATTATTTTTGACAAGTTGATAAGGAAGCAGAGATGTTCTAAATGATAAATTCATGATGTATTTCCTTACATTTCTGTGCTTGTAATCTCAAAATAAAGAATTTTACAGTATTTGGTACAAAATGTACAGTAAAATAATATGTAATATAACTTGAAATACCACCAGAGATGCTATAAGATATGATAAATAAGCAGTATATGATATGTCTGCCTGCTAACCGTTTACATTAGAAATGACAAACCATCTCAAACTATGTATTACAACAATGCAATGACTGCTCAGTATAGATTCATGCATAGATTAATGAAAAAGATAGACTAATAAAAGAACATGTACTGTAGATGACTTCTTTATGACAGAAATGACTTACACAGGTATATTTGCTTGAAGTTCAAATTGACATCATTTTCCTCCCTGAAACATTTCTGTTATTCTCACACAAGTTAAGGTGACCTGAGGTTCAGGTGAAGGTTCACCACAAAAAAGTGAGGGAATTCATGGAAGGTGTGTCCTTTCCAGAGAACAGAGGCTTCCTCTGGCGCTGCAAACAGGACGGCATGTTCTGCATGGAAAGAAAAAGAATGCAAAAAAAAAAAGAAAAGGTCTGGCAACAGGTCAAAAAGCTGTAGAAACCATAGGGGGATATCCCTATTCACACTCCTACACGGGATCGCCAGCCACAGCCAATGGAGGAGTGGTGTGTGTGTGTGTGTGTGTGTGTGTGAGTGTGTGTGTGTAGGAGCGAGTACACACCCAGGCTTATGTGACTATCTGCATGCCTCCATCTATCCGCTCCATAAAGTCTTATTTTTCAACATGGTTTGTTTCAAACTTGTCAAATTTCAGATATTTCCTGTCATCCTTCAGCTGTTTGCCTGAGTTAATTTAAAAGCTTCTCACTAATGCAGGGAACAATTAAGTTATCAAATGGACACAACCATTATGTAAAAGATGGGTTATATTGCCAACAATTTTGAACACTGTCTGCTTCCAGGAAGTGCAGACAAAATGTCAGGGGCACAATATTTCAAGGCTATTAACTTGAGTGCTTTTTTATTCAGTCTCATTACTTTTTAAACAGCATAGGAAGTCATGGAAATGTAATATTAATTTTTTACATTGCTTTCATTTTCATTCTATGGAGCTGTTTAAAATTCAAAGATTCTTCATGTGTGGAGAACAGGAGGCTTGGCCATACGTAGTGAGTCAGCTGTGTTTTTGTCGAGTGTGAAGTTGTGTATTCTGCGGTAAGTGATGGGACACGATGTTAGAGTGAATCCGACAACATGAAGAAAGAGGATGGGATGAGCCTTTGCATCAAAACAAGCCGCTATTCCTGGGAAAACATGCGCTGACGCCCGCCTGAGGAAGACTATCCTGACAACGTTGCATTGAAGAACACCTTGTGATGAATGTACTGCAAAGCATTTGCATGCAGAGACATCTTCGGTTCAATCGAGGAGAAAAGAAGATGTGTTTCATAAAATCTTTATTTTGGAATATATTAAGTTTATTTAAAACCAATTTTGATCTTCGAGAGCTTAAATTTAGGCCCTGATGAGAAGTTTTGGAATGTGAGGAGCCTCATCATGAAAAAACCTCAATGGCCATTAATAGTTTATAGGTTGAGTTAATGATAGAGATTATTCCTAATTGAGCTCTACAGGGCTTAAATATCTGGTGGTCCTTTACACCAGCACATGGAATCACTCTCATTATTTCAAAAAGTGCATATATAATATCACCTCGTATTTTAGGATAAAGATTTATTTATACCCCCCCCCCAAAAAAAAAGATTCCTAATCATGAAAAGTGAATTAAGCTGATGTATTAATTTTAACTAATACAAAAATAAGAATACACACAGAATGAAATGAACCACGATGGTCGGAGGTCATCTTTGTTATGATTTGGTTACCATGTCGATTTACTTTCCACGTCATTTTGGAAATTCCATATTTATTTGTGCTCCTGCTGTCCAGCCACCGACCGGTGGCTCATCGGATGACGGCTGGTCCATGCTTTCCACTGGGGCTGCTTTCACACACATATGCAAAAACAGTTACAGCTGAAGATTATAAATAGGCATTACCATATGAACACGTCATCTGCCTGTTGCTCTGCGGCTGCCAACCAACCAGCGCAGTAAACACAGGTCGCCATGGCAGTAATCTGACAAAACAGGGGAAACAGGAAGGGATTCCCTTACAAGCGCGCTGACCGCCAGAGTGTCACACGGATTCCCATCAACCCCTTCCTTGGCATGGACACGGGCTTCCCCTATCTTGCTCATTCATGCCAACTGGTCCATAGTATAGCACCCCCCCATCCCCCTGTTATTGGAACATGTGGCAGCTCTAATTACCCCACTGTACAGGCCTCAGCTGAGGAAAACCACAAAATAGGAGTTATACTACTGTGTGCTTCCAGGGTGTTATAGCAGTGTGGGCGCACCATACACTGAGAAATGTGTTCTATTATTAATGATTTGTGATTTATGGGAAAGCAAGATTACAAATCCCCCTTTTAAAAGGGGTGAAATATGGAGAACTATTTATACAGGTCCCAAGTCAGCTTCCAGCTCTCAGACTGAGGGCAGGATTCCAGCATGGCAGATGGTGACTGAGACAGTCAGTGGAGAGGAAGAGCTGAGCTAAAACTGTAGGCGTCAATGTGTGTGTGTGTGTGTGTGTGTGTGTGTGTGTGTGTGTGTGTGTGTGTATGTGTGTGTGTGTGTGTGTGTGTGGCCACATCACAGTCGGCTACGGCATTTCATTGATAGGAGGCTAAAGAAACAGAATCAAAACACTCGTCTAACAAGCCCCTCACTTTCACCGCTGCTCGTCTCGTGTCTACGGATTAACCCAAGGCGATTTGGAGTGATGAGGGAGAAACAAATTGCTGTTATCACATTGTTCGATGTGAAAAAAAAAAAAAAAGGAAGAACTGCCTTGTTGCCCATCATTTGTTTTGGGAATCGGAAATGTTTCCCCACTACTGCTGCCTTTTCCTTTTTTCTTTCTTTTCTTTTTTTTATTTTGGGGAGGAAAATACTGTAAAACCTCAGCGGACCCTGCTGAGATGGAGGCATAAATAGCCTTCCTGTTTGAACTTCAAATAAACACAGCACACAATGTCATCCAGTCCTCCTAATGGGGTGAACAGATCCGGTTTTACCAAAGTGACATTTCTCCCTGGCAGGCCTGTAAATTCTATAGTAAGCAGTTTCCTTTGACTGCTGCTCAAAGAATGCAAAGGATTTGACATTTACACTCCGATTGTTATGTTTCATCCAACTGCCCTAGAAAGAGTAGAAAATGTAATAAAAAGCATTCCAGTCTTCCCTTCTAACCTTGAAAATTTCCGGCTTGAATGTATTCTCAAAATACTTAAAATTCCACAAATTAGCATTATTTTGTGTAACTTCTGTGCTCAGCACATCCTCAAGGATGCATATCCGAGCAGGGATCCCCAGTGGGAAACACATTCACCCAAAACTCGCTCAGATCAGTCGATGAAGCCCACCGCAGCTTCCTCAACCCAGGGAATTCCTCTTAGAAATATTTGCTTTTTTGTTCTACTGAGGAAATGAGGGTGAGAGGAAGGCACGGTGAAGTTAAGGGGGCGGGGGGGGGGTGCTGAGATTGGATCACCATGGAAACTTCAATAACATTTCACTTCCTTCCCTCCCCCCACTTTGCGCAAACACAAGCGCGACAGGAAATGAGTTTCAAAATGAAGATGACGCTTCAACTGTCTTTTTTTTTTTTTTTTTTTGACACCTGCCAAGCAACAGAGACATCATTGACTTGATAAGGTATTTGTGAGTCTTTACTTCTCTGCATCATGTTACGGTGCAAAAAGGCAGGGTGCTGCTAAAATGCTAATGGTTCTCTCCATCTCTCTTTCTCTCGCTCTCTTTCTCTGCAGTCATGTGCCTAAAAGATCATCCTGGGAATCAGGAGATGCTGTCAGGAGCCAGAGGGCCAAATCTGACAGGAACGCGGCTGCAGCAGGAAGACCAGCAGCATGAGGTGCTCGTCAGATTCTAGACATAATCCATAGGGTGGAATCATGGTGTGAGGTCACATCAATAAGTAAAATATTCACACATCCCAAGACAGCTTTGGTTTTTAAGAAACACGTAGTATGACAGGCTGATGGAAAGTCCTCCAGCAAAAACTGACGAATGTAAAGAAAGCAGAAGCTGAAAGAATTACATACAGCTACAAGTTAATTTTTTTTTATTTTATTTTTTTTAAATTTTATTTTAATTTAATTTAATTTAATTTTTTTTATTTTTTTTATTTTTTTTAATACACTGTTATACCACCTGATCAACTGAATATTTGTAGTGTGATTGATCAGGAATAAATTGACGATAAATTATCTTGCACCCTCAAAATGGGTTCATTCACCTGGAATCTGTGTTCAGATGATATTTTCCATTATTAATATTATATTCTCAGACAACTCGTGTTTTAAATCACACTTTTTACAGACTAATATTCCACATATGACAATACTCTGAATGTTACAGATACTGTATTAATGCTGTGGAGACAATGACTCTCTGGTATGGAAGTTGGAAGCCGGTAATTTACATGTACAGTACTTGGAGTGATTTCTCCTCAAGCCTCCAGCTTACTTCTTTCTTTTTTCCAACTTGTAGTATAAAAAATTCAAATTCAATGAACATGCAGAGATCTAACAATAGTCTACTCTATGACTTCCTGCAAGTTGAACTTTTGATAACTAGAATACTTGTCAAAAACTTAAACATAACTAAATGGGTCATGTTTTACTGTGAAACTTTGTTCCCTGTTTTGTTTTTTGTTTTTTTTTTTTGTGTGTGTGTGTGTGTGTGTGTGTGTGTAGGTGTGTGTGT
Source organism: Antennarius maculatus (assembly GCA_013358685.1). Lineage (NCBI taxonomy): Eukaryota > Metazoa > Chordata > Actinopteri > Lophiiformes > Antennariidae > Antennarius > Antennarius maculatus. Next base: position 13,832,552 of record CM023624.1, read on the forward strand.
GTGTGTGTGTGTGTTTGCTTATTATTTTTCAGGTTCAATCTCTTTCGGGTTAAATTCACCTGCCCTCTGTCACAGGAAGACACACACAAAAAAAGCACATGCCATTCCACATCTCAGCGTGACAGCAGGACCTCAGCTTAGAGTACATTTCTGGTGTTTCAATAAAACAGACGAGACAACAAGCGGCTGCAAATCACATGTTTGTCTGGGCCCCTCTGCTGAGCAACACCTTCAGGATCCCTCATAATGGTCAGCTCCACATGTCCCCATCTTTCATTTCTTGCATGTGCCACTGGACAGTAAAGCCTAAAGATACCTGACACCATATGTTTCCCAGCGCAGTAATGACTGCTGCTAGCATTGCTTTTATAGCAGCCGGCCTCTGGGGGCTCAGTGTTAGGAGACATGTCCAGGTCTCAATTAGAGCCTCTACAAGGAGCCTTCCTTGCTTACCAGAGGCAGGTTTTACACGATTAACGCCTCTCTGGAGCCATATGTTTTCACCTGGTGCTGCAATATTAAAAAAAAAAAAAAAAAAAATGCACTGCATGCATGAAATTTACGACAAAATCCACAATGACCACAAAGCAGCAGGAGGAGGTGAGTGGTTGAGCGAGTACAGGATAGAAAGGAGGGGATGATGAGCCACAAAGATAAGGAGAGAGAGAGAGTGAGAAAGAGACCAAAGGCGTGTGGAGTTCACCATCACTTTGCTTGGCTGCACCGTGATTAAAGGGAAGAGTCCCTGGAGAGAGACGCAGCTCTAGGCCTGCCCAGTCAGTTCGCTGGCTCTCCTTGATCTCCTGCGTGTCGCCCACAGAAACATACCACCAAACCTTTAGGAAGGCCTGCTTTTATTGAGCTGCCCCCCACCCACCCCCCCATCGGCTCCAAAGAATCTGCAAAGCAAGCACAGACTGTCATGGAACGAACTCCTCTCAATTTGGAGGAAGGAGGTCTGCCTGGAATGAGTGAATCCTGGAGACGTTTCTTTCTTTTTTTTTTTTTTTTGATGTTTTAATAAAGATATCTCATGCATTTCTCAAACCGTCTTGTTACTCGTGAACTTGGCTCGCTGTAAGATTAGGTAAAAAGAGAATTTTTGCCAAGTGATTTTCCATAAAGTTCCAACTAAAAAATAGGCAGGGAAGTGAAAATAAGCCAACTAAATTGTCATCAGTCCCCCCTGGGGGGAGGTTCTTTCCTCATTTGATTGAAGCGTCTGTTCTTTCTGAAAAATTGATCATCAGAATCTGGCAAACAGGAAGCCCAAGGAAGAAGAGATTGGAAGAGAAACGTCGTCTTCGATCTTAATTAGATTTACCATTTTGTGTCGGTGGGCTGATCGGTCCGTCATGGGCCCGGTCCATCCCTTGACCTTTTTTCTCGTGGTCAAGTGACCTTCACTTCTCTGTCTGTGGAGTGTCTGACAAGGAAGCCAAGCGCCTGAGGGGGATGAGGGAAGAAAGGCCGTGACATTACACACATTCATAGGACACTGCAGACTGGATAATTGCACCCACACACACTTAACATGCAACGCAGGCAAGCCTATCGTTTGTCAGCCACATGACCTCTAGCGAAGGATCTCTTCCTCCGATCTAATTATTCGTTTTTTTTCTTCCTTCGTCGCTTCCTTTCTTCCATTAGTAGTAATCGGAAAAAAAACTTGTGTTTGTAATCTAAAAACAAGTCAAAGTTGTAAACATCACAGCTGGCTGGCAGGGGGGAATTTCGGAAGTGATTCACTGATGTGTTGTGCAAGATTTAAATTAATTCCATTTGGCCCACAGCTATTTTGTGTCTTCTTTCTTCCTCTTTCCCCCTTTTTTTTTGGTTCTCATGCCTGTAGCCGATTGAAGGTCTATGGGGAGGTTTATGGGTGTCACCATAAATTTGTTGGAGATGGGGGAAAGAGAATCCTCTTAAATCTACTGTAGCCTGTCCCACACACAGAGCTGCTGCTGTCCCAAGAACTGGTTGTATTTAATGATTGTTGACACAGAAATGTGAACGGATGGCAATTATTAGACCAGTTTGAATTAAGGTGTCTGTTGGTTTAAATGTTGACTCTTATATCCTAAAGCAGCGCTGGGCCTCACAAGGTAAATTTGGCATGAAGTATTACTATCATTACACACATAATCTGAGCAAGTGCGTTATTGTACTCTGGACATGAAGTCAAAGCACAGAATCACAGACCCCCTCACACACATTATGACTCTAGTGATTTATTTTTCAGCCTGTAGATACTTTGACCTGAGTTAAATGTTCATCATCTTAGTTCTGTTGTTATCGTTCTTTCCTATTGGAGCAAATAGCGATGCACAACTGAGGCTGGCTGTGATGTCATCATCGCTGCATGCCGTGCAGAAAACTTTAAATCTGTCCCGGTAATGTGTTGATTTTCAGAAAGGGGACTGTGTAAACCCTGGGGTACATGGATCCATCTAAATGCATCTTTAAAATTTTTATAACCATTTTGGTGATTAGTGCATGCAGACGCACAGGAGGATAATTTGCCATAAAAAGACCCAACTCTAACCTTGAATTGCTTAATTTAAGATATTTTTTTATACTTTTTTATGTCCTGAAGGGAAAAATTAGAAATATTAAAACAGAAGTTTGCTTTCTCCCATATGCAGCACACAAACACATAAACACACACACACATGCACGCACAAAGGCATGCACGCACACACACACACACACACACACACACACACACACACACACACACACACACACACACACACACACACACACACAGCCTGTTATGATAACTGTGCTTTGACAGGCAAGAAAAGCTTAAATGTTCTCCATTGACCATCTTGCTCTTTTGTCTGACAAGCTGTGCAGCGATCAGTGTCTCTTTACTGCTCTCAATGGCTGCAAGGTCTCTGCTATTGAATGTATCTGACAAACCAAGGCCACAATTTAAAAGCTTGAACTAAGGCATTCCATCGTTACACAATTTCAAACATGCGAATGAATTCACAGAGTTGCAGGCGGCGTTGAATGCAACACAGTGAAACACCTGCCTGAGTTAGCTGCACAACTACAAAGGAACTGATTGCATGTAGAGTACTTACATGAGATCAGGCTCTTACAGGAACTATATGTAGAGGGCAATCCAACCCCCACATTGCACCATAATGTGAAGCCTTTTATGCACATAGCTGTCATTAATCTGTGGTGAGGTGAAGCATTAAGTTTTTATACTAGTTTGGTTTACATCTTACAAACAAAAGTCACTGCTGCTAATTGTTTTCCATATAAAATTAGGAACAAAGGCATTAGAGATCTTTTGGGGTTGGATCTGAAACAGCTGGACTTCTATTTAAGGTGTGAAGAAGTTTCACCCCTCATTTGAGCCTTCCTCCCTTCTCACAGGTAAAACCTACGACCTGCTTGACTGAGCGTTACTGTGAGACGTTCATTGGCTGAGGCCGCTTAGGTCCGTGTCTCAGGAGGTATATTAAACGCTTGGGAACCACTGCAAGAAAAATAAATGAATGAAAGGTCAATGGATCAGGGTTCTGCATTCCATGCAATATATTCAGTGGTTGTTCAAAAGCATTTTATTCCAAACACCAAATTGTCAACCTTGTGCTGAGACAAGAGGAAGACTCCGGCAATCAGCAAATCATCCTCTGACAACTATAACATGTGAACATTCTCATATATAATCCCTGTATGTTGTGCTACAATGAAATTACATTAAAAAAGACTAACTTCTGATTATTTTATTTGATCAAATAGTGACAAAGCCACAGTTGATACTTCTGGGTCCCTTATCTACAGGGAGTCACACACTGTTTTAACCTGTCAGGTTATTATGTAACCTAACTCTATAACCCTATACATTGACTGTAATATGCTCTTCAGCCTATAGATTCCATGGGTAACCTCTGAATGTAGGTGAAGCGGACAGGATTTGAATCAGAAATTTCTCGCTTAGCGTTCAGCTGTGCAGATGAAACGGCGTGAAGGAAAGGTGAACTCACTGCTCTGGAGACATTTTCAGCTCATACACATGGCATTTTCACCATATCCATGGTCTGGAAGCTCCAGCTGGGTTTTTCTTGAACAATTTTATAGAGCAGCTTATGGAGACAGGCAGCTGGTTAACAAGGATAACAAAAAAAAAGAGCAAAAAAAAAGCCAAGAGAGCATCAAGAGTATTCTAGAAATGCATGACCGTTTATACAGTTCTGTTTCCAACAGGCTACAGGTCTCGGTTAAAGTACCCTCAGAGTGGTTTACTTGATTCAGTGTAACCACCACACGTGCTGCTGTGCTTGAGGGAATTTTAATAGATTTTTTTTATTATTATTCAAGAAATTCATTTTTATTCATAAAGGCTACCTTTGAACCTTGAATGAGTTGTTATAACCATCACAATAAACATCAAACATCCTTCTCTTTCTGTCGAGGATACCTTTCTGATCCAGTGTGATGCAACGGTGCAGAGTTCAGATCCATCGGTGAACTGCATTTCCATGAAACAATTACAATCAAACAAAAAACAGGAAGTCTGGTGTCACCAGGGAGACGATGATTTAACTACCAGAGCCAACTTACTTTCCCTTTATCCTAATTTATATTTGTATTTAAATAATTCCTCTTTGGTGGTGTGACCACAAATTATTATGATACTGCGGAAAAATTGCGTGATTGTGCTGAATATGAGGAAAAATTAGAAGTTATACCATTTATTTATACTGTACCTCTGATGTGCCTTAATCCAAAAAAAGATGAAACCTATCTGAAAAAAAGGTTCCAGTGAGACATTATTTGTTCATGCACTGACAGAATTCACATAGTTACTCCAAATGTGGATATTCCAGAAAGAATAGTCATTTAGAGAATAACAAAATTAAAGGATAAAATGTTCTACATCCAATAATACTGCAAGTAGCTGTCAGCTTGTTTGTGCTGAACCTGCCCTCAACAACTTTCATCCACCTTCACATTTAGAACATTTTTATCCTACGTCTGTCTTGTATTATCTTCTTCAAAATATTTTTATTATATCGCGTGCTTGTATGAATGCCAACACACCCACACACTTGCTGACCAACCCCATCAAATATTTGTTCCAGGATGTGATGATAATAGTGTATTGTAGTTTAAATGAATTATGACAAATAAGAAGTGTCAGCTGGGTTATTTTGACTCACGGGTTTCTGAGGGAATGATGATAAGAGATTAAAATAAAAGACTGGGATACAGAGTAAAGAATAGGTGTTAAAAAACATGAAAACATGGGGGAAACCTTTTACAGTTAATACTTGAGATGGAGAGTCTTCCATAAAGGTTACTTCCTAAAGGGAGTTTCCCTCAAGGCAAAATTGCTTATAGCTCCTGGGAAGAACGTGGACACACATCCTGACACGATATTAAAAAAAGCACGAAAAAAAAATGACCGCAGTCCAGCAACATCAAGCTTATCAGCCTCTAATCTAACAAAGAGGAGATGTCGATTGATAAGAAAATGTGAGAACATGAGCTGCAAAATGAAGGTTCAATCAAGATCGGAGAAGAGAGTGAGAGAGTGAGTGGGGAGGTGGAGGGGGACAGAAAAGCAAATTTTTTCAGCTCGCTATAAATCATGAGCGTAAAAGGCCATCCATCACAGCTGGAAAAGGCCTCGTTGGGGTTGAAAGGTCAAAGGGCTGAGTTATGTTAGAAGGTCTCTCCCCTCCCAGGGGACAAATTTGACCGGTCCCCGAGTGAGACGAAGCGAGGGTAAGCCATCGCTTTTGTCTGCCAGAAGTCGACCTATAGGTTTCCACTCTGTTTCTATTGACCATGTACCCGGAAAAAAAGGTTCAGCGCAAATAACCCTTGCATAACCCTCCGGCTGCTCTTCATCCTTCTTCCAGAGCGATAGCTCTCTCTGCCGCATCAAGTCTTTTAATCCACACTCACGGCGCTGCTTCACTGGTATGTGACAGTGAAAAAGTTGTGCTATGACACTGTCCTGGTTCTTCACAGCTTCTTGGTCAATAATTCTCATCAGGTGGGGGGAGACAAATGACCTGCAGATCATTGACCTTGTCGCGATTATTGGCAAAAGGAGACAAAGGCGGAATCTAAAAGTCCCTGAAGTTCAATTTCTGCCCTGCATTTCACATTTAGCCATTAAATATATCACTGTTACTGCTTCTTAATTAGATCATTACTACATTCCTAGAAGCACTGGTAAAATTGATGTCCACATGTAAAGACTGAAGTGATGTAGCAGATATTCCAAGTGGCACAAACCGTGTTATTATAAGCTGGACCGTTAAAGTTGATTTAAAAATTAAGGAGGACTTAAATTTTAATTTTAAATGTGATCCTAATCTTGCCGTGAAGTGTTATCTCGACTTGAACGAAGCGTAGATAGCAAAGAGCAGGAGGTGATGTGACGCATGCAGCCAACCAGGAAAATTTGAGCCACGGAGACGGTTTTAATGAAGCACTGATGCCCCGGTGAATACCGCTGTCCCCAATTCTTTCCTACAGGAACATCTCTGGAGAAGTGGCCTTGAATTCCGATGTTTGACGATACCGTAGCCACATCACAGAGAACTCCCTTGAAAGATTCCTCCCCGTGTCAAATGCCTCCTCCTCCGCCTGCAGAGCCAACAGTCTAGGGGGGGGTGGGGGTGGCGGTGAAGGTTGTGCTTCATCAGCATTTCAAAGCCACTCCACTGTCAATTATCCGAGACTGCGTTCCCTTCAGTCTGCGCACAGGTCAATGCGTGGAATGTGTGGGGATGACATCACTCTTGGAGTCCGTGGTGGATGAGAGGAATCCAGTACAAAGAGAGCTTGATTTCTACATCTTGTGTTTTTTATTTCTTTGATCGCTCCGCTGGAAAAATCCTTCACGTTGCCTGTTTACCATACAGAAACATCTCTGGTCCAACAGTCACCCTGGGAGGCATTCATGTGTGGAATAATATTTAAAATTCCGTCACTCAGTGTGAAGCTAAATTTTCTGTTTTTTTTTTTTTTTTTTTCCCATTAATTCCAGCAGTCATGAATAACATAGTTGAACATCTTTTATGCACACAATCTGTATTCATTGCTGCCAGACTGTAGCATAAATCGCTGCTCATTCCAATGACTGACTACGAAACATGACTCAGTGTTCCAGTTAAGTCGATGGGCCAGAGGGGTTTCACTGGTCTTGTAAAGGAGCAGCGGACTGTGGATTCAAACCCACACATTTCAGGATTGGATCTCAAAAACTGCAATCCAGGGAATGGTGGGACAACTTCTTCAGCTCCCACAGTTTTCGTCAGCTTCTGAATCCATAATCTTGTTCTTTACATCTGCTGTAGAGCAACTTGAGTTTTTACACAGGCTCCTGTCAGATGTGAGGAAAGCCAGACAGGGTGTAGCGGCTCTGGGAAAAATCCTCCCATCTTGATTCTGTGAAGGTGGTTATACATAAGATATGTTGAAATAGGCATCAAGAATTCACACTTAGGTGTAGAAATGGATTAGTTCTGGGAGGAACAAACACATCATGGGTTATGGTGAACACCAGAGGGCTTGTTACATTTAGTCTGTTAACTCAGATAGGAGTAAAATATACACATCACTGGGAATGGCATGTTGTTATTGTACTACACATTTCTGATGTATTACTTTGTGAGGTTAACTGTGAGATGTGTGTCTGAAAACCCCAGGAGGCTGAGAAGTGAAACTAGTAATGGTAATTGCAATGGCAATGGCACTTTTGTTTTGGGTGCATTTACACATTTCCTTATAAACAAACACAATGTTCTTTCATTAAGTGACAGAATATACACGGTTTAAACTGGAATAAAAATGAAAATGAGAAGCTTAGGCATGAAAAAATCTAAGGAAATAGCAAAAAGAACCAAACTCTCACTCTCACGCACTAAATTTTGACTTTTTATTTGCAGACAAACCTCAACAGTCAATTTGTTCCACAGAACAGGACTGCATGAACTATCAATCAATCAATCAATCAATCAATCAATCAATCAATCAATCAATCAATCAATCAATAAATCAATCAATCAATCAATCAATCAAGTTTTATTTATAAAGCACTTAATCATGGCAACAGACATTTTGAACTGAAGGAACCCTCACCAGCCTTGGTTTTAAGTCCAAGTACAGCTGAAAAACTACGCGATGACCCGATCGGGTTCATAATCCGTAAGTCAGAGATGTCCTACAGACAAACCATTAGGTGCTTTATAGACCGCTGACAGGATTTTTAGGTGATTCTGGAGTCAATGAAGTAATCTCCTTGCTGGTTTAATATGTTAGATGTATTCTTGTATGTCTACGCAGCTCAGCTACATCATTATGAATTTACCTCATTACATTGGCGATGTATTGTAATTGTCAGTGTTTGTGTGTCCGTCCGTTCGTCCACCAAATATCTTCACAACCATTGCAGATTAAAAGACGAAACAAAAAGCACATTTACTCGTGTGGCAAAGGGGATAAAAATGAGATGATGACTTTGACCTTGAGAAAACTAGGTTAAGGTCAAATTTCAACTCTGTAACATTCAGGAACCGGATAAGATAAAAAGACGAGAGAGAAGGCCAGTGTAAGTAAGACCATAGATCAAAGCACTAACTTTGATCTATGGTCTGACATATTTTCTATCCTGAGATATTTTCGCACATATCTTAGGAACCGGATAAGATAGAAAGACATAACAAAAGCCGTTATATTCAGGGAGGCAAGGGGATGAACACTGGATCACAACCTTGACCTTGATAACTAGGTCAAGGTCACACTTTCACTTTTATACCTTTTAAGGTACACAACTCTGAAACCTCATGACAAATAGGATGCACCAGTTACATGTTGGATTATGGGTCTTTTATTAAATGACCCTGACCTATGAAAGAAGGTTAGGGTAAAATTTAGAATTCAGGGGTGTCATAGGATGTTGCAGGCTAAAAACATGTGGTGGGTCAGTGGAAGAAAACACAGATGATGTGGTTTCCCTTCCTGTGTAGGGGATAATAACCATGGATCCTTTCTTTTATGTATACAGTAATACGTAAGTATCCCATGATAGTCAGAGGAAACAGAAATATGGCTCAATCATGTGTACAAGCAATCACACTGTAATCCTCTACAAACTAATTGTGTAATGGTATCATGTTGTAGCTGTAGATCATCGCTGCCAAAACATAAAAATTTGTAAGAGGAAAAATATTAAATGATTATTTTCCACTGTGCATATAATCACAGAGATTGTTGTTGCAATGGTGTGTGGAAAGAATAGCAAATCATACTGTTTCACCCTCTTAAGTTTGTGTTGCAGGGTTCTTATGAGGACCCTACAGCCCATATCTGTAATTACACTCCCTGCAGTAATTGTGTTTATATTGAAGTTGCATTGCTGTGACTCAAGATCATGGTAAATCCCTCATTTTTAATCACCTCCAAACATTCCCTTGTAGGGTGTTAATGGAGACGCTGTGGTGCTCGTGCAACGTCAGGCAATTTAACTGACTGACAAAAAGCTGAGCTGCACTCCCTCAGAAAATTTGTTTGAGTGTGTTTTAGAACTGCAGTGTGTTCTCTTTGTTCTGATTCAGGGGATAAATTTATTAAAATGTTCTATTTTCACATTGCTTCCATCACATTTAAAAGCATATTAGGAAACACATCTTCCTCTTTATTTATTCTTTGACTAATGATGCACTTGCAGCATGTACTGGTTGTTGTTCTGCAAGTCTGTCCAGGATTACCTTTATACACACTAAAACTACATAAACTAGTCTTAATAGTCTGTGAATTAGTCTGTTTTGTAATGTCTATGTGTTTCACACATGGCGCATCAATCCCTTTTTTGGATAAGCAGTTCCAAATAAAATGTTGTATGCTGGTGTCAGCCACTTGCACACACGAAAACAGAAAAATAACACATTATTATTTCATTTGCTGCAAGATCTCACATACCATTTTAAAAAACATTTGTTTTCACCATGTCTGTGTTCACCAAAGAGCAGGAACATAATTTTCATTTTCGTTGGGAGCTGAAGTCCTGCTGTGCTCTTCTTTACCAGTATCACAATGCAAATCTATGAGTTGTTATCCAAGATGATATTGTTCTGACTGGTGTGCTGATAGTTGACAGAATCACATGAAAATAATTATTGTTACCTTTATTATAACCTAAGCGAGTTTGGATTCCATACTTACCAGTTCTCAACCTGAATCTGTCTATATTCACATGAGGAAATTTTAAATTATTTATTTAGACATCATTTCATTTTTATTCCCAGGAACACATGTTCCCTGCATCTAACAACAATTTCTACTAAATTCAAACTTGAGCTAATATTGATGAAATACAGACAGTCTTCTCGTCTGTACCTAAACATGAAATAAATGACCTCATTGACACGTGAGATCATTTATTTCGCATAAATTTTGCACAGCCTTTAAATGTACAGCCAAACTTCCGCATGCCCTTACCAATCAGATGATATATGAATCATAACCTGATACTTACCATCTAAATCGCTTCTACACAATGCCAATATGATGACAAAGATTAATCGGCGAAAGACCTAAATCTTTTGCTCCTTCAGTATGGCGGCACATCTCAGGCCACATGTTTCCAACCTAAAGGCAGCATTTGTATTCCTGAGGAGCGCTTTCTCTCGCCTGCTTTATGATATTACTGCCAGGAGACTGTGAGCAGGGGCCTCGTCTCTATGTGTGGGCTCCAATTCAAACATCATCCATTTCCCCCCACTATCTTTTTATCATTACACAGTCTAATAAATGTGCTGTGTGCTCTGTGATGCTGCATCATACATCAGACAAAGTGACCTGGGTCAGTGCATCGCCAACCACCAAGGTTACCCTCTCTTCCTCTTCCTTTCACCTGCCGCTACCAAGAGAAGGAAAATATTATTCATCTTTTGTCAGTTGAAAATATTCTCTGACAAAGTAATAACCTCCTCAGCGTCCCCTTTGAATGTCTAACAATGTGGCTTCTAAAGGAAATGACAAAGGTGTGCAGCCCACAGGGGTTGCATCGTGGTTGTTTTGATCCAGCAGGTCGCCAGCGACAAGTGCACTTCAATCTGAGCAGCAGGTTTTTTTTCTTCCCGCTGTGTTTACTTTATTCCAGGTAATGAGAAGATTCTTTAGTTGCCCACATCAAACACAACCGCACAATATCATAGTGTTGCCTCGCTTCAGTAAGTGTGTGAGTGAGGGTATCTGTGTTGAGGTGCGCTGTTCAAGCTGCATGCACTCCTGCAGATGGAGGATTAAAGAACTTTCAAAAACTGGAGGCCGGCCAGTACATTTTGGTTTAACATGGCGCCTTGGCAGAATGTGCACCCGAATACACACAGTTGGTCATTTCAGTGCTGAGATTGTGTGATTTTTCAACACAGGCGATCTGGTCTTGGCAGCGTGTGTTCAGCCGTCTCCCAGCGATCACTCATCTGAGGCGAGAAACTCAACGCACTGATTGGAGCCAGATTGGAACACGGATTCCAAATCAAAGGGACATGCTCGGCTACATTGTTGAGTCAAAGCGATCCTATTATAGCCAGGGATTAACTATACCAGACGGCGGCTGCGATGAAAGACCTCCCTATCTCTGTCTTGAAAGAAAAAAAAAAAAAGTTTGATGACAGCTCAGACCAGCACGTAGACACCCACCAGCACAACCACCAGCGGCTCTACCAGCCCCTTCCACGACCTGAAGAGGAAGAGCAACCAGCAGCAGTGACTGCTTGATGTATGGGCGCTTTGAGATACGTGCACTTTCTCCTTTTCGTCGTCCATTCTGCTGGCGTGATGGGAATGAATAGTCCGTGTGTGTACTCTAGTGTGTGTACGAGTGTGTTAAAAGGTGGGGGTGCAACACTCTCATGGGAAAGGGTAATGACTGTGCCACTAATAGAGAATCATTATAAACAACTTTAGCGGATCAAAGAAAAGATGTATTCATTGAAGTCCAGGGAAGCAGAGGATGAGCAATGCATCAGCGTCCCTTTCAACAACTGCTCTTTGTGCTTTTCCTGAGCACTGCACACACGAGGTCTCTCACAACCTTATAAATGTCCAAACCTGGATTTAACGGCCAGCCTGTTAACTTTTATAGGTGCGTGTAAGATCACGTCCAATAAATTACAATAAACCGAATTTGTATCAGGTGCGCAGAACCTTGTATGGAGAGATAGCATCCATTTGATTTTTTCCGAGAAGACGCTGTTTATAGGAGTTCGGCAAGTGAAGGGCAAACCTTTAATGTGACTCGGATACAAAGAGCAATAGGACATACAGGAAATGCTAAAGAAAAAAAAACAAAACTCATAAATATGAGCTGAAGGACAAAACTGAAGATCCAGATCGTCAAACTGAGCAAACATGAACTACGGTGATGACCTTTAAAGGTGGATGAAATAGTTTTTGGACATATTTGTGGAAACAGCATCTAGGTTTTAAGCCTCAGGATGGATGTTTTTGGTGGACCGACATTTAAGAAGCTGCACTGCTAGCAGACAAATTATAGGTTGGCTTTCATAACATCCAACTGTCTGTGGAGCCTACCGACATTCATATAACTTGTTTCACCATGTTTGAAGTATTTCAAGTCGCATTAGCAAGAAACGTCATCTTTTATCAGGAAGAATTGTGCTTATCTTTATTTCGCTGCTAGTTTCCACTGACGGTTGAGGATAGTATCATAATAACCACCAATTACTACTAAAATGACTTGTCACCAGCACATGGCAACTATATGCTTGATGAAGTGTCTACCTACAGATATTTAACTCTCTGACAGGTCAAGTTAAGGAGATCAATCTTACACAAAGAATATTCTTACCTACTGAAACACAGTCTGTTTGTAGCACTGAGAAGTAGAACGGACTCAAACATGGCAACAGTTGACGAATGAAACCACAAAAATGAGAAAAAACAAAATACCTTTTTCGTAAATTAAATACACAGGTTCATTCTACACCCATCCTCACAGCATACATAAACACCAGCAGTCTATTGATTCGGGGAGATGCATGAAACAAAGATAGGAATACAAAAGACTTGATGAAATTCAAGTTGGGATTTGCTGGTATAATTAAAGCGAGAAGGACACTTAACCTTCTGGTTGCGTCTGTGCAAACAATATTATTACAGTTTGCTGAGTTTGCATGCAACACTTACGTCAGTGTTATATTATATTATTCACCATAAGGACAACTGTTTGGAGCTGATGCTGTTCGATTTGAGCCTCCGGAAAAAACAGGATATTTGTTTTGAGAATTTGATGATGCTTAAACACAGATTTCAGTGGTTTGCAGATGTTTCTGTGAACCGTAGCAATCCATTCCTTCTTTAATGCTGACACTCAGACAGGCATTAAACACATGACTTCCTACAGTTACAGTCTGCACTGACCTGCTACACCTACACGAGGTCATCCTTAACGTTATTTAGCACTTGAGTCTCTGTATGCATGTGACCCACAAGAATAAGTTACTGAGGCATATGTGAGATCATATCTGAAGTAGTCACACTAAAAACGGGATTAATTCATGGGACAGTCTTGACCAGTAGAAAAACAAGTCAAACGTTTTTTTTTTTTTCTTTTAGTTTATTTCAGATTTTGACCGATGATCCTCTCAAAAAAAAAAAACACAAAGGATTTAGAGAACATCCAGTGTCTGTGAGGTGCACTATATATACAGTTTCACATTAATTGCCCAACATTTATCATTGTCCCTGAGACTCTAAGTCTATCTCTGTCATTATCACGATGTAAAATCCCTGCTATTCATTGCTGTTACACAACAGTATTTATGTGTATTTCTACGAGGAATGGAGAAGTGTAAAGATGTGTGATAAATTTCTTCCTGTCATGTGCTGATTTACAGGTTGGGTCTATGTAACTGTGGATGAATTTGTGCATGAGACAGCATGCTAAGTGTGTGAAAATGCCTGTGGTCATTTTTCATGGCTGAGATTAGGCTGTGTGTGTGTGTGTGTGTGTGTGTACCTGTACGTCTTTGTTAAAGCATGCATGTGTAAGCATGCATAAGTGTGAGAATTTTTTTCCTCATGGCTCTTGCCAAGCCAGTATCTATTTCTTCACTTGTTACCTTTAATCTTTAATTACAATGTGGCAGTTTTCCAAAATCAGTTGAGTGATTTAGTTTTTCTTATTTTCCTGTCCAGGCACAGGGCTAACTGGCAACAAGAACTGTTAATTACTTCATTTTAGAGATAAGAAAATGGTCAGGAATTGAATTGGCAAAGATTAACGTAATGTCTGTGATTTTTTTTTTCTTTCCCAGTTTTATTGGAATTCATTTTTAGATCTTGACTCCTATAAAAAAAACCCTGAAATGATCCCCCTGCTTTAACCTCAGATCTGTACCACTGCGTTGAGTGTGCATCTCTTTCAGTCATTCGTCTCTGTTCATTAACATTCAATTTAAAATTTTGCAGGGGGGCACAAACAGCAAGCGTAGATTCATTGTGTTTTTCCTCCCCCCCCCCACCTCATGAATTATGGAGCGTCTCCATAATTCGAGCAGCCAGTAAATTAAATACAGAGCGCGTTCACGCCACACACGAACAGACCATGCAGAGATGCTGGAATTCTGCTGTTGTGACCAAAACATTCATATGCCCCCCCGTTGTTTCCAGGCACCACCACCACCACCACCACCACCACCACCTCTCAGCAAAGCTACAAGGAACCAGTTACAGTATAAATGTATTATTTCTTTCTTTTATGCAAACATTACTCACTGTTAAGAAACCTGTCCTGATATTAAAGCTATCTACTTCCAAGTGAGTCTATTCAACTTGACGGATCATGTGGTGAAATAGAAACGGTGTAAGCACGATAGCGTTATTCAACACAGACCGCGCTCTAATGTAAGTATTATACCTGAAGGCAAAAGAGAACTTATGACTGACTTTAGTGCAGTACATGATACCCTCCTTGGCTTGAGCGCAGACTTCACACTGCTCCATATTTCTCTCCTGAAAGGAGGCACAAATGTGGGGGGTGCTAGGCCTGCTCTTGCTTTCTGATTTATAATGCAATGGTAGTAAAATGGCAGACTAGGATAACATGGGTGCTAACAAATGACTGTAAGACAGCAACTAGCAGCTGTTAATGCTGCAGCCATTAGGCTGAAAAATGAAGCGCAGCAGCATCACATTTATACATTCTGTCTATGCCATGCATTAGTATACGTCATGGTAAATTCACAATCCATCTATGTTCGTTAATTGTCTGCTGCATAATTTGGCTGCACCAAAATATTCTGCTGGGATTTTTAAATATTCCAATTACAGATGTCTTCACAATTATAAATTTCAATATTCTGGTAAAATATATGCATTCCTAATAATTTTGTTGCAAAGCAAAGACACAAAGCTTATATGATAATTGTGTAAAGTGCTGATCACTAAAGGATGCATGTAATTATGAAAGTGAAGTCTAGTGGTGGCTGCTGATAAAAATTGACAAGTGTCCAATCGCAAGGCTAGAAAAAATATCAATTCATCGTCAATAGAAGTCAGATGGTGAGGAGCACAGGCAGCTAGAAAATCTGAAGAACCAATCACGGCGCAGTCTTGGGCCACCTGAAGTCAACCAGGAAGTACATGTATTCACAGATAAAACAAATAGTTTTGAAAAAATATTTAGTGAATGTTGCCAAATTACCAGCTCTGTAAAATTGGTCATTTTCTAAAGTTTCATCTTAAAAAATCAAATAAATTGAATTCGATTTTTTTTCATTTCAATTTTTTATGCTATCTAATTCATTATCTGGAGGAGGGGTTATTGTTAGGAGGTTAGGTGCCTACTGAATTCCAGTATTGACAAACTGTCACTGGTCAGGTCCTCTCTAAAAACATTCTTTTCTAATGAAATGTAACAGTGCTGCATTTTTCACACAACAACCTATGTTCACCATTAAACTCCTGAAACCTGCTTTCAAGTCATTCCTGATTTATGTGCTCCGTACGCGTGTTGGAAACCAATTCTGTAATAGCATTCATTCCGACAGTTTATGAGTGAAACTATAATTTCAGGGTGCAAAGCAACTGAATATATTCTTTGTCCAGAAAAATCCGACTGCTTTGACCCTTTGCCCCCTTGTTATCGGTGGCCCAGTAACCGTGCTGCTCGTCTGGGAGAAAAAAAGAGACGGCACAGCGGCCGTAATGAAAAGAGGACGGAACATGTAGGTTTGCTTTACATGACCAAGGACAATTAGAAGCTTCATTGAGCATGGCCAAAACAAATTCAGTCACCTCCCTCCTTCCTCATTTCCAGGTGACTGAGCCTAAATTCTTCTTCACTGTTGCAGAGGACACCAAGGACCAATAAGGGATAGAAAGAGCTGTAATTATGAGGGAATTGTCTCAAGTTAAATTGGCCTTCTGCACACCATTTCATGCTTAACGGACGTACGAGGTGAATTTCAAATAGTCTTTTCACTACATCGTGCAGAGAAAAACACTGATGTTAAGTTGGACTCATAATTGAGTTGTGACATCTAAACTGCAGCGAGGCGCATCGTTTCAGCACTTAGTAAAAGGCGCTGTTTATCTGAAAGAATCTGTATTTGAGCAGCAGAGAAATCAGTGACTCTTTCATGTTTGGGGAAACAATGTCTCCTCCAATATCTTTAATGATGACTAGAACAATGTTTTCTTTCAAACAGGCTTTTCATGGGGGCAGAAATGGCACGGGGGGGTGGGGGGGGGGTCGGACAATCTTCATTCACTGATTAAAGGATGTCGATGACGGTGAAAGAGTCTGGGTAACATTTGTAAAAATGGTCTTTGAGAGTTGACTATGAAAGCAGATGTTGGCCTTTCATCTCTGCATCTGCATGGACCCATTACTGGGTTTTTGTGGAAAATAATGACTGTGCCTTCCAGTATGATGAGCACTTTTTAAGTGGACCTCATTCTTCATGACCTAAATCCATTGTTTCACCCTGTCAGCGGTGGGAATAGCAGAGCCATTCATATCCCATAACAAACAGAGTCAGGGATATTTTTCGCCATAAAGCACACATGCCACTTCAGACTTGATGGCAAATATGTGCCTCCTATGAATTGTTTGATTTGCATGAATATTTATGGAATCATGGTGGGAGTTACAGCATGTGAGGTAATTACATTACAGATAAATGTGACTCATGGCATATTTTACAATCTCATGTAGAAATTGGCTATTGTAGAAGAGATATAAAAGCTTCCTTGAATTAATGGCTTCTAAATGAGCTTGGTAAGCAGAGTAAAGGATCTACTTTGAACCAAATTAACCATCCTTGCTTCTGTATTTCAGCTTTTGAGCGGCATTTTACTTTGTTTTTGACTGGAGGAGAAGCACATTCCAGTGCTGCATTCTCATATAAAACCATCCTTTGTGCAGTTTGACAGGATAATGTTGCATTTGTGTGGATCACTGCTGATGATGCTCATACAAGAGGGAAATCATTGCTGCAAACTTCCCTCTAATGTGCCCATTACTTTATAATGACGCCAAGTGTTCAATTTCACAGTGGTGGCATGAATTTGTAATTACCACATATAGATTTCACAGTGTTTCCTGATTGCAGGAGAAACATACTGTACTCACTACCGCCCCGGGTCCAATAACCAGATGTGGAATAGTCTCCAGCTTGCCAGCAGCATCTCTCCCAAATGAGCTTCAGTCGTCTCCGATGGGAAGTGTTTTCCAGTTAGCTATCTTGCAGCGATCAATACTCCACCTCCTCCTATAATGTTCAGAGAAACCCAAACTTCTAATGAGGGACTTTTGTAGCCATGTTCCCCGAGCCCCGTAATGCATGCGGTCAATATGAGAGAGATCTGCTGGTTGAACTCGAGAGGCAAGAGAGAGGGAGACGGAGAAAGGCCACGCTAGTGTTCAATAATAAGCACTAACAGGCATGCAGACAGAGGCTGACCCAGATACGTTTTACCTAAAACTGTCTTCACTATGCTATCTCTGATATTTCATCTCATTTGATGAACGGCTACCGTCTGCTTAATCCTTCGCTGAGGGATGGAGCACATTATGCTGGATCCTAGTTTGTCAAATCCAGATTTGATTTTTGAAAAGGTTAATGGCTATGCTCGCAAAGATGCAAGGCAAAAAATGTTTGGGATGTGGCCTTCCTGATCACAAATGGGCTAATATTTGCCGATATTTCCTGATGACCTTTGTCAGAAAAGAGCTGATTAAACAGAAGGCAAAGTCGATGCCAGGCAGACAGTGCAGTTTTCAAAAGATGAAGGCCAACGCTATAACTCTTGTTACTGCAGAACTTTCCTCTGCATGTCTGAATCTGCCAGCTGAGTGGAAGGCTACATCCGTGGCCAGATCAATCAAACCCACCGAGAGGTTAATAGAATAAAATCTGAGAGCGCACAGCCAAATAAAATTTTGACTTGATGGACTAAAAGTGATGGATTGATGAACCGAAACTGGCTGATTTCCTTTTTTTTTTTTTAGGTTACTTTAGCTTTACTAATTGGTATTTTCATCAAAGGGTCAAAAATATTCTGCTTTTGTGATTTTTCTATTAACATTTTCGACTGCTTATTGCAGAATGCACCATGTAGACTAAAGTGTACAAATGCTCCCAGCTGCATCCTTACTTCATTGTCAGCGAAGCTGCCTGTTTAATGGAAGCAAAAATTTATGATGTCAACGAATAGAGATTAGAGATTAACTCAGTGCACCTCCGAGTGTCCTTTTCCACAGAATAAATGAGGAATTAACAGCTCCTCCAGAAGAGGTTCCCTGTCGTAGTAAATGTTAAGCTGAGTTTAATGCAGCCAGGTTGATACATTTTGCAGGTCTTAGCGCATTAAAAAGAGATTTAAATGAGCTTCGGTGATCAAACTGCTGGAAGCCTTTGTTCTCCAGCTCGTGATTCATTCAGAGACACCGCGCTCGGACCGTCACTATTTTCTTCCTGTCATGTTACCGGTGTGCGTTCGACGGCGGGGTTCATTTGTGTTGAGAAATGCCATCTGGCTCAGGCGGCGAGAGCTCTGTCAAAAAGAAAACACCAGGAGAGGGGGTGGGCCACATGGGAGAAATAATCTGTGTGTAGGTGCGGTGTCTATCTATTGACCTCAGAGAGCTGGAAATGGACTGCAGACAAATTAGGATGTCTCAGAGTCATCTGTCACCTCCAGGAAGCGTGAACAATAGCCACAAAATATGTTCAGGGCTTAGAAAATGAATACCAGGGTCCTGTTATGGTTTATTGCTCAATATATAGTTCAATACTATTATCACAAAAAGAAACATTTATTTTACCAGACTCAAAATATCAAGCATCTGAGTCGCACTAGTAAAATGAAATGCGAAAAATAATTGAGCAGGTAGCTGAAAGAGGCAGGAAGTGAGGCCTATGAAGCAGTTGTTGTATGTCTGGTGCTACGATTGAAGCCCTTTAAAAACCCCTTTGTGACACACGTAGCAGTACATCACTCTGCTGCCAGTCTCGGAGCGATGGATGATGTAAGGTGGCTCCTTTTTTCTTCCCGTCTCTGTTATTACTCCTTGCCTGGCTGCCTGCCAGTAGTTCATGTAAACCGCAGTTGTCCTTGTGGATGTACTTCGCTATTTGGTGTACAAACAAAAGTGACAAATACCTCAAAGCCCAAAAAGGACCATTATCTGCTGCTTCTTATGCGATGCGGCGTCCGTCTTTTTACGACCACATTATGTGCGCTCACATGAAACATGTTTGACTGAAGGAGTGATGAATGGCATTCAATACCAAATAGATGCACTGAAATGTGGCAAGGACAAAAAAATACAGC
Source organism: Antennarius maculatus (assembly GCA_013358685.1). Classification (NCBI taxonomy): domain Eukaryota; kingdom Metazoa; phylum Chordata; class Actinopteri; order Lophiiformes; family Antennariidae; genus Antennarius; species Antennarius maculatus. The sequence goes on from CM023624.1 coordinate 13,852,400, forward strand.
ACCGACCGCTATTGAGAACTCCGATCATTAAATGCCATGCTATGCTCAAGCACTGTGACGATCCATCATGTGTCCTCCGGGAATCATTGATTATAAAAACAAGATTATTGGTTTCGGAACAACACTAAAATATGCCTAAATACAGAGGCTGTACTTTTAGTGTGAAAGGAAATCTATCTGCACTTCATGTCCTGTTTTAATTCAGCTTTTATACAAAAATCATGTAAACAGAGAGGTGAATGATGGTTACATTTCAAAAGAGAGAGAATGAGCCTCTGCTACTGGTTTTATGTGCAAACATCACCACATGAAAATGAATTCTAGAAGCTGCTTACAAGCAGCGGTCTAAACATAAAGCAGAAGCCATGTGGATATTGATTATAGTTGGATTTCAGCTAACTTTCATTCAGGGACTTTGGTCTGCAGCAAAATGCCATGTCCTCAGTTCACCTTGCTATATTTGGAAATGCATGTTCCTATTACAGATCAAGTCAAGCATACCAGAACATCAACTTTCCATTCGACCACCCCTCCTTTTATATCTTTCTTTCCTCCTGAGTGATACCGTGTCTCATGCCTCTCTGCACAGGTTAACGGAAAGTTGAGACTGAGTTCAATCGATGCACCAAATTACCAGACGGAAGACATTGGAGCGGTCCATTACTATGACTGACCCACTTAAATTCTGAGCATCAGAGCCAGCATGTTCCAATCCAGGCACGTTTTTCTCATCTTTTCCCCCTGTTGTGGTTGGGAATGCTGAAAATATCATACATCAAACCATGGAAAAAAACTTAATAACAAGTGGATCAAAATACTTCCAGAGCCTCATATTCCTTTCATTACATCATGGCTTTTCCAAGACTGTTTTTTTCCCCGATGTAAACGCTGCATTAAAACTTTGATACACAACATGGCTCATGTGATATAACAGCACTTAGAGTCTTATGAAGCCTCGTCTGGAGATTTTATGTATTCAATGCTCATAAAAACTGTGAAAATGATGGATTGCTTGAACATTGCATGAGACTCCACATTCTTACTGGTCTCATATGAATTGAGACGTACAGTAGACTGGTGAAGAATGAACCTAATGGGTTTGAAGCAGGAGGAAAATTAGTACAGTGGCCTCTTTTAGACCTAAACTCTATTTGATGAGTGTCAAGTCAAAATCCTTGGATCAACAGTGGTGACGGAAACGCCTGCTTACACAGAGCGCGTATGGCTGTAGAGAGGCTGTGCTTGTATAGTATTTAAAAGAGGTTGGATGATAGTAGCAAAGGACAAAGTTTAAGAAGTTTATTAATCTTTATAATTCTCTCATTGAGAATGTTGTTACTCTATAAGTAATTATCCAAATAGCAGATCTTTTAATAAAGTCTTTCCTCTTGTGATGTAAAAAATCAAATTATTTTTATAATTTAACATCATGTAGAAACCCATGTGTCGCATGCATTATTCCATTTGTTTTGAGAAGGTAATCTGAAAGAGAGAACTCATTTCTGTTTTATTTAAAATGTAAATTCACTTTTGACTGTAGCTTTTGGTTTCTGAATCAGCATTTTCAGCACTTATCTTCCGATTTGAAGCTTGACAGTGTCGCTTTGCACCGGACGGTTATTAGAAATTAGAAACCTCTCTTCTCAGGCTCAAGCAGGCTCTGAAAACTTTTATTTCTCACACACACCTACACTTACACAGTCACACACACACATACACACACACACACACACACACACACACACACACACACACACACACACACACACACACATGCATACCTCCTCTGATGATATAAGTATGACAAATGCGTTTTGCTGGAAAGCAATGATGTGATGTAAGCAGGCTGAGTAAAGTTGATATGTGTGCGCCGCTCAGATGACAAGCTGCTACACGCCGCGCCTGATGACGGCTGTCTGATGACTCCCATAAACCATCTGATGGACACAAGATAAGAAAGATGTTGCCAAACTGAACATGACAAACACAAATGGGAAGAACATGCACATTGTTTTGTGTAAAAATTTACTCTGTCTTTAAAATTGAAGTAAAAGGAGTCTAATAGGCCTGACTGTCAGACACTATTTTTGACATTGATGCCCGTCACAAATGGATATCTATTTAAATATTTACTAAGTTGTTTAAACAGCAGCACTCCAGCTAGTGCTCCCTCGTGGAAATGATGCATTTGTTGTCTTCAAGTCCGGGGTATCACAATTCATTTGTTTGTCGTAGTTCTTCTTACATGATAAATGTAATATCAATAATTCTATTTCTTAATTAATATAAAAGTGAGACATGTCTTGAATCACACCCAAATGAGTATTTAGTGTTAAAGGCATCTGAAATGTAAGACCAGACCACCTGGATGAGTGTGGATGAAGGACGCCAATGAACTTTGTGAAAAGAGTGACTGCAGTGCCTCATTAGGATTCAGAAAAAAATAAAACAAGCATTCCGAGACAATCTGGTGATGGTGGATCGTTGATTTCCATCTGCAATGAATTGATTCTCAAAGACGTCACACGCAGGGGAGCATATGTGCCCGCATGTGCAAAGTCAGAACACTCACTCATCTAAATGATAGGACTGAGCCAGACACAGCGTTCTTTGCTGATATACAGCGCAGTGGTGAAATGTTCTGCTCTTATTGGCTATGTTGCTTATTTTCTATAGTAAATAGAGAAAGCCCCAGTGGCATTGACTGTGGCGTGCTTCATAGAGGACTATAAAACACAACGTGTTGTCTATGCAAAAATAAAATTGGACTTACAGGATCAGATGTCATACAATTTTAATTCTACCCTATATTGTTTGTATTAGGTGCAGAGCAGTGCTTACCTTGAGGGCATTCTCGTTGAAACCAGACCTTGTAAGCCATTCAAGAGGCTTACACATTCGTATGCTAATGATATAGGTTAATATTTGTTCCCCTGATTTGCAATAATCCAAAGTCCACCTTCTCTAATAAGTTCAATGAATAATGCACCATGCTTATACAATGTTTACAAATGTGTATCATTGGAGATGAAATTCTCCAACCTTGGGTAAGTCAGAGGGAGAGACTCCTGCTCCCTGGAGGATGTGAGAGAGGCTCAAACGCATCCAGCAACCACTCTGATGTGAGAGGTGCAGCTCAATACTTCAAGCCTGTTTTTTTGGTGCACAGGATTTTTTTTTTTTAGCGCTAATTGCTCAAAAATGCACACTTCACATTTGAGCGATCACCCTTCAGTCAAACTAAGTGGCTAGTGCTCTGTCGGCTTCAGTAAGCACTGCTTCTTCTCCCTGTTTATCACTTTTCATGCACACTGCCGAGCTCCTCTTCTGTTTATTCTAAGCAAAATGCCGTAGGTGGTAATACAAACAATAAAACGCATGTACTGTAACAGGAATCCAGGCCCTGAAGTACTTCAAAAGTTATTGGGAGAATCTCAAAATCAATTTCGGCAGGAAGGCAGTTTGTGTGATAAGACTAAAATAAGGCTAAAATGATTCTGACAAGAGCGTCCAATAGATCTGGACAGTCTGGAGCCAGTTGAAAGATTTTGATGGAGTCCATTGAAAGAACTTTGCAATACCAATTTGTTGATGTGCTGAGGGCAGAAAAGCATTTCTGTTTCCGATTAGTTCCGTTGTTTGCTTTATGGCAATCCAGTTTTCATATTTTGTTGTTTTTACTGTCAGAAAAGTTTAAATGGCAAGCTACATTTGGAGGTCATCAGCATGAAAATGTATAGAAGGTGCCATGAGGATGCTCAATCCCCCCGTGGACAGCTATGTGGAGAGAATAAAAAGGACTAGGAATGACAAAATGATTATAAAGTTTATGGGGACCCAGAACTCACTGGCATTCAGGTAAGAAATGCAAATTTGGAGCAGTTCCAGATATGTGCAGACAAGAGTTTTAATTAGTTAATCAGTGTGCGACAGTCCTCTATGTGAAAGGCTGCAATCAGGTCAAGTAGTAGTAAGACAGAGCACACTCATTCATCAGCAAGTCATTTGTCATCTTGAAGACAGTAGTTTCTCCTCTCTATCCAGGATTCTGTATTTAAATCTTGCATGAAAGGTGTCGTGCATTTTTGTGACCTGGCACAATAACAGTATTTTCCGTTGCAGAATAAATAAATATGTAAATTATTCTGGGGGACGACAGTTCTTATTTTTCAACAAAGGTCAAATTCACCGAGGATGTTTCCACTAGACAGAAATGTGGCTTCATTTAGGAATGATTTTCTTATTCTCTCTCCATATAGTTAGATTTCTTCACATTTGACACAACATCTACAAGCTAATCAATGAATTCATTTGCTATAAAACTTCTAAATCTGTTCCTTCCTATGTGATAAATTATATATTATTCCCACCAACAACTTTCCTCCTATAATCTTGATCACAGGCGGAAAAATCCACCCAGAACTTCTTTTTTATACTATGTTCCCCTTTTCCTTAGTTGCTGCTGTCAACGCTTCATTTGGGGAGCACTCATTGATCAGTACTTCAAAATACGAGAATAGGCTTAAATTAAAAAGCAGCAATGATTGCATCCTGTTCTTCTTGCAAAGCAAATTCTGAGTATGAGTATTTGCTAATATCATATATTCCAATTTGATTTATATGCATCCTTTATAAATATCATTCATGCAGTGAAAATGCACAGGTCTGAATTATGTTAATATTCCTGGACTGATTTTCAACCATTTTATTATTTATTTATTTATTCATTTAATTTTATTTCATTTATTTATTCTGGACATGATGTGTTGTAGATTGATTTTGTGTACACAGCCTTAGCAGTTTTTTTAATTAATCTAAAATAAAGCTGGTTGGTTTGTGATGGATGGTCAAAGTGTCTACATTAAAATTTATTTATGATCCATTTATGCAAAAAGCAATTTGTAGACTCTGCTTTTTTATGGCTTTTTTCAGTTTGCCTTTTGATAACCTTTTTTCACTTATCACACTGTTTTGAAGCTTTAAAATTGCAAAAATTAAAACTTACAATCTCTATAATATGTTTATTATGTTATGCAATTTAAAGACCTGCTGAAAAAAAGCGATGTAGCTTCACGGCACTGGGCTATAATAAAGCTCCTCTTCCCACCATTCTTTAGCTCAGTTCATCTCAGTTCAGATTCCCTATCTCTGTCAGAGATGCGTGTTTTCATCAGCTCCCCACATGTTTACATCACATATACATTTCTCGCCCAGCGAGTACTGGGGAGAGTTTGGCAACGGCTCTCAATCCCCTCCTCCCTTCAACACATAACACTCCCTGCCACAAAGAGCACATTCCACCCTCCTCTCGTCGAAAGGATACCCATCTGCCCTGGAGCCAAATTCCAGCCATGTTTTCTGGGAACATAGTGCTTGGCTTGAGTAAGCCTCCCCTGAGAAGGCCCAGGCCTCCCCCAAATGGAGCGCAAAGCGCTACAAATTATTGAGGATGCAGACAGTGAAGTCTTTCTTTAAACCCTGACAGGTACTGCTGGGCTATTATCAAGATGTTAATGGAGGAGACAGAGCTGTGTGACACAACGGGGATCGGGAGGGTTTCAGAGGTGTAAATCTTCAGGATGAACAAGCTTTGTTACATCAGCACAGTTTTGACATCATGAATGTTGAATATTCATTCCAAGACATTGTCATTTAGTATCAAAAAAACATATCAGAATCAAAAAATCATAACCGACAAGGAGAAGTGATTCAGACACCAGCATCCCTCTTGTGTGTTACATTCGAGGATATTTAAGTCAGAATGCTCCTTTTAATCATGTCTTGAGAGAGGAGGAAAAAAAAGGCTCTCGGGAGAGACGACGTGTACGAGAGGGTACATTCCTTCCTGCTCTATCAAGCAGGCATGAGAAGTTGTCAGAGAGAAGCCTGAGGCTCCTCTGGTGTGGTTAGCTCTTATCTACACTGATGAACCCTTCTGGCCCTGACCTGGCAACCGTCAGCCGGCTCCGAAGCCCAGCGCACGACCTTCTAATGAAAGAAGTGCAGAGGCAGTGGAAGCACTCACATGCTGCTAGCGCACATTAGGCAGCTTTCTGAGAAACAACAGGAAGCATTCACTCAGATCTGTCCATGAAACCAATGACATTTGAAATATCTTTTAGCTGAAATGATCTATGTGCAGCAGTGGAACACTTAGAAATACATTCATGAAATATTGCACTTTAATCAACACTAGGGTACTTGTACTTTTCCAATTGCCACTCTTAGCAATTTTCTTCTACTGCACTCATTTTACAGCTACCTTTTTTTTTTTTTTTTTTTTTACATAGAAGCACATGCAATGAAATTATCTGGTCAAGGTTTAACCACAGGCTCTCAGCCTGACTGGCTTGTGACAATAGTCAGACATATTTTACTGCAATGCCACAAAACTGAACTGTTATAATAATTTTACTTCAATATTTCTTCTTTGTGGTAAGGTACTGCATTGGTCAAAAAGTGAAGCAAGAGGCAATTTGAGCAGACAACATATCCAGGACATCCAGGAAATTTACAGCTTCATTCTAGATCTTGATGCTTGTCAGCTGATCAGATTTGTGCATTCTGTATCCTGAGTCAGTGAGTGATATACAGTAACATAAAAGAATGAGCAATATTGCCACAGCAAACATCCTTTTCATGGCGCTGAAGAGTGCGCTAAGTTTCTGCAACTTAAATGTAGTACATTTTTGTTGATTATTTTCTTAGAATTACATAACTGCTACTCCCTTCCATCAAATCTCCCAGTTGAGGGCTGGACACTTAATACATCACCAATATGTCTCACGAGTTGTGTCTTGTCCTATTCCATGTAGCTCCTTTTAAAAAGACGACTTGATGCCGATAGTACCTGCGCTGTCATCTCAGAGGGGAAACAAATGACCTCTGTTCTGCTTTTTAAACTGTTTGAAGCACAATACGATCCCGACAGTCAGTCTCAGACTACATAAGAGGGATTATAGCAAGACGAGACGAGAGACAGTCCAAGATATAATCAGGACAAAGAACGGTCAGGCTCTCCCTTGCTTATTGTAGTGCTTGATCAAAATTAGCACGTCTCATACGTGATTATTGAAGTGTCAGTGCTGTTCATGGATTTTTTCAAAAGCAGAGCTTCTTTTGACCAAACTGAGGAACAATATTTCATGTGGTATTTAACTGGACCGATCGGACTTGAATTGTTTTTTCTGTGAATCCAACCTTCTATCAGTTTCATCTTGGATCAGCTACTGCTGCCAGAGGCTGAACTTATTTCCTTTGCTCCGTTCGACGCCGTGTCACGACCCCTGACATAAATCTTGTTTGGTGGAGCCTAAGGCCAAAAATCACTACAGCTTTCCAGAATGCATATTAAGTTGTTAAAAACTAGTTCTGCTGGCCCGACCAGCTGCAACAGCAAAAGACAACACAGTTCTAAAAGCATTTTTTTTTTGGAAATGAATTATTTATTCTTTTTATTTGATGTTTAAGAGTTTTCAGTTTTGTTCTTTTATCAAAGTACTGCAGGTATTACTGGGATTGTACTTTCTGTTCTATTATTGGTGCTGGAACCCCAATTTACCTAAGCACTAAGTCTAGTTTTAACATATGTTTCCAATGAATTGTCTCTGTTATCATGTGAGCTCATGTGAGATTTGACAGCGATATGTTATATAATATATAATTAGGATGTGTTTCCCCTCACATCTTGCATGCACTGCAGTGCTTCAGCTCCTGTTGCAAGTGAAGGGAAAGAGGAGATGAAATCATTTCCTGTTATGGTCTCGCTGTTTGGTTTCCTGGCAACACAACAGTGACATCGGAGAGAACGACATCTGAAATTATCTTTGATCCTTGAACCTTGTTTCCTAATAACCTTCATCACATAGTGCAGATGAAACATCAGATCAACTCCTTACTCATAATGAAACTGTGCTGTCAAGCCAGACACACCTATTGATTAATATAATGAAACATTCTGTCTGTCATGGGAGTCGCAGACAAATCAATCAGTTTTGAAGCCCGTTAATCACAAATATCTGACCCTGGTTCGGTCTGTCATGATCATATTTGCATCAGCGAGCTCATGCAGCATCTTCACCTGAACTTTAAATTGTTGGGAAAGCCACACAATGCAATGCATTCACTCAAACGCAAGCCTTCTATGATCCAATCTATGTTCAGTGACAAGAAGCTCTATTCCTGTACGTAGGCCCGGTGACAACGTCGTGCAGGATCAATGTGTTCAGCCTCTAGCCCTAAGATGTTCTATTAACAGCCTCGCACAGCCATTTAAATCAGTGGGAGGGGATCGATTCAGAGTCATAGTGTATCGATGATGGTCGCTTTTTATGACTGCAACGGTAGCATGAATTTCACAGTGACACTGTATTTAGTGGCTGGAAATTACAAATGTTGCAAAAGGTGAAGAAAAAAAAAAAACACATAATAAAATAAATGGTAAACAGAGCTGATAAAAAACAGATGTGATTTATTGAAAGACTTTGAGTTTTCCTTTTTTCATTATTTCCATTTTAGACTTCCTCAGTTGCACACTGAAATGTTGTCCTTTTTGCCCCATTTCATTTTTTTTTAATGCAGTATGATGATGCAACACTGAAAGTAAAATCAAAGACTTAATAAAAGACAAGGTGATAAACCCGTTGAGAAACATCACTCGACTAGTATTCCTCTTGGCTCTACGGACCATTTTAGCATATTCCAGTTCATGGCTTTGGCCTTCTGGTGTTCAATTTTATCATCCGTCTCATTTGTCACCTCAGCAGTGAGATTTCTCCAGCACTACCTTTGTGATAAACACAGAGCAACATTTAGCAGCTAAAGAGGCAAAGCTCTCCCCAAGGAGCTGGTGAGCTGAAACAGTGAATACTGGACGATTCATTGGGTGAGCAGAAGCAAGACAAACACACACACACACACACGCACATGGTTTAGTGTTCAGGAAAGTATATTTTCTTGATAAAATATTGAAAAAGACGATTTGTCTTATCCTGCCTCTTGTGTGTTACATTACATTACATTACATTACATTACATTACTCATGTTTTAATGGCTTTACACTCAACAAAGAATGTAACTAAACAACATGGTCCTGTTAGTCTAGCTGTACACTCCATGGTGTAGTCCTGGAGGAAATGATCTACAATGCATGAACCCAGAAGGGGAAGACTATTGTGGTCACAAAAAAGGCCAGAAGACGAAGGATGACCTGACACACGGGTAGGCTGGCCGTAACGGGCCTAATGATAGTACAGGAAACGTGCTCAGCAAAGAATAACTAGAGAGTCTAAAACAATGGACATCCACCCAGTGAAAAACAGAAGTGACTGCTCCTTGTGACTTCAGCTTCTGTTTGTTCCTCCATCACTCCTTGTGAGCGGTAATTGTACAGCAAAACATCCTGTTTTGAGTTGCCTAACTCGATTGAGTCGCTGCTGCAATAAACAATAAGAATATTTCCTAAGCAGTGCAATGGCAAGAATCACAGTGAAATGGCTTGTGACAGAAGAATGTGGCATCTTTTATGGTTGTTCTACTACATCCATATTTATTGTCCTAAACAAGAGGTCAAGCTGACACGCTGTCTCATTTAAGCTGCCATCAAGATGACAGCTCCATAAGGATGTTCTGGAGGAATTGATAAGATTCCAACAGAGTGAGGGAAGGTGGATTTTATGCCAGAAACTTGGTCATGGAGTGCCCCGGGTCAGGGGGAAAACAGTGGCCAGTGTGAGGGCAGATTAAGTGTCCTATTGCTGAAAATTACAGCCATCAACTGTGGGACGGAGGAACGAGGCCAGAAAGTGAGTCATGAATCCCGACACATTTTCCAGCATCAATAACAGAATACAATCCCAAAACCCTAGAAGGAGAAGGGAGGAAAAAAAACAATTGTGGCAGCAGGAAGTGAGGTAAAGAGGCAGGTGTTGCTTCCTGCCTCTGAGATACAAGCATGGAGAAGGAAGGAGGTTGGGAGATTTAAAGGGGGGAGGTGGCAGGGGATTTGGGCTGCAGCAGATGGTGATTCTCTCACTGTGGAGGGAAGTGGAGCTGAGCAAAGATAGGAGGAGAATGGTAAAGAGTGTGGATGGAGGAAGGATGTAAGTGAGTCCCAAGAGGGAGATGAGGTAGCAGGGTTATCCACCGGCTGGGCTGGGCGTGCTCAGTCCAGCCTGGAACCATATGAGCCCAGCAGGGATGGGTCAGCGAGTCAGAGGGAGTGTACGTCTGCTGCAGAATGAAAAGCTCAACTAAGACAGAGAGATAAAACAAAGTTTGTTTGAATGTATTCATGTCACATCCAAAGATATGTGTGTGGTTTTGTTGGTTTGCTCTGCCACTTCTACGTTTAGGTATTATTTGAGTTCCATGAGAAGATCAATGTCACTGTCATGTCTGTACATATGCGACTGGGACCGCCAGCAGGTTAGCATAGTCTGAAGATTGAAATCAGGAGGTATCGCTACCATTGTTCCATCACAGGTACCAAAAGCTGCTTTCTGTCACATCTGAAGCACAAATTAACGTGACGTAGAGGCCGTGCAGTCTCTCAAACATTTTCATTTTTTCAATCTAACCAGTTCATTATCAGTGCAAATTTATCTATCGCTTGGTTTCGTCATTCATTATATGAAATCATGCTCTCTTCATCTGCTTTGTTTTCTCTTCTGGTTTACTTTTATTCCAGAGCTGTTGGGAATGTGCTGAACTCACTCTCTGTGACCTAACCGGTAACCCCAACCAGTTATTACTGCCGAGCCTGAGCCATAACCCCTAAAGCAGAGCAGCACATTACAGAAAAAAACAAATTTAAACTGCATTGAATTTCAACGCACGATTAAAAAATGTCATGGGGTGTCTCTTCTCCTCGTCCAGACATGACATTCACCTCCAGTGTTCTCAGACGTACAAAAATGTGTTTAAGTTTTATCAAGGCAAGACATATAGGATAAATAACTATTAAAATAATATTTCATTTCAAGACTATGATGATTCTCTATAGTGTGTCTTCCTTGCCTTTCCAAAGTCTCCTCTGTTGCCTTGCCATTGCATTTGTCTGGTAAATTACCCACCATGAAAACAGAATGTCGCAATGGTTTGTTTTTCTGTGGATTAAATAAACCAAAAAAAAAAAGAAAGAAACAACAACAACATGTTATTGCCTTTTAGAGGTGATGATGGATGAATTATGGCGCAAAAACCAAAAACCAAAATAGCAAAAAATGAAGATATCGAGCTTATCATTCAACTCTAACATAATCCACAAAACATTTTATTTGTTTTAACTACTTTCTGGTGCATCTCTCTCTGAATTTTGAATGCACACCTCTCTTCGTACTTACTTCTTGGTTTTTTTAAGAACAGCTGTGCTGAAAAGCATAATCAGCTTCGTGTCAGCTTTGTGTTGTGTATAAATAAGGTGTGTGAAGCTGGCTGCAAGGAGAAGATGAGAAGACAAGGCGGTGGCGATGGAAGCGCTGGTGGAGGGTTGGGGGCTTCTCTTTAAAAAAAACAAAAAACTGAAGATAAATCCCTGAAATAGATTTTCTCTCAAAGTAGCAGACTCCTGGCTGCTTCTCGTTGCCATATGGCAGCTGTCTTCAAACGTCTGGAATGACACAGCAAGCATCCTGTTTATTGACTACCAGCAGGAAACATTTTCAATGCTAACAATGTGCGCTACTTACAAGTCTCCTTGCTGCTGCCTCTTTTTTAAATCTCTCCCAAAAAATGGGGGGGAATGTTAACTTGAGGGAAGCTGTGCATCAATATTCATTCAACCAGAACGTGCATTGTCAAGTAGAAATAGAGACGGTGATGAGCGCTGCATTTATTTGTCATTTACCTCCTGGTATGCTAATATAATGAGGTCTGCACACCAAATAACCAAGGCCTGCATGAATACTGATTCTGTGCCTTGATTCTAACAGCAACTGGCACACTGCAAAGCCAAATACTACCTTTAGGGTTTCTAATTTTCTATTTCCTTGAGAGAATACTTAGTGATAATAGTGGGCTACAGTTTTCTTTAAGGAGGTGAGAAGAAAATGATATTATTCTATCAACATAAGGTGATTGCATTACGCTTCCATGCATACTTCAATAAGCAATAAATCCTAAGGCAGAGTTCCAGCAAAGCCGGACAAAGGTGCTTTACGGCTGATGGTGGAGAGGTGGTGCGACAGTCTCATCTCCCGTTAGAGAGCAGATGAGTCGGGATAGTGTTAAAATTATAGAGGGGTCAGAAAAGGTGGAGAGTTGTGCTCTGTTTTAGCTGTTTTCAAGTGTTTTATTTCAAGCAGTCTTTTTTCTTTGAAAACTATACCATCAAAAGAGGTTTAGTGCATGTGCAGTCGGTCATACAGACATTTAACCATGTGCAAACAATTCTCTTTGTATGAGGGTTTTATTACATCCCGCTTCAAAGCGGTGATGTGTTGTAAATGTCAGTGTTCATCCGTTCGTCCGTCCATTCGTCCATCCATTCGTCTGTTAGTCCACCAAATAACTTTGCAACCGTTGCAGAGAGAAAGATTAAACAAAAAGCACATTACTCGGGCGGCAAAGGGGATGAAAATAAGATGATGACATTGACCTTGAGAAAACTAGGTCAAGGTCAAATTTCAACTTATGTACACTCAGGAACCGGATAAGATAGAAAGACGAGGGAGAAGGCCCGTTTGAGTAAGACCATGGATCAAAGCTAGTGCTTTGATCAATGACAGTATGTCACAGCACTAGCTTTGATCCAAATCACCCTGATCTATGAAAGTCACGTGCTTGTGGTTCAATCATTTGGTGACACTCGAATTTAAACGTCTGTGTTTGCTCTTTTTTACTATGTTTGACATAAACATATTATCCTCTGATAATGTTGTAAGAGTGCAGTATTTCTAGGATGATGGCCCCATGGGAGGGCCATTTTTTTTTAAATTCATAGTATGAATATACATATTGAGCCCCCTCCTCAAGCACATAGTTTTCAGATGGTCGCTAACATTTAGCTCCGTACAGTATATAAGACTGTTTTTAAATAGAGAAGTCCACTTTGATTTTTTTATGGCGTCTCCGTTTGAGCAGAGAGTGACATATGATTAAATTATACAAAAATAGATAATGGAAAAACTGAGTTGTCACATGTTTTTAAATAGTTAGAAAAACAGCCCTGAACTTATGTACCAAAGATCACACCATTCTGCATTTCTGCATTCATCGCACATGCACAAGCATAAGCAAAAACAGACCCACCCTGTAATTTTAAGATGTGTTTATAACAGCATGGATACACTGTATACTAACACAGAGGAGCAGCAGCATTTCTAGAACACAGAGAGTCACATGGTTTCTAAATAGCATGTTTAGTGGAGTGAGTCAGATATCAAGGGGTTACTCCAGGACTCTGGTTGCCTGCGTGGTCTCAACCATAATGCAGCCTTCAACTTAAGCTCAGGCAGTATAGAAGGAAACATGACACAGACTCTGACCCAATGCAACGCTCACACTGGAGGCCATGACAACTGGTTTTAAATGACGGCTTGCCAGAAGGAGTTTTTGCAGAATACATCCTTTCTCTTTTATGATAGTCTGTATTTTTTTTTTTTTTTTTTTAAAAAAGGAAAGAAATCCACCATGAATTCAAATGGAATTTGATGGGGTTTTTTCTATTTCTATTGAAATTGACCCCTATGAGTGAAAATTCCTCTTTCATTCCATCCCAAGATTGCTTTTCCACATTGGTGTTTTTCACATTCATAAAAACAAGAATGTTGGGCACAAATGTCACGGTCGTAATTAAGGGATGTGTCAGTACTGCTGTGTCTCTCCAGGAAAAAGCCGTGAGCCCTCTCTGCTCCTCTCTCTGTGAATGACATTGTTTATGTTTCACTTATCTCTGGCAGATGTTAGCTGAGTGAAATTGAATTCCTGGCAATGAGGGAGAGAGATCACGTCGTGCATCCTTTTTTTTTTTTATGTCTGGGGACAGGATTTCTCCTGGCCGGCCTTGATCCCTTGATTGTCTGCCCTGTGATGTTGTTGGTGGATAATGACACAGGTCAGGGGTGAAACAGGCTTTTCCTGAGTCACAGGGCCAAGGAACCGCTGTCTGCCTGTTGGTTTGAATCAGATAGCAGCATCTCAAACACGCAGAACATAAATGAGCCTTCCAGTTCTTTTTATGCAGCTGTACCACCCGCTGGTGAATCGCAGGTTTCAGCAGCTCCTCACAAGTTTGAGTAAAACACCTATCATACCCGGTTTATAGTTCTTCATATTTCTGCTTTTTTCCACATTATCTGGGTGGACTTGTAAATCTTCCTGAAAGATAAATCCTACAGTGATAAAATGTAGTCAGTCATCTTTATTGGATTCCTGAGACTGGTGTGAAGACGGCAAGATGAAATTGCTGCTCGCAAATAAAAACACGGCGGAGCCCCCTGAGTGAAAGGCTTTACTCGTATGCTGAATAGCACGCATTTATCTCTAAACTCCGAGATGCTGTTTCTGCTGCAGTGGAGCATTTCCAAACAAATTGTTGGTTAGATGATGCAGCCCCTCTCTCTCTCTCTCTAGAGAGATTTCATATATTTGGTCAGCGACCAGGCTCATTGTTAGCCTCTCTCTTGCCACTTGTTTACCCAGAGCTGTTTGCTAACGTGAGACGACAACCCTGAAAAAACATGACTATCAGCTGATATTGCAGAGATCTCCACAAGCATGTGCAGATGACACTCATTACCAGAGCCAGGTCAGGCATAAGCAGAGGAGCTGCACTAAAATACTCCACTGGTCTCTTCGTCTTTGACTGAAATAACAATTTTATCCGTATAGGGAGAGTTGTCATAAGAGCATAAACAATTAAGAAGGTAATAAAAAAGTATAACAAGAGGATTCGGTAAAGTAATTTGTTCCAAACTGAAGATGAAAATAGATTACAGTTTTTGTCTTAGGTAATTTCCAGAGTCTTATTCCTCTGATAACAACTGAAAGTAGTCCATTGTTTGGTGTGTAGCTGCTGTTATGCAAAACTCTTGTTAAAGGTGACATAAAACTTAGTAAAACCTCGTGGGTCTGTCATGTCTGGTGATCAACTGGTTGCTATGGTAATGTTCATATTCCGGAGATACAAATCATCATATATCAGACTCACACAAGCTAATAATTAAAAATCAAAGGGAAATTAAATTGTATAAAAAGGTAATAATCTGGTGTTGCACTGAAATAGCAAAAGTATTCTTTTGCAAAAATAACTTTAATTTGAGCTGGAAGTTCAGTTAGATGAACTTATCAGATAGCTCTTTTCAATAAGGAGAATTTGTGATTCAAATAATTTCCAGGCTGCTTCATATGAAGTTGCTGTTTCACAGACCTCAGTGGACACAGGCCTTCCTTTGCATGTAAAGAACATGTGAGAGTCATGAGGCAAGCAGCGCAGTGTGGAATGAGCAGCTCAGTAGCCTCATGGCAAGAATGCCCTGGGTTCAGTTCCACTGACACCTTTCTGAGGGGATTACATGTTCTCCTTGTGTCTATGTGCTCCTGGTTCTCCACGGGTTCTCCACCTGAATGAATGAATGAATGAATGAATGAATGAATGAATGAATGAATGAATGAATGAATGAATGACATCTCGATGTTTTTCCCTGGTCATGTTTTGTATTGACAAACAAAGAATCATATGGAGACAATGCATCCCTCCTACATAATAGTCCATACCCTCGTGGAAGAGCCTTGAATAATATGCAATGGTTAGTAGTAGTTTACATAGTAGTGTTGATATACTGATGAATGAATTCCCCATCTTTAGATTAGGGACATAAGAATGACTGATAGATTCACAAATATCAGTGTTTCTATCTGCTTGGTCTAAGTAGCAAATTCGTAATCGCTGGCTAGAGATCACATCTACAGAGAAAACATTCTTCTATTAGCCTGTTAGTCATGTGGGTTTAAATTCAAGCCAATATGACAAAATAACACGGTTGTTCTTCGGTGTTTGGGGTTGGGCCTTTTAAGTCCATCAGTTACTTGTAATGTACACAATCGACTCATGTTAAAGAAGTAGTTCGGCACTACTGCTGTTACTCTGTGACTCTGAAGTATTTCCTCTCTAAACAGACAGCTAGAACTGATCTTGGTCATGTTAAATGGTTTAACATGAATCTACTGGTTCTTCCTAACAATAATACTCACTGTATTTTCAGTAGCCTCTCTGGTAAACCTTATCTAAATCTGACTTTTTAGGAAAGAGACTCTGACATCACATTGTGATGTGACAGTCTCATGATCCTATTTCATTAATATCAACTATTATCTATTGGGAATGTTAGAAATCAGTGGAACACACTAAATGCTTTGCTCAGACCGCTGAAGGTAAAAATCTATTTAATCTGGAGTTGGAGTAATCTGGTCTGGGATTTTGGTCAGCAAAGATGTTCAGCTCAGATGATCAAAACACGTGAGGCCTTTGCAGCCTTAAACCTCCAGATCTGCTCAGAGATCCATCAAGGCTGTCCAGATTTTTATCGAACATGTCTCAAATTTTAAGATTTAAAATCTGGATGATTACATCAGTACTTTCTGATCTGGACCACGAGCGAGCAATCCCTGAGGTGTTGATGGCGCTGTGAAGCAACATTTAGCATTCAAACCCTTGGAGCTACAGTTTGCTCGCCTACATTTGTTGATGGACCCTGAATTGCATCCAGCTCTCACCGGGGCATAACAGTCCTTGAAGATCATGGATATAGTCTCATCCAGACTTGTGATTTGACTTCTCACCCCAAGTTGTTGCGCCACGCTAGCCTCCTCTTTGTTTATAGCTGTGTCCCTGCGAGATCACCTGAGAGGGATTATTCCCTCTGGCACGAAAATCTTTATAATATCCCATCGAGCGTTGCCATTCCTTTCAAAATCTCATGTACATGTTTGAGATTAGGCAGAAGATATTTCTCCTTGTGTTTGTGATGGTTACAATTTGAAAACTCCTGTAGTCTGAGTTTAACTAAACTCCAATTTGATTTATTATCATCTTTTTAACTAGAATAAATTGTGCTCTCAGCTTGTATTGGTTTGTATCTCTGCCAGCCTTCATGCACTGGCTGTTCACCAGCAGTCATAAGACTAATTCTCCGCTAATGCAGACCCTGACTGTGCAGCTATATATTATCTGTAACCATGAATACAGTAATACAGTGTTTATCTGTCCTTGACTATACAGATGATAGGCCCCTAAATGGAGCAGCAACAGTTGGCATACTCCCAACTTGAGCCAGTTAATAAATAAAATCCCTTTACTGTAATAATTCATCCAACATATCTTGTCTGGGCATCACACGCATACAGCAGCGCTCTCTGGAAACGGCAGCAACGAGCATGAAGGTGCCCTTCAAGATGCCTGAATAAAACGCAAATTCTTTACATTGAAAAAGTGCCACCAGAACTAAACCTGTTATACTTTCAATTTGATCCCTTGTAGCATGAAGTTGACCTCTTTATCTCTGCCACAGATTGAATTGAAGTAGCAGCAGGAGTTTATGTGGAGGAGAGTTATAATTCACAGCTGCTTTTTAGGGGCCTTGGGTTTTAAATACACAGATAATGGGAGTGAGGAAGCCACATTATTAAGGAGAGCGTGGGGAGCAGAAGGGTGGTGCCATCAGTCAAAGAAGACATTAGAGATTTAGATCAATCCTGTTATATAGGAAAGTGTATGCACAGAATGGCTGATCTCCATATTCATATGTGCAACTCTGTGCAATGTCATTAATAATCCAAAAGATAGTCCATAAACTCAATGGTGAAGCAATGGAAATTCAATATGAGTAAGGGGACGGTGTGGGGCCTTAAAATATGTGGGGGTTTTGATTAGGGTACACGGATGGGGAAGCGGATAAGAAGAAGATATAAAAGCAGCCACACATCTGCATCCCCACAGGAGAGCTTTTGGAGGGGCAGATGAATATGGATTCCCATTAGAAAGCGAATAGTTCATATCCAGGTGATTTGTTACCAGACATCAGCGGCTCAAATCTCTCCTCCCTTCCTCAGGCAGCGCCACTCCTCCGGTAGAATCATTTTGTGGAACGAGATTCTTCCAGACACCCCAGATTAAAAATACAGTTGAATGAAGTGGCAGGTGGCAATCACTCCCCCAAATCCTCTCACCCCCAACCTCCAAACCATAACTTATGATTTGAAGTAAAAAAAAAAAAAAAAAAAAAAACACAGGTGTTTATCGGTCACAAGCTCATTCTAACAACCTCTGATGAAAGGACGAGAGATGAGTGTATGAGATGAAAATATATGCTGGTGCCCGGAGCGAGCATCTGCAATGAGACTTCATAACAAGACACCATAAATAATAACCAGCCATTGCTCGAGCATTTTTTTTGACAAATGCTTGGCGGCATGCTCCGACCTGCATTGGGTTTGCGTAACGATGCTCACCTGGAAGAAACAAACGTATTTTGGGTTTGGGAAGAAAGATGTTCTCACAGTGCAAGTGTGGTTGACCTGGTTTCTCAAAATAGGGCCATTAACACTTCACTCCAAGCAATGACACAAGCACAGAATTTAGTGTGTGAAAACTTTTTCCATCATGACTTGTGTGTGAACGTATGTGTAACCCAATATCGTTCCAATCGGAATACATTTCCATGGCTTCAGCGCCTCAGTGGATGGCAAGCCAAGGTCAACATGTTTGCACAAGGAAGGCATACGTCAAGGTCAAAAGTTTATCAAAGGAAAAGAAAACCCCCTTTCAGACCTGCACACACGGACAGACAATGGACAAAGATGGAGATCACAACTGGACAATGCAGCTGACCTCAGTCATTCTGCTACATTCACTCCGTTTTCCGTCTGTATCTTCGCACCCTTTCTCAGTGTTTTCTCATCAAATCAATAGGAGTCATATAGAACGACTGAGTTGAAATGACCTGGAAACGTAATGACAAAATATCAATAGGTGCAGATAATGTGGCTGCAAATGTCTTTATTGCTATGACTGTAATGGAAAGCTATTATCATTTTACTGCTAAATTCCCTGAACAGTTGTAATTGCAATATTATATCTTATTGCAGGATAGTTGTGATATTTGTATTGATGCAGCTTCTATGCTTCCTATCAGTGGAATGAGCAAACAGGGAGAAATTCCCTAGCCTCCCCTGTTTATAAAGGTAGGTGTATCTTGTAACATGTTTCAACACAAACCTAAAAACAAAACAAAGATTTTTTTTTCCACCTCTTTTATTAGCTTTAGCCTCGTCTTCCAGTGACAAGTCCCAACGACGCCCATGCTGTTTAAGTATCCCATTCAATCTATGTAGTGTTTCCTGGCTGTAGAATGTTGTTTGCATACGACAAAGCTGGAGTTCCTCAGGTTTTGTTGAGCAACTGCACAGAGATCAGCATGTGTGTGTTTACAGTGGGCTGAGATGATGATTCCTGAAAGGCATTTCAGATATGCAGGTGTTCGCGCATGTTTGCTCACGAGCGCCTCACCATTTCCATTGCTGCCTCCCATGGTGCAGAACTTCCAAGAAAAACAGAGAGGGGCAAACATAAACACGGGATGTATGGATTGAGGAGTCTGAAGCTGTGTTATAAAAGCCAGGACGATTCAGCTGGGGGAGTGTTTGGAGGTTGGCACAATACTCTTTATCTACGTGCTTGAATGGAGGTACAACACCAACTGACTGTCATAACACCTGGCTTGTTGCAACACGCCGCATTTGCACTTGAATGTGCTCACATTGGGATTTCTATAGCGTAGTATTTCAAGTATGTTACACAACATGCTGTCTTGATGCTAGAAGCAGCAATGACAGATGTGCACATCATCGGTTGCATGGAGCACGAACTCAACACGGAGGGGAACTACATGCTAATGCAAGATAGATCGATTTATCCATGCATAGTTTGACTGTTTTATTATTTTATTCATGCTGCAGAATATGGAGTGTATCCCTTTCTGATGTAGCTTGGAGAAGTGGCTACAAGGCTTTCTGCAATTGTTGCTCTGCCAATTAAATCACTTCATCAGACTGATAGAGCTGTTGTTCATCTAATTGGTAGCCACAGGCCATGCCGGAGCCCCACCACTCTGGCTATGGCACAGACTTTCATATAAACAAGTTTTGACAAGTCCAGTCTACATCTGCAAATCTTCTCAAGAATGTCTCATTACCTGGCAAACAGTGCTGCATTTGTGTCTGCTATTAATCTCAGACCCTTTGTGAGGTCGAACACTGAATCTGTTTTAGGTTGAAGTTATTCTCCATCTGAAAAGATGTTTCACTTTTTGTTACTTTGCTTAGACGGTCTTTATTGGGCAGATATATGAGTTATATGTAGAGTTTGGTTCTGGACACTTTGACAAATTGTCTGTTTTCACCTTCATCTGGTGAAGGAGGTTCCCCTGGATCCACCTGTATATAAAGGGAGGATTTCATAATCTGCATGTTTGACAGCAAATTAAAATAAGTGATTTAGAAACTTTAAGCTCTAAAATATGGACTATAGACACAGATATACGACAACACCCAGCAAACCTTTCAAATGTGGGTGATTCCATTGCTTAAAACGCTTCCTTTTAGTGTTTCCAGATGTAACTCTGAACAATGAACTGTCAGGATGGAGTGAGGACGGCTGAGATTAACCAAACAGAGTCTCAGATGATAATCTGTTGGTGACAGGATTTCTGGAATTTTCACTCTCCTTCTCTGCCGTCATGTCCATACCTGCACCACAACCACTGGGTTTGAATGACTGTCAGAATGTTGTGTGTCACAAGCATAGTTTATTTGGATTTCTTGGTATTACAGTTCCTATTTGAACATGCACATCCACTTCACTTCTGTACAGTCTCACCTCACTCTGCCTTTACTGAAGTTTGCCTTAAGTTGTCCTGATGTTTATTTCTTCTCTTTCCATTGAGGCAGATGGAAGACCACCTTGCGAGACAAAGATCCACCCACAACATATTAGATTAGGATATCTAAAGAGACTTTATTTATTTATTCAGAACTCAATTAATAAATTTGTTCATTGATACTTGTCATTTTATTTTTCAATACTTAAAATGACAGATGATAAATTATCCTAGTTTTGTCCTTGTGTGATCATGATCCCAAAAAGCACATTTTTTTAATCAAACTTGTGCACAAAACCATCTCAAAGGTCAAGTACAAGTCACTAAAAAGTCCAAAGTCAGCAACCTTGTACCCTTCAACTGTGTCCCCCCGCTTCACAGCAATGACAAGTTACCAGCAGGCAGTAGATGTTTGAACATGTCCCAGGGCACCTGCTGGCACTCAAACACACTTCACATTTCCATCCAAAGTGAGGCTCCTGCTCCAGTCGTTCTCCCACGAGCTGAGAGGAGGGTGGTGGCAGTGAGAGGTGGGGTGAAATGAGGGCAGTCGTGGAAGGAGGAGGGGTGGGCTAACAGGCAAACACTAAAGGTTACTTTCCTATTTCACGTCAAATATCAAGGACACCAGTAATTACCGCATACAGCTGAGAGGTTCCGACACCGGCATAGGGTATCTCTTCTATCTGACCTTGTGATAGCCTGGACCAAAACGCTAGAGGCCCCTGCAGGAAGGGTGACTCTAGAAAGTAAAAAAAAAAGAGAAAGACAACAACTTGAAGATGACATTTACTAATTACGACGCTCCCTATGTGCACTGTACCCTAATTGTATGTCAGGAGGTGTCCGGCTTTGCTGTCTCTCTGGCACCAGGATATATCTCTCTCCCTGGATTTGATCTCATTGCCCCGCGCAAACACGGCTCACTCTCTTCAGTTTCGCCAATGTCACGACACATAATGCAAGTTAAGGAGTCGTATCGGCTGGGTAAACTCAAGTTGAAGGTTAACTGGAACTCGTATGAAGTAGCAGAGACGGATTAAGAGAAAAAAAAGAAGCTGAAAACTGGTCAGACACACAGAGGAAATTCACAGCGCTTATTAACATCCCTCTGCTAGTCAGTGTTGCGTGTGGCTGTGGCTGCAGAATGAGCTGAGGGTGTGAGGGTGTGAATTTCTGCTTGTCTGCTTTGTGGGTGGGCAAAGGGCCCAGGCTGCATGTGCTGCCTGGGCTAATGCAGAGTCAACCGAGAGAATTTGATCCCTGTTTTGGAAGACCAGGCGTATTGTTAAATTCCCGGATTAGGCGGCTGTAAAGGGAGGGAATGTTAACTGTGCTGGTCAGCAAGCTCGGCAGGGATCAGCGTGCTTACTGAGGCCGCTCTAGGCGGCTGTCACTAACCGATAGTGTGAGATGACATGACGACCAGCTCAGTTGCTCCCCATTGACCCACATATCACACCTATGTACAGAAAGCCCCAAATAACTGTGCTAAAATCTGCCATGCCTGTTAATTAATTCTCACAATTGGTCAGCTGGCTGCGGGGTAATGTTGGACATGCCTTAACTGCATATTTGTCCTGGCTGAGAATTCGGTGCTGTGGTCTGGAAATGAGGAAATGAGCCAGCTTCAAACGAGATAAAGAGCACACTCTCTATGAATAAATGTGTCAAGAATATGTTTACAGCTGAAGCGGCTGGGCTTCAAAATAAGAAATTCCAGCAATATAGCACACCTGTGCTAAGAATAGCTGCGATGCGAAGCTGTAACTGTGGCATGTACGAGAGGTGTGCATATCTTACGAAGGAAGCGAGGAGTGGGAAGTCTCAAACAGAGAATGATCAATTAGGAAGCCGCTCAGGTAGCCCACGCGCTGTCATGACTTATTTGGGTTGTTGTTGCCACTGCTGTTGTTTATTGAGCCCCAGCCATTAGAGTTTGTTGGGGATGAGGTGGTGTTGTGCATCTGTGCTTTTGCCCCCCCCCCCCATCCTCCTGTTTTTCCCTGGGGAAGGCAGCCATGTCTCCATTCATTACAGGCCGTGTGTCTGAGGCGAACGGGCTGCTGTGTGTCTACGCTCACGCTTTTCAGTCCTTCGAATGGCACCCGCTCCGAGTTCTTTCTGCCTGTCTGCCTGCTCAGTATGGGAACTGTTTTGCAGATGGGAGGCAGTGAGTTGTGTTATTGCTCTCTGGGGCATTGCCCTGGCCCTGTTGATCTGTCTGTTTACCTGTCTGCTGTAGTCTGCCAGACTGTCTGTCCGTCTTTTTGTGTCACCCTGCATTTGCAGCACGGTTGGCCTTGTGATGCGGGGATTCAAAATGACACTGGTTCGGGGCTGGTGACAGATAAACTCACACACTCTTCATATTAGTGTCAGCATCTTGTGCTGTGGAGTTACTGAGTCTTGGTCCATTGCCTGCTGGGGCAGCAGCTAAGGTGCCCGGGTGGGGCCCATGAAAAGGCTTCATTTAGTTTTAGAGAACCACATGTTGCCACCCGGGGGGGGGGGGGGTTCTGTGCGCTTCCTTTTGTTTGCTGTTGCTTGACTGAGGTAAACAAGCTACAACATTCATTCTGCATTACTGCTGTGCTGAAGTACAGCTGAGTTAGTATTTTAATGAATGCAACATCACACCTACTTCACTTCATTTCAGCGGGAAATATTTGTAAAGATTAGTCTTTTCTTTTTTCGAAAACAAAATCAATGAGTGTAGAAAATATGTTGCGTAACAATATATATAGTGAATTAAAGAGCAATAGCAAATGGGTATAACGAATTTTATCGCAGCCAGATCTGTGATATAATATATTGTATTTTGCTCATGTTTCCAAGCTCTTTAAAACAGTAATTGTGTAAATTTTGCTGAAAGTAATAATCTGAATAGGTGAATGCATTCAAGGAGCAGAAGACTAACTTTATTTGAATAATAAAACTTTTAGTTTGAAGCTAGAATCAAGCTGAAACAGACAAACGCCTAAAAAGTTGCTTTGTGCAGGTATGAAAATCTAATCTCTCAGGCTCAACAGTTCACACAGTGCTAAAAATGCTACAATGTGGTTTTACAGGTTTCATTTCAGGGCCAGTACATTTATTGGTCGGGTACAGTAGCTTCTGAGAGTCTTTGTTACTCGGCTGTTGACACAAGAAAATTCCAGAGATTAAACAAACGAGGTAAAAAGTCTTGACTTTAAATCGCATGTCAGGCTGATTCTCTTTTCTTTTTTAACTTTATGTGTCTTTATGCTAAGCTAAACTACCCAGCTGCTGGCTGTTGCTTCATATCTGGCATACAGGCATGAATGTATTATCGATTTTTCCATTTTGCTCCAGGTAAAAGAACGCATGAGATTATTCAGCAACAGTAGCAGAAGTATATTTTAAGTATAATTAGCAACAGGATGTTTAGGAATGGCTGCAGTAACAATAGAGGGAGAAGTTAAAAGGTTGAAAATTGAGAGCTTGTACATTTTTTATATAAATAACATCTTATATTGACATAAATCATTAACATTTCTTCCTTGAAAGGAGGCTGTAAACTTCAGTAGTCAGATGCCAACATCCATTTGACACATAATTACTGCAATTAGCAGGCCTGTGTACAGTTTACACATGGTTTATTTAAGTCAGTCTTATTCTCTGGGGCCTTGGGGTGGTGTGATGGCATAATTCACCACTCAGACTGTATTCTCGGAAATCACTGTTTGGAACAACAAGCAGTCATGAGTTATGAATGAGTCACTCTCAATTCGGCAGAGGTATCAGCTGAAGGGAGAGGGGGTGAGAGAGAATCCCGAGCATTGATGATTATTATCTTATTGCAGCAGATGATGATGATGTACAAACAGGAACACATGTTGTTTTGCAGGAAACTTAATGAGTATTTATCGAGCTTATGTTGGCTTTGTTATTGCTGGCTTAAATGGGAACTGAATCCTACCGCGTACGGGTCACCTTAGATCAAAGTGTTCACTGAAGTGTTCACTCTCAGAGGATATCCATTATGTAAGCTTGGGAAAATGGCCTTATAAGGGCTAAATGAGAGGTGCTAACATGGTAACGATTATGTTAAAGAAACTCACAATGGAGCATAACAAAAGTAATGGCATAATAGGTTATGATGGGAAACAAGGGGTTTCAGGATAGGATTTCCTTTTGATAGGGGAAGACAACACACACACACACACACAGTGCAGGGGGAGGGCATAGAAGGGGAGGGCCTTGTGAGAGGAAACGGCGATGACACACAGATCAAATAAATGACATAACTGTACAAAGTTCAGCTGCGTTCACCAGCCAGTGAGGTCATAGTGGGTAGGATTTGTTACTTTGGCAACAGCAAGCTGTTAGCCTGCCCACTATCTGTTTCCTAATGTACAGACGGGCGCTGAGTCAACAAAGCCAGTGTTTGGAGTCAACCTTTAAAAGTCGCGACCTTAGCAAAAGGTGCAGGAGAGCTGATGAGTTTCCTATACAGTCCAGATACGTAAAGTTCACACTCTGCATTAGCTGCTGTTGATGAGCTCCCCTGGCAAATACACAATTATAATAAAGTAGCTCCTCATAAAGATTTTCCAAAGTTCAGTCTTGGCGGTGCCATAAACTTTCTTCTGATGAATCTTATTCTGCATGTGGATTCGTACAAAGAAGCAGAATCTTAATGTGGTGACCAAAGGCTTACTCACATGGCTGCTGCTCCAGTTTCACTTTAAATGTGTCTTACAATGAGCCATGACAAACTTAACCAGGTGGGAAAAAAAAGTTCCACTTTGTGTGTGACTGTGAAAACAAAAGCATTTCTCTTTTCTCACATCTCCTTTGTATTCCCATTCAATCCCGGCAGCAAGAGCAGCAGAGGAGTCAGATAACTTCACGTGAAACTGATCTGTGGCCCAGATCTGCAGCAATAAAGTAC
Source organism: Antennarius maculatus (assembly GCA_013358685.1). Lineage (NCBI taxonomy): Eukaryota > Metazoa > Chordata > Actinopteri > Lophiiformes > Antennariidae > Antennarius > Antennarius maculatus. Next base: position 13,878,191 of record CM023624.1, read on the forward strand.
AGATCTCAGTTTGGATAAGTGTGATAAGCAAGCAGTAGAGTCGCTGTGTTCACAGCCGTGTGAGGACAAAGACCCTCCGAGCAAAAGCCTGCATCCCGGGTCAGTGGCTCAGAGATAGAGGTGATTGACCCTACAATACCAAACATATATCTGGGACCAGATTGGAATCAGATTGATTTTATTTATCAAGACCCACTGGATCCACCATATTTGAGAGAATAATCACAAACTACCAGTTTTTTGATGTAAAGCATTAACCTGAAGGAGAAAAGTACACAACTCACTGAATGATTGATTATGTGCAATCCGGCGAGAATGTTTAGTCACCAAATTATCAGGGGTAATGAATGTTTTTTTTTTTTCCAGTGTCTGTGTCAATGAAATAAAAAAAACAACAACATATATATACAGTATATACAGTCAAACCTCGGTTTTCGAACATAATCCGTTCCAGAAGGCTGTTCGAAAAGAGATTTGTTCGAAATCTGAAACTATTTTTTCCATTATAATTAATATAAATAATTTTATTCCGTTCCAAGTCTAACTTTTTCTAAGGTTTTTTTTTTACTATTTTACACCATAAACTGCACTGTATACTGTTTAACATACATAAAAAAGGGTAGAAATAGACACTGTGTTTTATTTTATGTTGATGTAATTTGCAAATTCCACTTTTAACTTTTCGGCAGCTCCCTTATCCGAACTTGCTGCTTCCCCAAAACGAACAACGGAGTGTATCCCACTTCTTTTCTTGAACTTTTCAAACCACCCTCTGCTTGCTTTAATATCAAACCCATCCGGAATAATGCTAGGATCTTTTTTTTATCAAATCTTCATACAATTGTCTTACTTTGGCACAAATTGCATCTTCACTAAGAGTATCACCTGCTAACTGTTTCTCTTTTACGAAAATCAGCAACAGTTTCTCCACTTCCTGTGGCCTTTGTTTGTTAAAAACACTAGATCCTTTAGCCACATCACTTGCTTTAAGCTGGTCTTTATTTTTTAGGATGGTGCTTATCGTCGATTTCGCCATCCCGAACTCCTTAGCCAACACAGACACACACACGCCCGATTCATATTTTGCTATTAATTCTTTTTTTAATTCAATAGTTTTGCTCACTACTTTCCTCTTTTCTTCACCAGCTTTACCACTTGCACTTGCTTTCTTAGGACCCACAATTAGGGGCTAATACACGATGCAAAACTAAAAAAAACAGTCAGATTTGCATAAATAACAACGAACAAGTCTGCTCCGAACAGACTTTGAATACGAATGTGCTACAGAGGAAGCATCCTGGGCATGAGTGAGTCGTTATGACGGAGCGGTGGAGACCGCTCCGTCCATCTCCGTTCCGCGCACCTCTCTCCCTTGCCAAGGAGAGCGGCCGCACGGGTACGCTTGGCTTCTTTCAGTTTGGTCGAGAGCTGAATTTTTGGTCAAGTTCTGAGACATAAAATTCTCGAATTTTCTGGTCGAAAACCGATTTGGTCGAGAACAGAAGCGTTCGATAACCGAGGTTTGACTATATATATATATATATATATATATATATATATATATATATATATATATATATATATATATATATATATATATATATATATACTGTGTGTGTGTGTGTGTGTGTGTGTATATATATATATACATACACTGTATATACTGTATATACTGTATATATATGTATATATTAAAGGCAGGCTGTCTCTCCCGGACTCAATGAACCAAGTGGATTTTGTGGGAATTCTTTTGAGAGCTGAGACTTCTGAATTTTTTTTCACTATCTATAAATGTTATAGACTTCTACACATCTATGCAGCGTTTTGTAGTAAAGGTAGGCTGTCTCTCCTGGGACAAAGTCATATAATCCATACAGTTTTTTGAAGTAAAGCATTAACCTGAAGGGAAAAAGTATACAACTCACTAGCTGAACGAATCATGAGACAAAATACTTCAGAATCTGGGTGGCTTGCTGCCTCCAAAGGAAACCCTGCACTGTTGTGGATTTTTTTTTTTTTTGCTGGGATTGTGGAAAACGAGAGACTTTAAGTGCCACAAGTCTACACACAAGAAGACAAATAACACTATAAAAATCAGAGGGTTTGCTGTTTTATAAGGTAGGTGGGCTGCATTGCCCAAAATAAAGACCACCCTAACGCAAAGTCACCCCTACCCCTGTTCTTTAATAAACCATTAAGCTTCATCTAAAAGAGGGTAGCTATCAATTGGAATTTCTGAATAAATACATTTGGCATATAAATAAATTTGATTTCATTAAATTACAACAGCCAATGTCACATAATTTTTTATGTATTCTATGAAACAATCTGTGTCATTTCTATTCATGCATTCTGCCTCCTGCTCACAAATGCTGATCGGAGATCCTCCATCACAATCTGAGAACAGCACATTCAGTTAGTGTGTTTATGGTCATGGTAACCCGATCATAACCCCTGCCGCCCCACTCCCCTTTCTTTCTCTTCAGCACCCAAAACTGTACAATGAACACATCCCAGTTCACTAATCAGTGGGTTGGGTCTGTGTTTATACCGTGGTCTCGATAAATACCACCCCCGAAACAGCCACAAGGCGCTGGTTCCCACAGAGGTTGGCTGAAAATAATAAAATACTTAACATTCCTCCACCCTGTGTAATGGTAGTAGCCTTTAGTGCAGAGCTGGCATCACTGAAGGGAAAAACAACTAGGAGCCCCTGAATGCACCACCCTGTGTGAAACAATGACCATTGAACTGTCCTGCAGATTTTCCAGCACTTTTAAGATCTAGCGCTGAAATTTCTCCCTGCGTGACTGCAATGTTCAAACAAAGCTCTACTGGAAATCTTTTGCCGGCACAGTGTGTTTCCGCATTTTCTGAATCTGTGGTTGGTAAGAGTGAATAAGACTCAGTTTAGAGGGGGGTACGCGTTCTCCGCTGTTTGTTTTTCCAGAAATGTCTATTTGTTACATTTGAGCAGAGAGACTCCTGAGGACGGTGAGGGTGTCTGTGCAGATAAGAGAAGCTGACAATGTTGCTCTTCACTGGAGTGATAACCTCAAGGCCGTTTGTCACAGGATGCACGGTCACTGGTAATATTCTGTTGTCAAAATACCGCCACTGTACACAATGATATGTGCTTACATATGCTAAGAATGCATCTCATTGTTTGTAATGCCTCTCTGATGGAATGGTACTGCAGTTACATTTTTTTATGGAAATACTTTAGTTTTCAAGGAAGAATAAGAAGTTTTCCCAATCCACAACTCGTTTGTTTGATTGTACTGTATTGTTTTCTCTAAATATTTAAAGTAATAGAAACATTTTCAGCATTGTGTATGTATGATTCCAAAGATAATAACGTCTGTATATTCTCTGTGTACCTCAGCCACTGATATGTTAGAGGCGTAATGGAAGGATGTTTCAGTTAAACATTAACTCTTAAGTAATAAAATAACTGGAATAACCCTCAGTGGAGGGGATGCATCCACCAAGACCCAATTTAATTCAGTCAAGCCTCATCTAAAATCACACTTAAATCCATGTAACCATCATATAATTGTGGTGGATGTTTGATTATTTAACTTTTTTGGATCAACTCCAAATTTTACAGAAACTATGGAATGTAAATGTCAATAATTAATTAAATAAAATCAGAAAAAAACTGAATCCACCATTTCATTGGAATCTGAAGTTACCCGGATATCTGCTTTTTTATTGTCCTTCTGAAAATACAACCAACAAATGAACATGGATTAAAACATGAAAACCTCCCTGTTGGAGGAAATGAAACAGAAAACATTAAATAAATTATTTATGAAAAAAGTTATGTTTAGATCATTTTCAGCCCCAGTTCATCAAAAACCTACATCCTGTCTTAAAAACACACCAAGTATACATTAGTCTTTGAACTAGCTGATGTCATCACCTCAGAATAAGGTAAGTTTGATGAAAATGGATGCACAGAAGTGGTGCACATCTGTGTTCACATTAATCTTTGTGTTTTAGAAAGAGAAGGTACCAGCCAGATCATTCTTTAAGTCAGCTGATTGTACATTGACTTGCAAAAAGACGTGAAAAATGAGCAGAAGGAGTAAATAACATATTTGGTTTTAAAAATCTGAGATGGTCTGGATTGGGGGAAAAGACTTTTTGAAAAATATAGAGGCTGTTACCTGTCACTGAGATTCAATTAAATGCCCAAGTGACCAAGATCTTCAGGTACTCCTTTTAAAGAACCATACCCAAATTATTATTTGCACCACTGATGATGACTATAAACTATGGCTAGCTTTGGTAAAACAAACGTTTGTTTTTTTTTATCCAAAGGTAAACTGGATTAATTCAAAAAGATAAGAAAAGGTTTTGATAAAATTGTTCAGAGAAATAGTGTGCAGCCCAAAGAACCATCCATTACTGTACATTTTGGTGGGGTAGATTTTTTATCCCCACCCCACTAAAATTCAGCAAGTTGTGTCAAACTGTGATGAACTGCACTTACAAAGCTGTTCTAGTCTGACCAAGTCAATCCAAGTGTTTTGCAATACAAACCAGCATTAACCCATTCTCACACCACGGCACATGAGCGGTAATCATTAATACAATCTCTCACACACAACTGGGACAGCCATTGGGAGCTGAATGTGGCTCAGTATTTTGCTCAAGGACATTTTCATAATACGAGGGGCCACAGATCAAACCACAGACCTTCCAATTAATGGCTGACCACAATGAGCCACAGCTGTGAGAAATGTGCAATGTCTGGGTTTGGCATTAATTTGGCAAAATTTGATAAAAATAATAAATTTTTATAAGACCTCTCAAGGGACTCAAGGGCATGTTACAGAAAAGACGAACTTGGCAATGCTACTTGTCTGCCCCATCAATGTTACTCAGGGACGTTAGAACAGAAAGAAACACAAAAAATACAAATAGAACACATTTTCACAAAGACTGTCTCTTTAATTTGTCTACAAACAAAATAAACCATTGGAATTGTTTGGCAAAATACTGCAAAACTGTAAATATTCATATCAGAACTATTTTACAGTGAATTCCTAAAAGAATACAAACACTTGATAATTTAATCATGTTGTACGAGTGCAAAGAATCTGCTAAATGAACCTCATCATACTTAAATACATATATTAAATAAGTCAGTATTGATTAATATAATAGTAAAAGAGAATTTCCTCTATCATAATAGAAAATCTTGAAGCGCTAAAAGCTCAGGATTTCTCCCTAAAACAAAGATTCATGAGTTTCATGTTGGAGTGCAGCCCATGAACCTCCATCATATTGGAGGTGGACAATATTGATTTCCACCTCAATATATCAGCTCGCTGATACATTGGTCTGTTCTAAATGCTAGAGCACAAACCATATCACCCACCTCCATCGCCAAACATTAGGAAGGCATAGTGATAGATTGGTGTGTCCCTTGTATGTCCCCTCAGAATCACATCCCAAACACACACACACACACACACACACAAACACAAACACACACACACAGACTCATGGGGGCCACTCCTCATCCTCAAGGTCAAGAGCTGCTGGGAGGCAGAGAGTCCTCATTGAGGGCCTGACACCTCATGAGCCACTGTACACACATGTTGATCGGTCCCCAGACGTGGCCTGACAATGCCACATAAGGCATGTGGGGGTGGGGGGTGGGGGGCAGGGACCAAGATGGACACATTTGCAGGCTGGGTCAGCCTCAACCTTGTGGACTATGTAATCCAAAACCAGGCCAATGATTATCTCCCCCTCCCAGCAAAGACTCGATTCTGATTTATGATTTGAATGAATATTGATTTTCCAGGAGCTCGCCCCCTCCCCCCTTTCCCTTCCATTTCTCCTTTTAACAAAAGAGCGAATGATGTATGTGCATTGATTTCCACTCAATTACTTTTATTCTCATTTTATTTAAGCTTGGACAAATTTTCAGTGGGCCCCGCGGAGGGTAATGCATCTCTATCAGTAGCGCTGTGCCTCATTACTAACTGGCCTTCTGATGGTAAGCTGGGAAATAATGAGGGGACATTTAATTCCCAGTCAGTCAAGTCTACTTGCAAATTGTTTAACCATAAATTTATTTCTGCTTCATATCTGTGTCAATGATAAATAGACCAAAAAAACAACAACAAAAAAACCTGGACACTTGCTGTACCGCCCACATGTATCATATTTTTTATCATGATAGTCAATCCCTTTAACAAATTCAGCTCATAAAGAGCCTTCTAGCATTTTGAAAAAAAAAAAATGCCATCAGGGTCATCTCAGTATTGATGGTGAGCTTAAACTTAATCTAGAGCCTCTTCCAAACAAACAAGAGCTCAAAAATCTGACAGCGCCTGCTGTTTGTGATGGGAGATGTGGGATTGAATGTTTTCGGTCCATGAGCCATATAGATTAAAAGTCAGGATGTCTTAACATCTGCTGCTTCTATTTTGAACATTCTTTCTTTCAGTCTTTCTTACATGAACTATGTTGAGTTGTGTTTGTACTATGGAATAATAATAAGAATTAGAATCTAGATTGATGGAACACTTCCTTTGAAACTATCTAAATTTTTGTTTCTAGTTCTCTCCCTTCAAATAACATCTGCTAACATTTGTTAAGAAGTGGACCTCAGCTTGAGTATCAGTTACAGTCACTATTTAAATTCAAAGTATGTTGTTCATGTCAGCTACACTAACTCCAAAAATATAAAAACCATTGTTCTCTGCTAGAATCAGCAATGAATTTTTCATTGCTTTATTTATTGATTCATCTTCTCAAATGATTTATTAGTTTTTGTGAAATAGAACAAAAAAATTCCACCCTCGGATGTTGTCAAATTTGTAGGAAAATCCAACCAGCAATCCACAATTCAAGAAAATCAGTTTAGAATCATGTAAAACAGAGACAGAAACTATAATCACCAAACATTCTGCATTTTTGCCTTATATAGCGCTTGAAATGATGAATGATCAAAGCAGTTAAAAGTAAATTGTCTGACAATCATTACATCAATAAATTGGATAATCATTTCTATTTTAGAAAACAATCATCATCTGATCTATTTTCCTATGCATAGAAAACCTTGTAAGCACTGGTGTCCCTCAGGTTGCCCAGAAAAACCTTGCTGAACAACTCACTAATTTGGTTGACAGTGATGCATTAAAATGGGTCAACCTGTAATTGCTCTTTCCTGTGGCTACTGGATGGGCTGAGATTACATAACGATGATAAAGCTGCGTACCTAGCCTTCCAAAAGCTGCCATGCAGGACCCTGCACCTTCTCTAAATGCTTCATCTAACAGGCCTCATGAAGGTAGTGATTCCTGCAGAGCTACACACTAATGCACTTCAACGACCTGACAGTATGCTTTGATATTCATCACACACATGCACTCTAAACCTTGGCGACTTTGACAATGCATGGATAATGACAAGATGTATTATGGTGCATTGATAAACATTGCATTCAGTTAAATTTCTTACGGTGACAAGATCTGCTATAGAAGCTCTTGTAAGCGGGCATGGACTCAACTAATTTTTTCCCGTCACAGCAAAGTGTCGACAGAGTACTCAACATACATGAGGAATAGTCCCATTAGCCGCATAAAATAAAAGTGGAATTCCTTTGCCGGGCTTCTGAGGCCAGTTTCAGGCTTCACAAGGCATCCATTGCCATATGACTAAATCAGATGCTATGGGTGACAAATATGGCCCTCGCAGTTGAGATCAGCACAAAGGACGCTCAGTTGTCTACTCAGGCCAGCAGCAAAAAATACTGCCTCTTGGGAGACAATGTGGCTCCTGTGTGGAAAAGTTGTTTGTATCATCAGCCAATGCTGTGCCAGGTCTTGTTGAGAATTAATGTTGTGAACTTATGCAAGTGTGGCAGGAAGAGACAACAGTGTGGCACGCGAGTAATTCTGCAAGGAGGAAATGATAAGAATAAGTCTGGATGACGTAGTGCTACAACCAAACTGGTGAATGATACTGGAATGAGGAACCATTCATGAGGGAATGCAGCTGCTATATAGACAAAAGGGCAATTATGGAAGTTATAATTTAACTGTGGTGTAAATCTGTTTTTATTGTCAAAACATCAGACGTATGACTCAGAATGAGTCATCGCCTTAAAGATCTGACTCACATTTGAAGTTAAATAAATCTAAACAAACTTCACTAACTCTGGATGATATTTAGTTCATAATTTATCACAGTCTCAAACCTCTGATCCCCTTAAAAAGACAATAGGAAAAAGAAAATCTCAAAAAGGAAGCTGATTTTGCACATTTCCCTTTTTTGTGGATACTGAATTAGTATCTGCCCAGCAGTGCATTAGTGAGACACAGTCAGACAAATGGATGAACTGTGGTGACAAGAAAACAAACCATAAAAACTCATTAACTCCTATATGCTCTTTTTTTCTACGGATTCTGAGAACCTACGGGAAACCAGTTGTAACCCACAACAAAGAAAAAATTATATCGATTGCATGTAACACATGGCACTTTAAAAAAAAAATCTATACCTTATCAAATATTTGTTTTGGAGACTAACATGGAAAACTTTTTCCCTAATTACTTTGTTAATGATACAAATGTAGAATAACTTTCACAGCTACGAGATAAAAAACTCAGGATGAATTTGGTGGAGAAACTATGATTTGAAATGAGTGTTACAGCAAAGATATGAGCAAATTAGTGCTGGCAGTCAGTTAAATATGAATCAAGTTCAAAGAATAAATGGCTCTGATTAATTATGGTTAATCAGTTTAAATCGCTAGCATTTGCTGTTTTTTGGGGGATCAAAACAAATGCATAAAGAATATGTTACAGAGATAATAGTTTTTTAGTTAAGTTTGGATTTTTTTCTTCCCACATACACAATGAAATGCAGACTTAATTAGTATAAAACCACATAAAGAAAAGTTAGTTGCATAATAATGGCTGCTGAAAAAACAGCCAAAACAGTTTGTAAAGTAAAGCGTCAGTGACAAACTTGTGCCAACAGCTGTGGGTTGTTCATTCTTTTATTTCCACTGGCATATAATTCAGGAGTGTCAGAAACAACAGTTCTCACTTAGGATGACGTGTATGATATTTATATCTGTATCTGGTTGATGTCTTGAAGTCAGTCTCCAACTATGCTAATGAGCCTGCAGTCTATGGAGATCCATTTAGTGATTGCATTGTTTAGCTCTGTTCAGACTTGAACCATGCTGGTGGATTCTGGCACACACACACACACACATTGTTTACAACTTGCTCAATGATATTTGATCTACATTCAAATTTCCAAATTAATCATGATCAATTACATAAGTATGAAACAAAATTTAAAAAAAATTTTTCCAGGCTTTTAGAAAAAACCTTTAATAGAAATGTGAGTTTTGAAGTAGTGCTACTGACTTGTGTTATACATGGTGCCAGTTGAACACAGACTGGGGGACACTGTCCTTACGCACCGGTTGCGTCACAGCTCCAGTGGCACATGTGGAGTGAGGTCTTAAATATTATTGTGAACTGAACGAATGTTAACATATACAGAATTTCTTCATGTGTCATAATAACTTATCTGGGGTAAAACAAATTTAACTTTGGGGAGCTGCTTTAAAATAATAATTCAATCATGCGTTCTTTTGAGTGCAAATTAGGTTGTGTTTTTTGTTTAACTAATGACACACTGCGCTTCTCAAACTTCTGCTGAAGAGAGAACAGCTTTGATGCTGTGCGTTTGTCAGCCTTTCAGAAGATAGAGCTAACATTTATTAAGTCAGCCAGAATGGGGAAGTGACGGCTAATGTTTCCTCTGTACTCATATAATGTGCTGATAACACAATAATATCCTGGAATCCATTAGTCACTGCGTCCCGAGACGTGTGTTTACGTTGAATGGCGGATGTCAACACACGAACTTTGCCACAGTTGCGCTGCTGGTGAACTCATCCCGCGGCTCACCAGTATTGTAACTCCGACTTGACTCAAAGTTCCACACAGACGCACCACTAAAGGGGGAATGAAACAGTTTCGGCTCACATGCGCTGTCTGTGGTGAAACATGTCGCGAACAGCAAAAGCCCACATAGGGGAACCATCAGCGGCTTATATATGAGCCTAAAAATAACCAGCCAATCAGCGACGAGCCGCTGGGAGTTAAACACACCAATTAAAACAGAGAAGGAACCAAATTAAGTCAGTGGCCGCGCGTGATTGGCTGGCTGTGATATCATTTGCAATACCTTACGCCGCTTGACGCTGATTGGTCGAAACCCTGTCGACGTAATCCTGCCGCGAGGGGGGAGGAGGGAGGGCGTCGGGGGGGAGGGGGCGGGCTCGGAGGTTTGAATAGGGAAGTTTGCAGAGCGCAGTTGTTCTCCATCCAGTCCGGTGCGGTGTTTGCAAACAGACTGAGCGAAAGCGACAGACGGGAGGGGGGACACACTGACGGACGGACGAATGTTCTGACTGCCCCAACGAAACGAGCGCTGCTTCGTCTCCATCGCAGGGGACCGCTAAAACTCTATCTACGGGCTGGTTTTTTTTTTTTTTTCTACACCGCAAAACAGATTGAAGTGCAGCTAACTAGCTTACTTAAAAAAAAAAAAAAAACAACAACACAGCTCTGGAAAACAAAAATGGATGTTCTACCCATGTGCAGCATCTTTCAAGAACTTCAAATAGTTCACGACACGGGCTATTTCTCAGCTTTACCGTCTCTGGAGGAGTACTGGCAGCAGGTGAATATGTCTAGCATCTGTCGTCTTGACTCAAAATGTTTCAACTTTTCGGTGGCAGAACGGCTCAATTTTAAGCTAATATTGCACTCGCTGTAATTTGTAGCGTTCTGAAAGTTAAAAAAAAAAAAAAAAAAAAAAAAAAAAAAAAAGCAAACCGTGAGTGCTTGTTGACGCCGGTGTCCAAATGTGTTCACCTGACGTGTTTAACCCACGATCGGTGGCGTGAAGTTTAAACCCCCGGCGGGTTGAAGTGGATCAGTGTGTCAGTCTTGACAGCTGGAGTCGAGGCGCTGTTGCGCCAAAATGAATGGGGAGACGCAGCGGTGACTGCTTCTCCTGCACGATCGGTGACTCCTGGTGAAGTCAAACGGGGGGGCTGGTTCCATTCCTGAACTACAAGCTTCAGCCTGCAGGAGGAAGCGGAATGTCAAGTCAAGTCAGTTGATTCAAAAGCAAATGTTTGTTCAGGGTCAGCTCCTGTAAGCCGTGAGGAGAAATTATGTTGTTGTCTCAGAGGCTGACATTCTTTAAATGTTTTCAACAGGATCCTCACTCCTGCTTCAAGAAACCGATCATTAATTTGCATGCTTGTTGGATTTGAATGGGCTTCACAACGTGACACTATCAGATGTCAGATGTGGCCTGTGCTAAAGTAGACATCAGGGCATAGGGGGAACCTGTGATGTGTCTGCACCTCTCAATGAATGGGTTCCTGCTTTTTCCAACTTTGAATGGCCTCTGAAGTCAGTTCGTGTGTGTGTGTGTGTGTGTGCGCGTGTGTGTGTGACACTGAGGAAGGATGTGATTGCATGTCAGCGGTACGCATGAGGAAAAGCAGCTGAATGGCTCATGCCGGAGGAGGAAGAGGAGGAGGGGTAGTTGTGAGGCTTCCTTAAAAGGACTCTAAATTTGTTCAGTGAGTCAACGGAGAGCTGTAATGACGATGCATGTTCGCTGCTGGGCTGCGATCAGGTACAGCACAGGTGGAGTTTTTTGGGGGCTGACAGATGCTGGATGAGATGCATGAAGCTGAGGTGGTTGGTGCACGATGCTGGATGAAAAGTTGAGTTTCCAGGTTAAACCCTAATCAATGGATTTGGGATCATGACATGCAGAGAGTTTCAGAAATATATGTAAAAGGTCTGCAACAAATCATTTAGATTGTGAAACAGGGCAAAAACAAATTACTATTTAGATTAAAATCATGTTTAAACCCAAAGTTATTCCATTTGCCTTCATGTTTGAAACACGAATACAACCATTACTGAGGAGAAACTGGAACCAGCAAACATATAAATGCAAAAATACCCAGAATGTCCTGCTGCAAACGTTTTAGAAATGTTGTGCTACAAACTGTTATTTTGGGGCACATGCATCATTTAAAAGGTTTCCCCATGCTCATGTTTTCTGCTGCTGTGAATGACTGTCCCCTCCTGAGGGCTGCTGTTAGTAATTTATTCTGTGTTTTCTCCTTCGACCAGACATGCTTGGAGTTGGAACGCTATCTTCAGAGCGAGCCTTACGTCACCACATCCGACCTCAAGTTCGATGGCCAGGAGGACCTCTGGAGCAAGTTGATCTTGGCCTGTGGGGACAAAGCCAAGGCCGAGTCTGACCCCAAGCTGCCCCTGGCCCACGAGGAGGACAATCAGGACAGCCAAATCTTGGACACCAACAGTGTGAATTCTGACGCCAGCAGCGAAGCTTCAGACAGTTCCGAGGAGCTCTCACCCACACACAGCTTTACCTCCAACCCCCTGGGCTCCGTCTTGGTTGGCTCTGGACCTTTTAGCCCCTCTGTCATAAGCACTCCGCCATCTTCTCCAGAAGCCCACTCAGAGGCCGGCGGCGTGACAAACGGTTGGGTTGCCTCGCACGCCGAGTTGCACTTACCGGTCAAAATCAGAAGCGGTGGGGTGGCAAAGAGTACGGAAAAGACGGGACTCATGTGCGGCGACGCGTCTCCGGACGGCAGGAGGCGAGTACACAGGTGTGACTTCAAAGGGTGTCGCAAGGTTTACACGAAGAGCTCCCATCTAAAAGCACACCAGCGCACTCATACAGGTGAGTCTCCTGTGTGTGTGTGTGTGTGTGGGTGTGGGTGTGGGTGTGTGTGTATGTGTGATTGGTCATGTGTGATGTACACAAACAGAATGATACGGGGCGGGCTGGGGTTTGGGGGATGACGTCTCTGCAGTTTAAATAATTCATGGAGCTAAAAACATCTGTTTTGATTGAGCGGAAAACAGAAGTGCTATTAATTCAGCCCCCCACCTAAACGCCATTGTCCATCCGTTGTGTAATGTAATTAAAAGGTCCACATCGCACGATGTCCTCAGCTGGAGCGCCGCGAGTATTAGCTCTGCATGGCTGGATACCTAAACTGTGACCTAATCTATCTGGAATGTGACTGACTGAGCCAGCGAGTGAGCAGCGGAGGGGGGAGGGAGCGAGGGGGGTGGGTGGGGAGGAGTTGCACATGGGAGATAAAAGGGACTTCCAAACAGATTGAGTTTCATCATGGGAAAGGGGTGAACGGGCGGGGAGCCAAGGGGCACTGGGTTGGAGGGGCTTTCTTCTTGGTCATTTGTTGCCGTTCTTATTTTTGATTAAGAGCGTGAAATTGCACGTTTGGCTCTTATTTCTTCTTCTTCATCTTTTACATAACGCGCGCGTGTTCTGCTACACGGTGTCGCGCACGATAGCTTGTGTCGGGTTGCATCGAAACGCACACAGCAGTCCAACAGGTTCAGCGGAATCTGGGTCTTGATTGGTTTGTCAGCACCCATGTCATGTGTCCCGGCCCCTGAGGATGATTGATTGCTATACATTTCAATAACACAGAAAGACTAACTAAGTAACACCTGAGCGATAAAAAAAATGTTCCTTTTGTGTCTAAATCTACAGCTCAGTCATTTTCTTTGTTTGCTCTCCAGGTGAGAAACCCTACAGGTGTTCGTGGGAGGGTTGCGAGTGGCGTTTTGCACGAAGCGACGAGTTAACCAGACACTTCAGGAAGCACACTGGGGCAAAGCCATTTAAATGCAGTCACTGTGACAGGTAAGCCACCACGTTTTATCAGCTCACTAACATCACCAGGCTCCCAATAAGCCCCCCCTGCTGATGGGATCAGTGATTGAATCATCCTGAGAACGATGCACTTGTTTAATGCACGGAAGCACTGATGCATTTTATTCATGTAGCCTAAAATTTGAGCTCGACTAAAGCATCAGGTTTGGCTGGGATATCAGCCGGTATTACTTTATGATCGATTTATAGCGTTGATGCAAATGATGGCTGATTAGTAAAATAAGATTTCACCGCAGAAATGTTAAATGATGTTTGTCTGGTACAGAAGATATCCAAGTAGACTTCTGCTTTATAAAACATTCAATTTTATCACAACTACAGAAGGTAATCTTGTGAAATGAGTATTTATTTATCTTTATTCTACCTTTAGAAGCATTAATATTTAAAAAAAAAAAAATCCCCATCACACCAAACTACAGCATTTTCCACACTATAAGGCGCACCTAAAAGCTTTTAATTTTCCCAAAAATCAACAATGCACCTTATAATCCAGTGTGCCTTTTATATGGAAAAAGGTTTAAAATAGGCCATTCATTGAAGGTGCGCTTTATAGTCCAGAAAATACTGTAATTACCAACTGTTTACCTCAATACGCAGCCCATTTTTCTGCATCCTGGTTGATTTCCTTTCCCCCCCCCTTTTCCCGTCCGTCCCCAGATGTTTCTCCAGGTCTGACCATCTGGCTCTTCACATGAAGAGGCACATCTAGAGCGGGACCAGCACCAACCAAGCAACGCAGCGAAGAGGAAGGGTTTAGGAGAAATCGAAACAAACGCCGTCTCCCGACCGGTCTCTTGGTTGAACTTGTCCCAGAGCGGAGTGGTGGGAGTGTGTTCCAGCCAAAGCATGCCGTTTTGCACCATACTGAAACCCAGTGCCTGCGGGACCTCTCTTTGGAGAAAGGCGCTCTGAAGGTTGTCTGTTGCGACAAGAGGGCAAAATCATGGATGGGGGAAGAAATCTTTTTCTTTTTTTTCACTCTGAGAACGACTTCCACATAAAAAAGACAAAAAAAAAAAAAAAAAAAAAGATACACAAACAAAAAGAGTGAATGACTTGTATGTATGGTGCATGATGTTTTGGGGACATCTCCCGGACAGCAGATACACTGGTACTTTACAGAACTGTCTGAGGCGAAGCATGTGTGCACTGTGAATGTCTGATATTGGCTGACTGGCCCCCTGGAAGGAGAGAAGAAGATGTTTTTGTTTTTTTTTTTTTTCGTTTTTCCTGATTGGGAGAAGAGATGCTTCGATGGATGGTGCGGGGCTGGTACCAATGTTGCTGTGTACTGAGTGGGTTTTCTGGGGGAAACGTTCCACTTGGTTCCCCTAGTGGCCGTGTGAGGATGGTGCAGGATGGATGTTCCTGCCTGTCTTGTCTAGCACCCAGACTGGCGGAGGGGTCCCTCCGAAGCCGTCAAGACGTTTGAGCTTGACCAGAAGGTGGACCCAGGGACCAAACAACCCCCTCTCCTTACCCCTCCCCCGGTCACTGTAAGACAGGAACTTTTTCTCTTTTTTTTTTAATTTTAATTTTTTATTTTTTTGGTGTTTTTGGTGCAGCTACTAAATGTGCAATGTGTTATGTAGCCTGGTTTATTATTTTTTTTACAAGCTACAAAGCTCATTTGTAGTACAATTGTATAAGCTGTGTGCTTAGAGGTATAACACATCTATAACTTCAGTATCATAGACAGGTGTTGCATGGTTTAAGGGTTTCTTCATTTCATGTTCCCACTGTAATCAGGACTGCAAATAGTTTCAATAAAAGTGCAGCTAAAAAGCAAAACGGTTAAATGTTACAATACTGTACATAAAGCCTTGATGAATTCCTCTTTCATTTTTGCAACATCACCCGTTCTTTAATCACGCTTTTCTCATCTGGCTGGAGTTTTTTTTTTGCCACAGCTTACTCATTTTGTCACTCATCGTATGCCTTGAGGAGTACTTTTGCTTTTTTGTAACTTTCTTTTCTATCTAGTAATGCACTGTTGACCCCTAATGGTGCCTTATGCAAGTGACGCAGCCCTGTGGAAGCGGTGGTCACGTTTGTCGTATGGGTGATTTGACAAGCTTAATCGAGGCTCAGTTTGGAAATGAACTTGCACCTCTTTGTGTCTAATGGAAGTTCTGCAGATCTATTACCGCGGTTTAAATGCATTGTATTTATGTTCATGATCAAAAAAGAACCTTGAAGCTCTTGTTTTGTTTTGAGTGACAGCACTTAGGTGATGCATAAGGCAGAAGATGTAAACAATATGAATTCTGTATGTTTGAAGCACTTAAATTTATTAATTAAAGACGATAACTACTGTGTAGTATGTACTTAAGTTCATCACACACAGCTGGAAGGTACAAAACAACTAGAGAAGACAAACAAAAAATGGGTTTCATTGTCTGTCAGACAGTGCTGCGCCTTTTGCCTGTGTCCCTTCACACCAGCACCATCTTTTCCCCCCCGCCATCCCTCCATCACTGCAAAGTTGGAGTGAAGAAAAAGCTAAAGATTTATTGTAATTAACAGGCTGCAGTCGGACAGGCCTCGCCTTGTACTGTGTCTCAGTAATGAATAGCTAAAGGCTTTGTTGGCATGGAATCTGTCACAGACTGCTGACTGTGTAGGTTGGTTATTGACCTGTCTGGGGGAGTGTTGTTTTAGCCGAGCTGCAACAGTATTATGAAAACCACATAGGGGGGGCGGAGGCTCTCTGGAGGAGATGCAGATCAAGCGTTGATGTTGCACAGCATCTCCCTCGCAGATGAATTCTGTTTCGCTAAATTTTTGATTGGAGGGGAAGAGATACAAAAGGTGTCAGTGGTGATAATAGGGATCACACTTGTGACTGTTTCAAGTGGTCTGTGCCTCCCACTTCAGATCAGCGACCTTGGTGGAGAGATTCAATGTTGCAGCAAGTTTCACCGCAGAACACTAAGACTTATGGATTTCAGATTGGCGGGTAAGAGAGAGACAGGACGGGTCCGAACCTGAAAGTGCTTGCTGCGATAGATTTGGGAATGCTGGCAGAGCCTTTTGTGGGCAAAAGAAGGGAACATCTATCCTGCAAAAAACCACAGCCAATACTGCTCAGCTGGTAATTGAGCCTTGATTAAGCCTCATGTTTGCTCGCATCTTCTACACGTTTCATCATCTCTTTCATTCCACCTCCCCAACTCTTCTTCACACACACAAACACAGCTCTTTGTTCGCAACTGAATCTTTGTATAAAAAAAAAAAAAAACAACTTTTGTAAAATTGTTATGTTTATGCTTTATGAAATTTTTATTTGAAATTGTTTTGCAAAATTGTTATATTTCTGTATGAATGTATTTTTTATTGGAATAATAAGAAATTCTTATCTGACTTTGCTCCTTTTGTCTTATTTTTTAAATTCTGCTTCATTATTACGGGATTTATTTTTTATTTTTTTTACCCTTGGTTTGCCAGTTGGTGGTTTGGAGCTGGTTGAGGATGAATGACTGCATTTCAGCTGCATAATGCCCTCCAGTAACACCAGTACAATTAAATTTTGGTCAGGAGCACATATTGTATCTAACATGGTAGAATTTTGACACTTAAAACAACTTAGAAACACAAATGTTTTCCGACGAGCAAAAGAAAAAACCTGCTAGAAGAAGCTCTAAAGATCTCATAAATACCAGCATAAAGAGCAAATCTTATATGTGAACACAAACCCGGTGCACCTTACGGCAAACATTCAGATGAATCTTTATTTAACGTTTACCCCAAACACCCCCTAGAAAAGTTTCTGTAACAACTCACTGTAGTGGTTTCATTTGGAAGAGCGACTTTCTGCGAGGTCTTTTGAGCTAGCTAGCACTCATCAAAGCAGTATAAATAATTTATCATCAGCTCTTACAGCCCATGGCATATAATTAGAGAGACACTTTTGTACATTTGTCAGATAATTACTCTACTTGACACAGATAATGATACAAAACAGCAGTGGATAAACCAGAGAGCCTGATTTAAGTTACAAACTAACAGGAAAGTAAGATAATAAAATAAAAGACGGCCTCCCTCAGATTTTGCTCCCATGCTCACGGTGATGACCCAGAATGGGCAGGCAACTTATTAGCTCCTCTGATTTCCAGTAAAAGCTCTGTGGTTTCTAATTGAAGCTTTGCCCGCAGTTGGTAATTAAGCTCGCTCTGGAGAACCTCCCAGCTTTGGAGTGGCAAAGTGTGTTGTTTTTGCCTAAAATGCTATAACCCCTTGATCTTTCAAAACTGCTGCCCCACTTGATTTCTCAACTTCAGATCTACCTATGATGCATAATGCATGGCTAGTGAGCAAGGCTGCCAGCAAAATATCATTTAAATTCCAAAATACTTGCTTGGCTTGCCCCTGGAAAACCTCCTGGAGGATCAGATTCCCGGCTTTAGCCTCTTGAGGGCATGTGTTGCTTTCTGCAGCTGGTACAAGTGAAGTATCCTCTCGTGAAGTGGACCATCACGGATAAAGTTTCTCATAAAAAATGGCAAAAGGATCACAGATTCCCTTTGATGTATCAGGATACATCTTCCATATGCTTTCCCACATTATTGGTAAGTCTGTAAATCAAAGGATTACGGGAAACAATGAATCCCTTTTTGATGTCACATCTCTTATCTTTATGTCTCAGGGGACAACATAAGATTTAAGGTTGTGTCCATGATGGGATGGTTTGTGGACATGTAATTTATTTTGGTAGAAAGTAACCAAATACATTTACTTAAAGCTGCATGAAAGCATAAATTAGATGGATTTGTGTTTGACCACAGTATATCCAGTTTTAATGGAATTAATTTACTATATTCTACTGGGAAATTTTTACTTTTTATGTCACTACCCACCGACCTGAAAGAAAATTGTTCTCATATTTTTATTTGCACAGATATCATGAATCTTCAAATTAATACATTTGTCTAATATAGTGAAGTTAGAGCGACAGACAACACTTCTATTGAACAAATAATATGTTAAGAAAAGGCAAACATGCACTGAGACCCCAGAACACACATATGAACTAATGAAAAACATTGTCTCTGTAACAAAAAAAAAATCTCCTCTTTTAAAGGGACAATATTAGACAAAGACATGATTACAAAAAAAGAAGTGCAGATTTGTGCACCCAAATTAATTTTTTTCCTCTCCCATATCATGAACCCTCTGGTTGACCATGTGACAAATTTAGCAATAAACAGTTGAAACTACAGTTATGCACTAGTGGCTCAAATATCATGAACATATATTAGTTATAATGCTATTTTATGCATAGTTTGCTTCCTGTTTGTACTTTTAAATGACGTTCTAATTCTTAATTCTTAATGTTGTAATTTTCATAAGATAAACTCCCATTTTTACAGTAATTATAGTCTGCATTTATTTCCTCAGTGACCACTTGTTCTGCCGCTATAACTGTTGGCTATTATTGATAGTGGCAAGAAAGTAAAGAAACTACCTACATCCAGACACTTAAGTTATCAGAATAACTGGATTAATCTGCCCAATTGTTTGCACAGTCGTTCCAACTTGCTCCACCAATATCAGCTATAACAGATAATCATTACACATCGATGAAATTGTAAATAATAAAAGTTAAGGGATGCTTTCAATATCCTCCTGTTTTATATTTTTATGATTGTGAATACAAATTATCTCGTAAAACTGTTTTAAAATTGTGCTTTTGCTACTTTTGCTTGAGTTAAAGCTCTGAACATTTGGTCCATTGCTGTCAGCAAGGCTGAATTAACAACCAGGCAACAGGCCAATTCTGAGTCCCAGACTACGAAATGTTCAAAGGCTTGTGGTAATTTCATTAAATGCAAATTTGTCATGAAAACGGACCATTGAATATCAACCGAAATGATAGAGACGGTGAGAAATACCATCCTTGTTTGGCGTTAATGGGAATGCAGGCGATGCCGTTATTATTTAATGTTTACTGAACAATTTAAAGACGTGTATTTCCGTGTGATATACACTGAGCACAGTGACGAGGAACAACCGTGTAAGTCACAATCACGTCAAAAGCTGTTCTGTGTGTGTCCGCGTCAGTTGTATCGGTGAATCTCAATGAATGTGACTATCTCTCACTACATAATTGCAAAGGGATTACTATTTTATCATTCCCTTTCAAGCGGAATTGTAGATTGTAAAATAAATCATTATCCAGAATTGCTGTGAAATAACAGACTTGCTGCAGGAGTGAGAGATTGCCTCGCTGAATCGCACACGCACACACACGCTCACAAGAAAATGGACTGACGGAGGCACACAGTGAGTTAAATGAGGGGAAATAATAAGGAAAGAGGAGGTTATCAAGCTCTGGGCCTGGTTCATTCAGCCCGCCAGACTGCAAGTCATCACATATGCAGACTTGCCTTCTGAAAGCTCCGGCGTCAGGGTTTTCTCTCCCATCTCTCCCCCACTCTTTCTGTTAATAGAGTCTATTAGGGACCTGGCTTGTAGGGGAAATAAGACTGAAATCAGAGGTCAGTGACCCTCCTTTATGTTCCTGGCCTGCCAGCAATGCAGCCACAGCCATCACCACAGCCATAATCATCATCATCATCACGGTCCCCATCATCATCAGCCTCATCATTGATGCTCTCTGCATCCCTGTCATTCCTATTTTAATCCTCACTGTCACCTTTATCATCAAAACTACAAGTATCTACAGTACTATTGATATTTTTGCCAGCACAGTACTAATACTCTGCCCCCCCCCCCATTCCCCTTAAATAATGCACATTTCCTAAAACGAAGCCCCATAGTAAATTAGATTGCACACCTAATTACCATGTTGCAATTAGGAAAAGAAATGAGAGAGGATCTGAGAACATCGCCAAAAACAAAGTGTGCCAGATTAGATTTTCTCTCTCTCTCTCTCTCTCTCTCTCTCTCTCTCTCTCTCTCGCTCTCTCTCTCTCTCTCACTCTCTCTCTCTCTTCTGTTTTGTTTTGTGTTTAAGCTCCAGAAATATGTATAAAGGGCTCATTTTGTCTTTCGGCATGGATTAATTTCTCCCTGAAACTCTAAAATCATCAGTTCCATTGAAAATTGAGATGCATCCTCAGAGAGAACCCGACTTGTCCCGTAAGAAGGAACGGCTTTGGGTGATATTTGCCGGTGACAAACTGTAGCAGCCGTAAAACGTCTGCCGGCTGATGTCACTGAGGGTGACCTTGTCACAGACTTCACAGTGAACCAACAAACACGTCTGAGCGCCATGCAAAGTTTCAAGGGCATGAGTACAAGTCTCCATTTGAAGGATTAGAGTTTGATGGTGAAAATGTATTTTAGAATTAGTCCTGCTCTGTAACGTGGTTTAGCTAAATCGAAACGAGGCTTCTTGAAGAGCTTTGTTGTTCCTTATAAAGTTCAAACTTCCATCACGAACTATTCATTTGTTGCTGCCTATAATCACACATGAACCCAAACCATCCTAAATGTGGTTAGTTCTACGGACAAACTGTGGCTACTTTACACTCTATGGGAAAAAGACATTATAGTCCGATACTTGGCTCCCTGTAGTAAAATCACTGAACACAAATTCATCACAGTGAGTAATCTCTTTGAGAAACACTGATAATCGACATTATGCACATGACTTATCACAAGGAAGCTAACACGTACTGGAAGGTTCCTCATGAGGAACGTAGAGTTAAAATAATATAAAAACTCCCACAAATTACCACAAACTAACTGACAGACAATGAATATGAGGCCCTGAGGCCGTTTCCCACTTGTCCTGGTTCATATTTCAGTTTTTATGCTTAATTGGGTCCACCCACTGAGGTTTAACTTCACTAATGAGATCTGTCTCACTAAATAAGTAATAGCAATACACAGGGTGGGATACTCTCCCAAAGACTATTTCGTCATTGTTCTTTGAAATCCATGTACCTCCAAAAGGTAAATTTTTCATGAGCTAAGAAATAAACCCTTTTTGGAAACTTGTATTTTGGAGCTGGTCCAATGGGTTTTAAAATGGGTCCACTGGGTTTATTCAGTTTAAGAAGTAAGAAACTGTACCAAAGAAATTTTTTTTTAAAATCAAGATACACTGGATAAAAATGTATTAAAATTTTACTGGTTAACATAAAATATACACTGTGAATAGCAGTATGTGAGTCTGAAGAAATCTTATCATCATGTTACATATCTATATTTCTGATAGTGATATATTAAATCAGGAGATTCCCCCACCCCCCTTGGTGTCCAAAGACTGGTGGTGGTGGTGGTGGCTGATGACTCTGATGAGACTGATACGCTGATGAAAACGGTAGATCTGTGAAAACTGGGCAGGGATGGTAAAACAGCATGAATTAACTAGTGGTACGGAGAAAATCAAATTAAAAGACACAATCAGTAATGTAATGGGGTAACAGTGTAATATGTTAATAATGATCAGAGGAGCTAACGCCATAGCATTGAATTGCAGATCTACATTGACAACCACAGACAATGACAGCAGGAAATTACAGCCTGAGCATGCAGAGTGGTGTGACAGGATGAGAAGAGAAATTTTGTGTGTAGTCTACCTGAGTGAACTTTAGTCAGAGCATCATGTGAAGATAGAACAAATTTTTCAACACAAACTACTTTTGATATGACTCCATGTCGTGTAGATAACAGCTCTGCACGAACAAACCATTTTTCATAGACAGAACACTGTCTAGTGAAAATGTACCTGTCTCCAAACACAAGCCATTGTCAAATGACAAAGAAAAATACTGTCACTGGAATAATGTTGATGTATAGAATAGACATTAATACAATGAGATAATTTCATCACAATGTGATTCTGCTGATGATGTACGAAATTATACGGTGATAATGAATTATCACTAAGGCTCTAATGGAGACCTTCCGACTATATGAAACCGTCTCTGACTGAATGGAAAAGTAGAACTCTGATGCATTCAGTTGAAAAATAAACATGTACATGGGCGATAATTGTGCTCAGCATGTGAGCGTGTAGCACGCATGTGATCGCTGTATTAAAGAGAGTCTGAGCGACAGAGGAGTCTTGCGGGTTCACGCTCAGTTCTCAGTAGATGCAACTCCAAAGCTCAAGGTAAATGAGTCCATTTGAATACAAATCCGGGTCAAACTGGGTCACAATCGTAATTGTCTCTGTAATTAGATTCACTCTCCAAGTCTGGCTTGTGTCAGTCCAACAGGCAGCCGCAGTGTACTCTGGAGAATGGACCAAAAATACACTGTTAGCCTGTGGAGCCAGGGGTCGAGCGGTCAAAAAGAGGCGAGGAGAGGTGAGCGTACATTCCCACATAATGGTCCCTGGTGTAATGATGTTTCTGTCCCTGCCCTTTCCCTCTCTCATTAAGACATTCTTGATCGGTCACATTTCTTTCAAACTATATATGCAATGCTTTGCTAATTTATGCATGTTAATTATCCCTGTTGTTACGTTACTAAACAATGTGTTTGAGTCAGCGTCAGTGCATCCAGCCATAATAACTTTATTCTCACGTCTTACCTGTGAAAGACTCTGTTGTCACCCTCCTTCCTGTTTGATTCCTCATACATAAAACCCTTCAGTCCTCAAGCCATGCATCCAATCCACGATCATAAGAGCATTGATTTCATTTGTGACATCTAAACCAGATGTCAAGCTTCATAAAACCTAGTGTGATTTTTTTATTTTTTATTTCTAGTACCATCATACAGGAAGTGAGGAGACACACTTATCCGTAGGAGTCGAGGTTTGAAGTCCTCTTCTCTCTTCTCCAGGTTAACAGTTTGCATTTGCATTAATCACCATGACAACTGCTTCCTGACTGTGTGTTATGCCTGGCAGAGAGACGAAGAAAGGAAGCGAGCAGCAGAGAGATGGCGATAGCCTCACGACAAGATGTGTTTTAATTTCACACTCTATCAATATCTTCAATCCGCTCTGCACAAATTGTAATTGTTGTAAGAAAATATGAAGCCATCACACCGTCACACCACCTCTATTTCTTTTTGCTTTTAAGTCCGGATTTGTCCATTACAACTGTGTCTCAGCAATACAAAGAGACATGCATTGTGGGTGAAAAATTATTCCTGAGAATCCGCCTCCACAGCCCCATATGTAAATTTAAACGTGCTGTGATTTTCCCCCGATAGGTGCATGTAACGTACCCATGTCACGCCATATGTGATCTTCCTTTTCACACATAAACACTAAGAGGGTGCTCCTCCTCCCATGCGGGGTGGGCGCTCTGCATTTCTGTTCATTAGTTTATCTCAAGGCCGTCTCCTATGGTAGTAAATCAATGGATGTTTGTGCAGAGCTGTGTGTTGTACATGAGCTCACAGCTCAAAACCCCCGCATTTTCAGTCCATCTTGCACCTGCCATCCTCTAATCTACTATGACCAGCTGTGGGCTCATGTCTGCACGCTTATCCCTACTATGACCAGCTAGTGGAACGCCTTCGGTTCAGGGGGTTTTCTACAACAGCATCATAGTATTTTTTTATTTATTTTTTTATCCTTCTGCCTGGTTGGGTTTTTTTTTTTTTTTGTAAATCAGAATACATCTTATAAGGTTATCACAAGGGTACACATGTATTTACAAATTTAGATCGAAGGCAATATGGTAAAATAAAATACACAGCTTTAAATTCTTACTTAGACTTCTAGTCATCCATACAGCACCATTACTCTATTAACAGCAGCTTGGGTTCACTGGTACATCACCTTCTAACCGTTCTGAAATACCCAAACTCATAAATGATGCATTAATTTCATTTTATTGTATTTTTTTTTCAGAATTTGTTTCTAGAAGATGAATTCCTTATGACTCTAGTGATTACCTGATTTTTCTTCCAGCACCACTTTATTTTTTTATGTAAAATCTTCAGTCGACTTCAACATCTTTTTAAAGTGGCACTTCATTTTGTCCAGACATTATTGGCTCTCTCATAATGAATTGCATTTTTGAATTTTTCTCTAGGGCTACCATCACATAAAAGATTCCGTTTTTCAAATATTTAGTTTATGCAGAACTGATGACATTCCCATCAGCCTCAGCTGTGCTTTGTGCTCGGTGCACATTAGCAATTCACAATGAAAGCTCACACCAGTGCACGTTATAACAGCACTTTTATTTTGAATGGCTACAAGGATGGAGGTCATCTTCGCTGGAACAGTTGGGGGTCAAGGAGAGGGATGGATGGAGGCTGATTGCCGGGGGGATAAATGGGGGCTGAGGGGAGTCATAGTGCAGCTGAAGCATTTAGGAACCTGGGGGTCAAATCTCCAGGTGGTGGTACTTCTAAATTAGGGTACAGCTTCATCATCCCCCCTGAGATTCCTATAATAGAGAGGAAGAAGAATTGCTTAGATGGTCGTATTAACCCTGACGCACAGGTCTTTGATGTGGGAAGAAGGAGCACCAGTTGGAGCTCACGTGAGTGTGTGGGGAGATCGCGTGCAAAGGCGTTGCGACAGCCAGGGTTCAGATGTGAGACCTTCTCGCTGTGAGGCGGAGTGGCTAACAGCTGAGCCGCTGCGCCCCACTTTAAGAATCTGACACAACTGTCAGGAAGAGGAGTTTGACTCACCTTTACAAATCTGTGTCGGTGACTGAATTAGTAAACCACAGGTGGGCGGGGTCAAAGGGCAGAGAGAGAAGCATCGTCTGGTTCCTTCGTGATGATTCACATGTTGGTTGCGGTAAACATGCCTGCTAACTTCATCATGCTGTCGTGTTGTACATGCACTGTCTTGACCAACCAGTTTGGTTTTTAAACTGACAACATAAAAGCATAATGTTTTCTTATAGTCACTATTTTGACATCTCAGCTCCATCGCAGGTGGATTTCATTCAAATGAGACACGTTAATGAAGAAAAGATTTTTATTCCATTTATTAAATGTGATTATTTTGTCATTGGGGAGAACATTTAACAGCAGTATGAAGGAATGATGATGTGTCATCAGCTGACGGAAACAAACCCAAGCAAGATCATTCTTCCTTATTGAACTTTCATTAGAATTTAATTTAAACAGCTTCAAGCTCTCCACATTATTTTACACAATTTCTTAATTTCGAAATCACAAATTAGGCTAGCTTGTAGATAAGTCTGCACAATTTGCTGTTGACACATTTATGTATAATAAAAGGAAACTTCCTTGCATGAGGATGCCGAGCCATCCTCATGCAACAAGCTAACCAGTCCCTCACTCTTTCCTCCGCAAATCAAAAAAACAAGACAAGCCACATTGTTGAAGCAGCAGAGTGTATTCAGGATTACACATTTTCTAGCTGAAGTGACTCCTTAACCTAAAAAAAAACTGACACTGACTTATTGGCAGTAAAAGCACAACGGAATGTTTTTTTAATTATCTTTAGCTGTAGAATGAATTCAATCTCTGATAAACGATAGTGTGCTTTCTTTTATTGTAAGCATTAAAATGTCATCGTGTTAGGTCAATCATCAGTTTTATGTGTGTGATATTTACATTTAACTTTCATCATCTCTCATTAACACCTGAGGCTACAAACAAACCCTCACGTAGAATATTAATCCTCCTCCCTCCACACCTCCATCTCAGGAATTAATTTTGTCCTGCACACCAGTATTCTTTGGACTCCACCCTAATTAATTTTCGGTCACACTAATTAATTATGTGCTGCGAAAAGTGAATAGCAGGTATGAAAATATTGTAGCAAGTGACAATGAGGAGGATGGATTAAAAAAAAAAAAAAAAAACATTGCTGCTGGCCTTGGAGGATGTTCTGCATGCAGTACAATGTGAGAGAACCGGTATGTAAAGTAAAACACTTTAAAAGTATTTGTGACTCATCTGTTTGTTCATTTTAACCTCATATCGTGTTGTAGCATAAATACACAGCCTTAAGAGCTCTGCCAAAGTTTATCGCCCTACTGTCTGCTACACATATGCAAATTGTCTTCACAGCCACACAGGAAAGATAAATTTAAGAGTGAGTGAAAAAGGAGGAAGGGCACGCTCTTTCTATTTTTGACCAACATGTTATTGACCATATTTCAGAGATTAATTGTAGCTCCCTTTGGAAAACATCTGTCTTGCAATTATTAAAGTAATTGTTTTGTTTTGCAAGCTTATTCTTTGGGTCATAGGGGTCCTGTGGTAAAATATAAATGTCTTGGGCTGTGGACTGGCTTTCTTGCATGCTGATGCATAAAGCTTCTGAGACAACACTTTGGAATGTTAAAAGGTTTCATAACCCTGGATCAACATTGAAGCTAATGGTAACTATTCTCTGGGAAGTAAGTGGCCTTTTAGTGCTACATTCAGTTTGGAGAAAAGCCGAGAGATACAAAGAGCAAACATGATGCTGCGTTTATGTGAAATGCTCACTTCTCCTCTTTTGGAGATTTTTCTTTCTTTTATTTGTCTCATCAGGCTCAAACCGGTTTTAAAACCACAACAATAAACTATTTTCGGAAGTGGAATTCATCTCCGGTTTACTACTAACGGGTAGCCATTAGCTGCATGTGCATGTGGATTTTTGTTTTTATAATAATGGTATTTTTAGCATTTAGACTGACTGATTTTCTCCTTTCACACTTTACAGGGTAGTAAAAGCAAATTTAAACCATGTCAGACTAGATATGACACCAAAATAACAATGATATTCCAATTTAATGGGTCTGAGTGTTATAACTTAATGTTCAGACCTTATCTATCCCATTAACATCAATCCTGACCAATCAGGATGTACAGATAGAAGACACACTGACGATGCGTTTGAGACCCCATCACTCAGACCACATCCACAGGCCTTCTTGGCTGCAGAGTGAGTGTTACTGCATCCAAGACAACATATGTAAAGGATTACACGTTGATTGATTTCCATTTAGTCTTCTGTAATAGGACTTGTGAATTTTAGGGTCTGTTACCTGCCAAGATCAGCAGAGGTTGTTTGTGAGCTAATAGTTTCAGGAATTTCAATCAATTTTGGTGATTTCACCGCTGAACTAATCAAGTCAGTATCCTCAGGCTCCTTTCAAAGTCACATAATCGTGAGGGTTGAGTCTCTTTTTTTCAAATCCATTCAATAAATCGAGAATCGTTCAGTTAAATTAAGCCTCAAATGTAAGACACTGACTTTTTAATGTTGTTATGAAAAGTGTCATTTTGTTGCTGCGTCAAAATATTAGTCTGTCGGAAGTGTCAGTTTGGATTCATGGATCTCATTGATTTTGCCATTTACACCACATTTAAGAAAGACGCCAGCATATAATTGATGGAAGCCGTGTAATAATTTACAAATGTAGTAAAAATTAAATACTTTCAGCTATTTTTTTTGCTATGAGTTTAGAAAAAACATAAAGAAACTTTTTCAAAATGTTTAACTTGAACTAAACAGCTTCGCTCTTTTAATAAATTCTGCAAGAATTTAACGTTTCCGTACCTCCTAATTTTGTCCTAGCATTCATGGTTATTGAGCGGTGACGTGACATTCAATAATAAGTAGTCATTCAAGACACATAAGGAGATTATAATGCCAGGTGTAAATAACTGGACTTAGAGCTGTCCACTTGACCGGGATATATGATAATCAGAGTCTGAACAGGCGCTAAGAGCCTGACTGCATCAGATCACGTCCAATCACTGCAGCAGATTGGACGTGATCTGGTGCAACAAGTTACTCTGCATTTTAATTATGAGAAGGTCAGACCGGAGTTTGTCGACTAGTGCCGTGCTTCATGTGATTAAACATGCGCCGGACGCATAATTTATAGAACACGGAGGACGCTTTGACCCAGTAACCATTTACAATCTCACAAGCTTTTGTTGGCGTAACATAAATAATGCCAGTAATTTATGGAAGAAAGATGAAGGGTGGTGGTGGGAAATCAAAAAAAAAAAAAATCAATGATACATGTTTGGGCAATTTCACTCAATCGTTCATCAAAATCGTACTGGTTCCAGGCATTATTTCCTCAAAGCATTTTTATGTTTTTAACATAAGCACTCACCAGAGGAAACAGGAAGCTTCTGTAGCCAAATGGTGCAGTTCCCACAGTAAACCTGCGGTTATGTTGCATGTTCTTATAATGGTTTAGGTTCTGTTCTCCTCCAGATCTCACCGTGGTTGTCATTATGTATTCCCACTGAGCTATTTTGAGGCCCACTTCACACAATTGCACGAGGCAAAAAAAAAAAGTGCTTAGCTTACAACATTCGGTCAAAAAATTCAAACATACCTAATAAATTCCTTCTGGGTACCAGCCCACACACTCCAAAAACAAAAAGTTGCCCCTTTATTTACCAATTCATTTCCCAGGGTATCCTGCTCCAGTTCACATCGACCCCCCCCCCCTGTAAAAGCTTACAGTGTCATTCACTTTGCTTCAGAGCAGGAGCTTGGCCCCGATCCATAAGAGCCAGTTCTCAGACTTTAGCCTTTTTCTCATTTGCATACTGTAACACAGCAGGGGAAGAAGATTTTCTTTCTCACATGAGAGGCCAAAGACTGTGACATAATTGTTTGGCACATTATTAACACTCGGTGGCTGTGAATGCTATCTCACATGCTTGGATGAAGAATACACTCCAGCAGAAATTTGAGCAAAAGGGGGGGAGTTGCTATCAAAGCGCTGAATTCCCACTGGCCTTAGAGGAACTGGTGGCCCACTCGTGTCTGACTGATGTCAGCAGCATTCTGTTGTTGCCCCACTTTTTGAGTCAGAGCCCAATCGTTTTATTTCAGGCACTTTTATTGAGGATCGTCTCTTATCATTGAGCTGCTTAAGGTGCTTTTTAAATTGTTGTCCATTCTGACTCACACTTTAACATGTGGGCATCTTTTTCTTTTGTGCTTCTGAACAACACAAAAGCAGATTAACAGTGAAGGTGTTCCCCTCCTGCTCCTCTGCTGATATTACTTTTGGCCTTTAAGAGCCTCTGGAAAATTCCCCCTATGATGAGCTGGCAGCCTCTGCAAAGTAGAGAGGTTATTTCCATAAACCAGGTCACCGTGGTGGTGGTTGGGACTGTGATCACTCACATCCACTTCACCATGAGTGGGTACTAGTGTTCCGTCCTTCTGCCAAGCTCCGGTTGCTTCCCTTAAATGGGTAAAGGCTTTTAGTTCTGTAAACATGGAGGTTGCAGTAATACTTGTTCACAGAAGGTTGTTATTTATAAGGCATGTGTGTCCAAAACTTGCCGGTTGAAAAGTCATCTAGGCCCATGTGCAGATCAATATGTTTAGATATTCCACTTGAATACTTAAAGTTAGAAACAATAAATCATACATGTTCATTAACATTAGCTGATTAATATACTTGACTATGCTTTTTAAAAATGATATATATAGACTATTCGTTCATAAATTCATTGCATAATTACTTCAATTATATATGCTGCATATCATAATGTTTGAAGGTAAAAAAGAATCCCACTTTATTCTGAGATGTAGACGACAGGTGGTCGAAAATCTTTGATAATTGGAAGGAAAATGATTTTATTAACTGTTCTCTATGTCCTTATATGGTGTGATGTGTTAGAACATGAAAGACCATTAAACCAGCAGGAGCTCCCTGAATCGCTGCTGTTCAGATTCATTACGAATCTACCTGGAAGTTACTGGTGAACTAGACTTTCATCATTATGTCATCTTTTTTTGGGGGGGACTATTTTCCCTCTTAAATATATGAGTCATTTTGTTATAAGATAGATTTATGAATATATCCAGTTCTAATTTCTTTCTGTATCAATTTCTTTGAGTCCAACAGAACAAACATAATCCTATTTTAATTGACTACAGATTACTATCATACTATATGTAGTGCAGCAGCAACTTTAAATCAATTATCAAAATAGTCTATCTTTTTTTGTGTGAGTCCAGTAATTCAGCAGACACTTCAGGAGCTGCCCCGGCTTGAGGAACAGCTCTCATAAACATACTTTACTTTATTTTCTGGGATTTTATTGTCTGGATTATCCAAACAAAATAAAACACGTTAATTAGTGAGAGGAGATTTAAAGATGCTGGAAGGGCGATTTTGTTTTGTTGGACAGAAGCAGCTGAGCTATTTCTCTTTTTCCAGTCTTTATGCAACAAGGTTCATTATTTCATCGTTCTACAATACACCGTAGTCCAACAAAATGCAAGCTGTAGTCCCTTTATGCTACACACGAAGCAAAAATATATAAATAAACCGACAAGTAATCATAAAAAAACATTCTTTATAGTGGAGAATGAATTCAGGAGTGTGAAGCCTGAGGAAAGGCGCTGCTCTGTATTCTGGTGGTACAGGAGGGGATACGGCTTCACATGGTGAGGGTGAATCAGTTGTTGCCCAGGTGTCTTTTTTTTTGTTGGCTCCAGTAAAGCTCTCTTGTCTCAGGACGTTCACATTCCACGGCGGTTTGTGATGTGTTCAGTCAGGATGCTTCCTATTGCTCATCTGTTTAAAGAAAAAAGAAAGAAAGGATGAGAAAGTTTTTCTAGAAGCGTTGGTTTGAGAGCTGTCTGCAGGCTGACCAGCCTTACCAAAGCAAACACTAATACATATGTATGGTCTGTGTGTTGGAATTTAACTCAGCTTTGCTCCTCAGCTTTATTCCTTCAAAGAGCTCTACTATTAAGAGATATAATCCTGCCGAGCATCAATCTGCTGGAGATGCATTTCTGATATGAATGTTAAGAAGGGAAGCGATGGGCTTTTTTGGGTTTGCGCTATGAATGCAAAACGTTGATGCACACACAGAGACATAGACTCAGACTATCGACGCTGCTCCAAGGTACACTGAACCTATTTACTTCCTATTTGTTTTGTAGTCATGGTTGTAACATAGAACAAAAGGCCAAACTCCATTCAGTTTTGTACTTTAATTAGTTTACCACTGTTGCATATACAAATCATATTTCTGACAACACCCCAGAGTTAATGGATCCCAATAAATGAAATGTACATTTTGAAAATTGAGCAGGCACGCTTCCAGAATAAAAGCCTAGTTAATCATACAGGGACAGTTATTCATTGATTCTCTCCACATCAAGTCGACTTCTGATACCACACTTCCTCCTTATTTTGCCGCCAGCTATTCATTCCTTTTATTTGCATGACAGACTTCATGCAGGAATCGTCCTTTCATTTTTTCCTGACATTGTTTGCTTTTTGTCGGTACGTATCCTGTTGTTTTGTTTAGAGGGTGTAAAGGTCTTTGGGAGACTGAGACAGCCGTATCAACCCTGTTTAGCATAAAGCTTGTGGCTGGCCCCGTCCGTGGCCTAATGAAAAGTAGAAGATAGGCTGTGCTTGTCATGCTTGGCCGGCCCTGTGATCGGCAGACTGTGGACAGTTACTCTGCTTGCATGCCAATTAATCTCACCCTCTGAATTTCCCACCCTTTCTGTTTTATTCATTGCTTAATGGGGAAAGTCTGAAGGTTGCTTTTCAACAAATAGTCATCACAATAGTCCGTGTTGGATTTTATGTGCATGACAAAAATTTTTATCTGCACGTTATCTAGTTTTGCACAGATTGATTTTGTTGAATTCACTTTGCATGCTTGCTTCAGATATTGACTTTCGAGTCTAATGGTTTTATTTAGCTGCAGATACAATAAGGCTGCAGGACTCCCAGTTGTGTTGCATTACAGTTTTCCACAGACTGTTAAATGCGTTTCAGGATCATATTTTCCACTTTTTGATACGGTGCACTGGTTAAAGGGCACTTTCAGCCGTATTAGCATGCTGCTCAGGCTGCCACTGAACATTATTATTCTCTCTTATTTATATGTCAGAGCGGTGGGAGGGAACTGGATCCCCAGCTCGAGCTCAAACGCTCCTGGCTGCATCTCAACAGACAGCCGGAGTATCTTTAAATGGCCAGTCATCACCATCGGAGAGCAGATAAAGATGGATTTCAGATAAAAATTCATCGGGTGAAAACAGACCTGAGTTTGCTGTTTTTTGGCCCCTCATCACTCATCAGGCATCATCTGCTACATGCTTACGCAGAAATAAAATCATCTGAAAACAGCTATTTTACAAATCAACAAAAAGCTGACAAAAAAAAAAAAAGAGCCCATTGATCATTAATAATGGACGTGTTGGCTGAGCTCACGAGGCAAGCGAGGAATCCAGGTTAGAATTTCTGGGATAAATATTTCATTACTAACATCTGTCTGTATATTCTGTGCCAATGTGTTTTGAAGTTGCTACAAATGAACGTCAAATGGAAAGTAAGTGAACAAGCCGTCGAGGGAACGGAACAAAGATGTACCACTGCTGGGAGGAGAAGGGAAGATTCACAGGAAGAAACAAGTGAACGGCAAACAATTTTACTTGGCTTATCAAACAAATTAAATATGCAGTTTGGGTGAACTTGACAGTGTTACTTTTGCGCAGAGAAAAGGTTAGGAGAGGAGAGTTGGGATTGGGGTTTGGGGGGGGGGATTTGTGTCCTTCTGTTTTCCCCCTTCTCCCTCCACTGTTGGGACAAAGCCATGGGTTGGACAGTACTTGCATTCTTTCACAGCTTATCCCAGGACTCCCTCAATTAAGCTCTAATAGGCAACCAAACAAAAAGAGCACTCAAATTTACAAAAAAAAAAGGGCAAAGGAACTCATTTTAATTTAAATAATTTTAGGTTCTTTTTTTTTCATGACTTTAAGGGGAAATACCCACTTAATTGCCCACACTGTTTCCAATTTCCTGTTTGTATTCATTGCCAGGGCTTCTGATTTAATAATGCCCAGAGGAATCCCTCTTCAGAGCCTGCGATGGAACCCGAAGGCATCGCTTTGGCAGCCACTTAGAGCCACATCACAGGTCAAAATGTCAAACAGCTCAGTTTGACAAGAGTTACGACAGTTTAAAGTGCTCATTGCAGGAAATACCAGTTAAGTTAAAAAAATGCAAGATATTACTAGCTCCTGCTAAATTGTAAGTGCCGTTTGTATAATCTAGAAGAAAAGAACATGAATGCAAAGTGCCTATAGCAAGGCACCATACTGAGTCGAGACTAAAGCGGTTACCACATCAGAGCACATCCATATGAAATGAGGAACTGATCAGGCTGTTTTTTAGCTTCAAATAATATGGCACCAAATCACCCCCCCCCCGCACTGCCGCTTCAACCATCCCCACTAACAACCAAAAAACAAGGCCTACGGGACCAGCAGGCTGCGCATCTGTGCTAATGAGAGGATGACTTGTACCGATGCCGAAAAAAAAAAAAAACTGGGGGAAAGAATACATCTAATGGTCGATCTGTGTGTAAGTGCGTCACAGCCTTTGATAAATTAATTATGTGTGATTTTACTTATTACACATTTCAGTTTAGCTAATTCGGGGCAATCTGTTTAAAAATGTTTGGCCAGGGAAATTTAAAATTGCTGCTTTATTCCTGCGTGTTGTCTCCCTGCACTTTTAGAGCTGGAAGCAGAACGGGATGAGCATCATGAATGTAAACAAAACATCCTCGGTATGAGAGTAAATAACACAAACCTTCACCACTGACTTCTCTTTCTTTTTCGTAATTTCTATGTTGTTGGCCACATTATATAAAGAGTTGTTATTCCGCTTCTTTTCACGCTTCAGCTTGGTTGAAAACAAAGTCACTGAAGGTCATTTCTGAAAAGCTCTGAATACCACTCCAAGTTCATAATAAATAAAAGACTTTAGCCTGATCTGCATCCTCATGAGAGAGCTTTTCTTTAACAAGAGCTGCAGCGCCCACAAGGACAACTACAAACACACGTCATTTTAATATAGTTAGCCGCGCAGGCGTTTCTTAGAAGCAGAGCAGAGACAAAAATTGTTTCAGAATTGAATGTAAATGTGAGGAGCAGCCCTGGAACCAGCCCATTGAGCTACTGACAAAAAGTTATGCTGGGAGAATATACATATGTGCAAATAACTTAAACCTAATGCAAAGCGGCACAAAAGGTTCCCACCAATGACAGTAAGAATGAATGAAGAGATTACTCATAACAAACTGGATATCTGCATCCATATCTGCATCTGCCATGTTGCCTTAAGGTTATGTTTATATAAAACTGAAATGTGAACATTTTCTCTATATATGGTGAAGAAATGTTGATTAAACATAGATGCCCATGTTGACGCAGAACACTTTGATCGAGCTTGATGATTAATTTTGACTGCAAACACAATATTTCTCCACCATCTGTTATCTCTGTACATAACACAGGCAGATATTCATATATATGTGCTTTATAGACTGCAGACAATCAGGATACATCTGTGCTAAAATACTTTCATGTTAACTATTTGTGTGCGGGAGGCTGGATTTCTCTAAGTTTGTGTCACCCTTTTTTTTTTTTTGTAGCAGTCATTTCTAGCTTATGCAGACATTCATATGTTAAGAGACCGTCATGCGATTCATTTCTGTCCATGTGAAAATTTGGCATTTATTTTAAAACCAAGCCATTAGAAAACTCTCTATATTATGTCACCTACTCATTTACAAATTTGTGACTTTGCTTCATTATCATTTGAACTATTTTTGGAGGAAGAAAAATGCCAACATGCTTTGTTGTCAACAGAACTGTTCATCTTTGGCTTCATCCACTGACGTTTGATCGATAAAAACACTTTTTTCTGTCTTGAAAACACTTGAATCAAAGCAGCTCCCTCTCCTCCTTTCTGCCAAAAACACCCACTAGATTTGTTTCCCAGACTAGACAAACCCCTCCATTACTTACTGACACACTGGTGGGCTGAACCAATGGAGAATGTGCCCTTAAATCATGTATCAGGGTAATCCGGAATCGCTTTACACCCAAGTAGCTTTAAAGAGGACCGAAACTGGCTTTGCCGTTCAGTCATGGTCCCGTACCCCCCAACACCTCCCCATCTCTCCCCCCTTCTGTTCTCTTCTTAGTGTATCCTGGGAACCTGGAGAAGTAATTACATCATTATGACTCTCCTTTTCAGCTCATCCGATTTGTTTTGTGGGAAACTTGGTGCAGGAAGGAAGGAATCGCAGGTGTGTTTATAATTAGGACAATGGAGCAAAGGAACAGTGTAGATGTACTGCTGGGGGTGCAGATGGAGAGGTGTTTGTTGCCACCATTAGTAACATGTGTTTTCTTCCCCAGAAGCATCATTTATTACATCAGCTAAATATAGATTTTATCATCATTTGTGTTCATGCAAACAATTTAACAGAAATGACTGAAACAACCATTAAGACCAAAGACTAGAGGTCATATTTGTGTGGCCTCATTAATGGACTCATAAACATAGTATCCCTTCAACAGGATTGTTTGCATCTTCATCCCCTTCCTCCCCCTCAAAAAAAAACAACAAAAAAACCCCCCAAAAGTACAATCTCAAAGGCAGACTGAAAGTAGACACAGGCTTAGAAGACTCCGACCCATGCATGAGTCCCAAACAGCTAGCGCCACAGTGTGCAGTGCAAACTGTGGCGTGTGCGCCGCTAAAAAAAAAAAACCCGAAACAATAAAAAGAAGTGACACTGTTTCTGTCTTTTGTTCCCTCGTTCTCTCCGTGTGTGCCATATGCATCGCGCTCTTCCCTGTGAAGAGCTCCCATGTGACCGACTGGCTGCTGTCTTGGCGTGAACCTGCTGCAATCATAATAGTCACCAGTTTTATTTATAGATAAGCCCTGCTCTGACTGTATAATGAACTGGTAAATATGTTGCACAGATGAAACGAACAACTGTCACTGCACACGCGACACGACGATGAAGGCATGAGGCCATAAACAGGAGATGTTACGGTGTAATTTTGTAAATTGATTTCCTTTATCTTACATTGTTTGCTTTCTGAGTGTAGTTATCATGGAAATGAGGTCTTTTAGAATAAAAATGGGATGTATCTGTAGTAAATACACTTGGCACAGAGACTGAGTTCAATAAGAAGTACCCATTTAAAAAGCCTCTGATAACTCTTTGAAATTCATCGGCATTGCAAATCGATTCTGACAGATAGTTTCACGAGATTTATTTTCCAGTATGCACATCCAACTGTGGCGTGCCCTACTAAACTTATTTTCAATTTGCTCAGTTTCACTCTGTTCTCTTGAGGTCACAGTATGTCAGCGGGATGCCACCTTCCATCTCTGCCTCTGACTCTTTTGCACTTCAAAGTCTCGCTGCACACCTCGAGATCACCAACTCTGCATCTCAGATGGAAAATAAAAGCCATACTCCGTGCTTTGAAGAACCTGATCCTAGAAGATGGATGTCAGCCAGTGTGGTTATGATACCACTGTCGGGTAAAGATGGCATTTTTTTTTTATATCCTTTTGCAAACGCGGTGGCATTAGATGTGCTATTACAAGTCAATAATGTTCATCCCCAAGTGTTGACACTGTGCTGATGTGTTTGTGGATGTCATGCTACGCAGAAGGTAGTTTGTGGTAATATCTCAGGAGGAAGCCAGGATTTGTCCCAATTTAATTGTCATTTACACACTTCTTTAACGCTAAATGCTACTTCCTGTATTGCTGCGACTCTGCACCCTCCCACGTGGAATGAAATAGAAAAGGTAGGCTTCATCACATCTTGATTTGTCCAAATCTGCTGCACTGGATTTCGATATTATATTGCCCATATCAGAGAACAGCAAGCTGGAGCACACAGCAAATTCAGCAATCGATGTGAATGTGAAACATGCTTACTGTTCAGTGGACCGGTGTGGAGAAAAAAAAAAAAAATCCTTACTCCTGACACAACATTATTTCTATGAGCCTATTAGAAAATAACAGCATTTGCAAAGATGGGGGAGGAATACATTATCAGCAGTTAGGCTGAAATGACAACACACATTATACGGCGATTAGTTTACACAAGGCAGCTAATGGATCCAATCACACCACATTAATAAACAAGACACTTAGCTTTGTATCTACCTGAAGAGCTTCATCAATCTTTCATTGAGATAGCCACAGCTGGGCCAGGCAGCAGGGGCACGAATGCTTTAAACACCGGGGAACAGTGTCAATCTCTGGATCTTGTGCTGCCGCTGTTAGCAGTTATGCAGAAGTAGGAATAAACGCTGCTCAGAATGAAAGAGCAATCAGTTAGATTATTCATCCTGCCCCGCTGCACAAAATGACCATCATATATCTGCAGGAGTTTATAGGATTGCTGATCGATAACAATGAATCAATGATTACTTTGCAAGGTGATTTCAAAACTCGCTATCAGCCCCACCCCCACCCCCCACCCCACCCACTGGCATTTTCAGCTGCTCAATAGTGGGGAACGCTGTTGAGAGGTAGCATTATGAGACATTTCAGCTATTTAGACTAATAAGGTTCATTTTAAAGCCAACTAACGTAAATGGAAGCAAATGCCATAGCTGTGTTATTGTTGCAGTATTTAGCAAAGTGATTCATTACCTCTTTACTGGATGTTTCTCTAATTAGCTGTACTTTCCCAGTGTGAAAGTACAGCTTCATTGCTTCTGTCAAGTCCAAGCCTCCAAACTGTGGGGAATATAGGTGGCTGTTTTTTTGTTTTGTTTTTTGTTTGTTATTTTTGTGATGGTGGTGGTGGGGGTTTGTATCTGAGGAGATAAGTTCTATGGCGTTGTTAAAATTCCTATTAGCCACCAACAGAGAGCAGTAAAATAAATAAATGGCTTAAACCCAATGAAATGTCCCAATCAGATGCATTTGGTAATGCCTGCAGCGCTATAGGGATGACATTAAAAGCACAAAATCGACAATGCATGTTCCCAAACTGCCTGTAGAGTCAGACTGATTCTACACAGTTTGAAGGAAATATGATTTTATAGTTATTATAGTTGTTTCCCATATGACCATACAAATCTGTCACCAAACTTCAGCACATAATAGAGAAATCAAGTCCAGATCTGTGAGTATAGGGAGAGATCAATCTATTATTCAGTCAATTAATCACCTCAAAAATGCATGTTTATCAGATGTCTGTAACACTTTCATTCTGATGGATTACATGCATTAGGGTCCTGCTGCCGATCTGATTTGTATTCCTTGCCGTACTGATTACAAAATTACACTGCTGATGCATTGGTTTTCTCTATCTAAGATTGATGGCACGGATGAACAAAAGAGAGCAGCCAAACTAAGCCTGTGGACAAAGAAGTGCTCGACACAAAAAAAAAAGCAGAGTGCTAAATAAATGCAAAGGTAAAAAAAAAAAAAAGAGTGACAGGCTGAGCGGCTGATGGACTAAATGACAGGCGGGAGTGAGACAGGCAGGCAGACAGCAGGAGAGGTGAATGTCAGCGTTAAAAGGGGAGGATGGGGGGGGAGGTGGTATTTGGCTTCTCCTCCAGATTTTTTTTTTTTTCTTTCTGTAACTCGGGGGTGTATTCCCCGTGGTCTGCAGACAACCCCAGGCTGTTCTCTCAACTTCACCAAGTCTCAGTCTGTCTCTATCAGCCTGGGATCAGGGCTGCTCCAAGCTTGTGTGTATGTGTGTGTGTGTGTGTGTGTGTGTGTGTCTGTGTGTCTGTGTGTGTGTGCCCACGCTGTCTGTTGCTTCAATAAAACCAGCCAGAGCAGGCTGGGACCAGAGGGAGATTGACAGACAACACCAGCTCACAGGCACATAGTAATAATGCAGCACCAGCACACCGTGCAACACACACACACACACACACACACACACACACACACACACACACACACACACACACACACACACACACACACACATACATGCAGAGTAGCTGCAAAGAGCATGCACGCACATACAGCTACATATTCTCCTCTCACACAGACGCCCACTCTTGGAAGGTGTGTTTGTGCATGTGTGTGTTTTTGTGTGTGTGTGTGTGTGTGTGTGTGTGTGTGTGTGTGTGTGTGTGTGTGTGTGTGTGTGTGTGTGTGTGTGTGTGTGTGTGTGTTTGTGTGTGTGTGTGTGTGTGTGTGTGTGTGTGTGTGCGTAAGGCGGGGAATAGCAGGCCTTCCTTCCCCCGGGTGCCAGGTGCCGACAGGACATCTACTGCTGGAGGCATTTATCTGAGGACGAGCAGAACAAGAAGGGGGAGCAGGAGGGGGGAGGAATTTTCACTGGAGTATTGCTAACATGCTGCCACAGCATGCAAAAACAAATTCTGTGCATGTTGAAAAGTATGTGCAGAAAGGGGCAAATGAATGGCTCTGAATAGTGTCAATGATTTACAGCGTGGCACGTTGTGAAACGGATTCACCACGTAAAGGCAGGGAACACTACGTGTGTGTCAACCGGGACATCACCTTCTGAAACTTCTCTGGCTCCCAGAACATGTTGCTGCATTCCAAGTTTTCCAAATCCACGCAATTAGAGAGCTTTCATCTATCATGTGAAACTGAGGATGCTTTCAGTATTAGTCTAATAGTCACTTGTATGGGCTTGCTTTTGTACTCTGCTGCATTTTTCTTCCGCCACAAAGGGAAATGGATTAAACATAAATGATGATATATTTAAGCTGCTCATATGTAATTGCATTGTAACAAATTATGTAAAAAGGGTCAATATGTCAGTCTTAAAGTGAATTCACATGCAAAACAACAACAACAAAAAAAAAATGTATTGGCCATTAGACTGCTAAGATGGACTGTTGCGGCGTTTTGAGGTCAGTGGCTAAAAACAGATAGTAATTGAAAGAGTTCCTGGAAATAGATAAACAATAACACATGATATAACATTTTCAGAGAAAGCTGGTAAAAAAAAAACAGATGTGTTTTCCACATCTGCAGAGATAGTTAAGATCTGTTAATCTTTGGACAAAATACTGGTTTTAGTTAACAAAAAGGTGACGCATAGCTGAACATGGAGGTGAAACCGGTTGTGAACTCATGCATGAAACATTAGATATGGCTGTAAGCTGTTAGAAAGGCTCTGGATATTGGCTATTGTTGAAATTAACAATGTGAAGTGTTGTTTGGGGACAGGATGCAAGCTACATTTTCCAGTGAATATCCACCCTCCCTCCTTGAAAGAGAATTTCTTTGTAGTTGGCCATTGTGTAACAGTTTCTGTGTGTATGACATCGATTTATGTCCCAGAAAGAAAATATGTGTCCATTTATCTCACAACTCACTACAGGTATACTTTACTGGCATATTAATATGGTCCTGGTATGCCTCTGCAGCTCTCCTGCAACCTCATTAGATATAAAGATAAAGGAACTCTGATCTAAAATCATTGCAAGGAAATACAATCTCAATCCAAGACTCAAGACTCAATCCAAAAGTAATCATCACCTAAAGAAGGTAAAATGGTAGGTGAACATAAAATTTTTAATAAAACGGGAAAAAAAAAATACTAGAATATGATTTTGAAATATTTTTATCCTATATGTAACATTGCCCCCATCCTTCTGATAGGAGATAACAGTTATTTCAGTTCCGTAAAGTGATAGCAAAGGAGCAAAAAGTACATGGGTGGTGTAAGCGCTGCAGCAGATGCATTGGTGATTAGAGAACACAGTCCACAGACTTGTGTGTTCATAGATCCATGCAGCACTGAGACCATTCAAGCTGCAGTTGTGGTGTATGGGATTACAAAAATACACAGCCGGTACAAGATTACAAAGGCACAGAGCACAGCGGAAGCCTTTTCTCGGCAGCGTCCTCCCTGTTTATGTCCAGGAGATGTGGAAAGAGTAGGCAGCCAGTGGGGAATCCTCTGTGGCCATGTAATCTGGGCTCCGTGCTTAGACACAGCACATGAAGGACAGGCTTATCTCTGGAGGGCTCGCTGTGAAACAGCTATGGGGAAGAGAAGAAGGAGGGATTCTACCGCTCAATAGATCTTTTATGGAAAAAGCAAGTGTTCCTGGAGGCATTCACACCTCGATGTTGCAAAGTGATAAAACCCCACAATGTTTCCATGCAAAATGCATTAGCATCTTGAATACAGGCTTATGCATTTTGCAAAACTCGCAGGCTATCATCTAGTTGATGTGCGAGTTTTGGAGAAATTGATATGAGTAACATTTTGTGGCTGCTGTGTGGAAACCTTATATTTAAATTTTTCTCCAGCTGTATTTTATACCGTGAAAGGTTCCAAGAGGTTATAAGGGTCACTTTATAAAGCAGGATAGTATTTAGGTTAAAGACAAGATCTGTTCATTAAATATGAAGCCAGAACAAGTTTCTGGTTAACTGATACACATAATTTTTTAGCATGTGCAACAAATGAGGTGTTATAGGAGACAAATTGATGATGGTGAGGTGACCGAGTCAGAACATCTCCAAAATCGACCAGTCTTGCGTGGTGTTACTGATCTGCAATAGATAATACCTGCAAGAAATGTGAGAATGAAAAACAATTAGTTAACTCTGACAAGGCTAGCCAAGACTCACTGAAGAGTGTTGTCCCAAAGATGAGCTGCTGCTGCGCAAATGGATCAGAACATTTCATCTTAGCATCATAGATTAATGTCTATAGGACTGCGTAACCATAAACTGGTTGGAGCGCCCTTTCCAGCGCTGCAACTGAACCCTAAACTAATGAAATTTTGAGGATTGAGGAACACAAATCCAAGTTGAAAATGTTAGCCTGGCCTCCAAACTCCCTAGATTTCAATCCAAGCTCCACGTCACAACTTACAGAACCTAAATGATCTGCAGCAAACGTCTGGGAGTCAGATCCCACAGCATACCTTCAGGGTTCTGGTGGAGCCCATGCCTCAACGGATTGGAGCTGCTTTGGCAAAAGGGACTGACACAATTTTAAGGAAGGACTTTTAATGTCATGGGTAATTTGTTTATGTTTTTAGTGTTTCAAAATGAACAGGGTAGCTACTTTATCTTCCATTGTCATATTCAATGTACAGATATGGTCATTCTATTTAAAACTTGAGTTTTAAACATTCTTCTGCTGCAGCTTTTCTGCAGATTCTGTTATAATTATGATTCCATGGTGATAAACAGAGTATTTTGTGACACGTATGGGTAGTGGGTCACATCAGTGCTTTCTTTAAAGCTTTCAGTGTGTCTTACTGAGCTTGTCTGAGCTTGTGAAGGTCTTTACTTAGTTTTCCCTTCTCTCTCCAAGGACATCTCCTCACCCCATATAACCCTACTGTGTTCTCCATCCTGCCAAATGGAATATTCCATCACAACCTAGTTTGTGTTACCATTTCACTTCCATGTTTTCGTACTCTACGCACAAGCACAAGTCCCAGCTCTGGGGCGGATCCCAACATAACAATGAACTGTGCCGCTATCTGTGTTTAAACTGGCTCTGCCGGAGGAACTCTCTGGATCACAGCCAAAGCAATTCATTCACATCAAGTTCCTCACACACCCATGGTTTTTTTTTTTTGGTTTTTTTTTCCACTCCTTTATTTTGGAAACGCAACAACATTTATCACGCCAAATATTTTATGGTTCTTTTTTAAAGATGGAGCTGGTGTATAATTCAAAGAGCCACCTGAATACATCACACAGAATTAATTCAGTATTACAGTTATCATGAAAATAATGGTTACTCATGCAGTTTGAGCCCCCACCGTGGGATGAAGTTTGTCCTCTATATAGTGTGTATCAGTTCACTGGGTTCAAGCAGTGACTGGAAACACTGCTGTCTGTTCCTGTGGTTTAATCAAATCTCAACTTCCTCAGCTCATGACTTCCTCCTCTGTTTCTACTTCTGGAGAGAGGGATGTGTGTTGATTTCTTAATTAGTTTGTTCTCTCATTCTCAGGCTTTACCTGCCTTCCTGTCCACACTGAGGACTCACTTGATCTACCACTGTTATTACATTCTGTGGAATCTAATATTACTCATCTGCATATCTTTTATGATCGCTGGCAGTACAGATGAGCCACAGACTGTCTGGTCTTCATCTCCAGATAAACTCACATATACAGCAGTGTGTGGGAGGATTTGCCACACTTATATAAAAGCAGTGCTCAGCCTTAGAAGGTGCATTGGCTCATGATCGTGGCAACTCGCCAACTGTCTCAGATTTTATGTCTTTTCTGATTACACAGTCCTCAACTGACCTTCACTCAGCTGTGCTATCTCCATGTAGCCTTGCCAAGCGTATCTTTCTAACTTTGCATATATGTACTTTACAGTGATTTGCATCAGATAATTTTGTGAGAATATTAGCGTACAGCAATAGACAAAGTTGCTTTTTTTTTTTTGGTTCTGGACTTTTTTGCTTAAATGATAATAGCCCCTTGCAAATTTTAGTAATGGCAGTTTGCAAGAAAAATAAGGCTTCAGTAACAGTAATTTGGCTGTAAACTCTAGCCAACACTTTTTAAAGCAAGAGTCGTGTAAAATGGATCTTAGCTCTCTATGGGGGCGTTTGGCCGAGGCTAAAACTACACCTGCCAAGAAGAATGTCTGCATTCTACAACAAATCCATCACTAATTTGATATAACCTCCATTCATTTGGAGAGTCCAGATGACAAGTCTTGCACTCGTCTTTTCATGAAAAAACAAAAACACATGTATTGTACAAAAATATATACATTTATAAAAACATGGTTCATTTCTATGTAAAGTTTGGTGGAGTCTGAAAGTCCATCAATTCATTTTCTTCTGATTGCCAGAATCTTTAGTTTTCCTGCTATGTTCTGGACAAGATGACCACCTTAGACATTCATTCATCCATTTTTCGTTACCACTTCATCTGCTCTCGTGGGTCGCGATGAGCTGGA
The DNA here is from genome assembly GCA_013358685.1 of Antennarius maculatus. NCBI lineage: Eukaryota > Metazoa > Chordata > Actinopteri > Lophiiformes > Antennariidae > Antennarius > Antennarius maculatus. Next base: position 13,922,626 of record CM023624.1, read on the forward strand.
GCCTGTCCCAGCTGGCTTAGAGTGTCGCGTCACTTTAGACAGCTATGAAATCAGCTCCTTTTGACACCACTGCATTCACATCGACTATAACTGCATGTCATACTATGATTTGACCATGATCTGCTGCTTGGAGGTAAGACTACTTAGACATGCTAACCTTTGCAGTTTTCCCTGCAGCACTCATAGACATGTGATACCAGTCATACCTTACGTGTTTGCTGCTGCCTGTTTGGTTTCAGAACAAAACTGAAACCACTTTGTACACATCACAGAATGCAAGGCCACTTCAATCCAAAAAAATAACAAGGCAATGAGAGACTGCAACAACCCGTAACACCCCTGAATCCAAAAATTTACTCTGACCTACTTTCATAATGGTCGCATGAAATAAATTCTATATTGTACTATTGAGTCTGGCATTGACTTAGTTTTCCGAGGTGAAGGTTGTGATCTAATTTTCATCCCCTTGTCTCCCTGAATATAACACCTTTTGTTTCGTCTTTCTATCTTATCCAGTTCCTGAGATATGTGCAAAATTTTTTACAAAAGTTGAAATTTGACCTTAGTTAACCTAGTTTTCTCAAGGTCAAGGTCATCATCTCATTTTCATCCCCTTTGCTGCCCGGGTAATGTGCTTTTTCTTTCATCTTTCTATCTGCAACAGTTGTGAAGATACTTGGTGGAAAGACGGACGGACAGCCAAACACACAAACACTGACAATTACAATACATCACTGCTTTGAGGGATGTAAAAACCTTGACAGGCATCTCAGCCCACTTAAGTTGCAGTCATACAGTTACATATAGTCAGGCTGCAGAGATTTTGTCTGATCACTAGAAGCATGTTTAACCAGAGCTGGTAGCTGTAGATACACGATACTGAAGCCTGCATACCAGAAATCATACCGTCTTTGCGCTGCAGTGCTAATTTAACCTCAGTTACTATGGAGGTATAGCAGAGCACTAATGGCCATGTGTATGATGTGGCTTCAGGTCCAGTGTCACTAATTTTACTATCATAGATTACCTTACTTTTTATGAAATGAAAGTTTTTTTTCATGTGTGTCAGCAGTGCAGCCTGATATATTTTTGTAGGAATATAACAAGTTGCAGATGATCCATCTCAGTCTTTCATCATGCAGATTTTCACATTTTATGGTCTGATTTTTTTTTTTTCTTTTGAAAGGATAATCTGTTCCTCGGGCATGAATCGTCCCTCAACGTCCTCAAAGGGCATAAGTGATCTTAAACTTCCAGTGTTGATTGGCTTTAATTAGGGTATGACCTTTCAAGGAAGCCCAACAATAAGTGGGATGGTTGATTTAAACAGAGCCCGTATCAAAGGAGCCTGGTCTCCGACAGCGAACACCGCGTGAGGATGAGAAACTCATTATTGTGTGATTGTATGACTTCTACGCAGGAAAGGCTGAAGCGCAGAGAGAAAAGGTGGAGGCAGAGCAGAGAAAACAAGTGTGAAAGCCTTTAAATGATCAAAATTCTAGTCACAAACATCAGGGCTTAGGCTGTGTCTTTTACTCGGAGCAGGCTCTGCATCTCTGCCAGCTGCCAAGCATGTTGCATCATGAAAACACACTGAAGCCTCAGAGGGAAGTGAACAGCAGGAGGGATCTGAGCAGCATCAAACCTTCGTCCTACTGTTCACTACAGCGCGATAGCTGATTTTTCCAACAATAGACACAGTGCACATGTGGCACTGCAGGTTTATGTCTCGAAGATTGCAGGCAGTAATGAGCTGTACAGGTGATCATGAGTGATAATAATGTAGCTGAATATTGTATAAATTAGCTGCCACTGTGATCCTCGTGTGCATCAGTGCACACAGCTCAGCTCCAAGTAGGAATGCAAATGGCATTTTCCGCATTAATCCGAGACACAGCGATTGAATTGCAAATGTACTAAAGTAACTGTTTTTAAATTCATTTAAAAAGGCTTTGAACAGTAATCGTTTTTTGCCTCCTCCTCCTCTGCACTGTTTAACACAAAGGGTAGATTTACTTCCATCTGCATGAACTGTTGACCATAGGTGCATGTAATAATAAGGGGCACTCTGGGGAAGTTCCATGTAAATATCTGCCCTACGGTTTACACACATTATAGAATTAGTGTCTCCTAATGCACTAAATTTCTGTTGTAGTTGATTTGAATAATCTATAATATAACAGTAGTTAAATAGGCATAGTTTGCAGTCATGATAGTTCACCTCTATCACACAAATTTACAATTCTAACTTGCTATAATAATTTATTATTATATAAATTATGCATTGACCAACTCTGCAGCGCGCATAAAAAAAAACTTATTCCAGGCAACATGACTGTGAAAGTGGAAAGTTATTCAACACCTATAGAAATACACGGATCGTGTATCGTAATGTTTTCAAATAAGAATGATTTTAATCCTAAAGTATTCCAAAGTAGATTAAAAGTTCAGATTAAAAGTTCTACTGTACAGATTCAATTTAAATCACAACCCCACATAAGCCCTCCTGTCTGACATAAAATGTGGAACATGAAGACACAGAAATAAAACACCGCAGAGCCGAATGCTGATCAAAGTGCAGATGAATTACCACAAATATACAAGAGGTGATGTTTGAGTAGACAAAGCATAACGATGAAGTCCGATTAATCATCGGCATGACCTTACCTCCTCCTGCCTACTTTAAATGTCACAGTGTGTGTTTCACCTGCGCTGGTCTGCAGTGGAGACATCCTCCTCCTTAAATGATGACATGAAGTTATCCCGGTGTCTATATTTGTCTCACGCAGACCTTCAGTCTCAAAGCAGCTATTTAAAGCCCTGTCCACAAATCTATCTGTCTACAAATTACATAACAGAGACACTTGGAAAGTATCTACTTCACTCTCATGCAGTGGGTTAATGCGTGATCCAGTGTCAGCTGTTGAACACTGTACTTATGTTGCACATATGTTGCAGGTCAAAAGCATGATGATGGTATGAGCGTGTCAAGATCACCTAGTCATTATTCTCCTTATAGTTAACAAGTCTGCTGCAGAGGTCCTGAAAATGTGTGCCCTGTATTTAAGCAGCACATCAGCATCAGGTATTTCTCTGGCAGACATGTCTAGGAATACAATGTGTTGATTAAACCCAGTCAAACATTTTTAATCTATGATTCTACAGGGAAGACAAAAACAAATCCCCTATCAACTGAAATCAAAATTCACCTCAGGAAATGATGTTGAGTTTAAAGATTGTTCTGCAAATTCTATCATTCATCCATGGAAGAGGAAAAAGGAAATAAAAGGCAGTGTGGTGAAGTGAATGAGGCACACAGCAGCAAGCCGGCGATGCTATTTTCCTTTAGAAGACACTTAAATCCTCACACGTCTCCACAGATGATTTCATTCCACACCTGGCAACTTTTATGACCTTTCCTTCTAACCAGGCAATATCCCAATAATGTTCTCCATCTTTAGTTTTTCAGCAGCAGCATAAACTCTCCCTGGCTGCCCTTTTTTCCACCTGATTTATAAGGTGATTTACCTTTTACACAGGTTAAGCAGACAGACCTATAAAGCTCTACAATCTACTCCACATTTAAGGGCTAAAGTCTTTATTGTGTATGCAATTTAGGGTCATACACATTCAATAATCCAGGCATTCACATCTTGTACTGTAACTTTTGTGCCAAAGATTTCTTGTGAGGGAGATCAGAGGCGAGGAGTAAACGTTGACTGAGAAAACAAGGAGCTGATTAGATAAGCTGTGGATCAGACAAAGGGAAGAACTCTCTCTCTTGTAGGTAAATCAGGGTCTAAATTTTATCTGGGTAAATATTTGGAATAACACTTTAAGTTTAACCTGATACTTTCTTTTACAAACAGTTATTACCATGTCTATACATACAGCGCCTGTGGACATTGGAAATATTGACTCATTAGAAAGTCAAAACTCACATGAAGCTCCAGCAAGTTTATTTAGTGAGGCAATTTATTCAAATGCTCTGGCTGTAGTCTACTTTTAAACCTGCCAGAGGTCCAATAAGTCTCCTTCCTTGTCCCTGCTGGAGTCCAAATAGTTCAATACCCACAAATAGTAATACCTTGTGCTCTTAGCCGCACCGAAGGCTTCAGTTTAATTGTAATTAAACACAAAGTGCACCCTGTTGTGTCCACATCTTTGTTCTCCCAGATTATACAATAAAGAAACACAATCATTTAGTATTTCAGCATCTCTACATTTGCATTTCCCAATTTTTTTTTTTCAGTCTGTAAAATATACCGACCTCTCAGGATAAATAAAGTATAATTTAAGCTGAGAAGAAACAAGTCAAACACGTTTCACACTAATGTGTAAAGTTACATGAATTGTCTCTCCTTCCAAACATCAGCAGGAAATTGGCTTTACTGACACTTAGTGACAAGAAAATTAGGTATAAAGAACTTTTACCTAATGGATCCAAGAAACGTGTTATCAATGATCAAATTCCCTTCTGTCATGAACAGCTAACTTTAATTCAGTTACCTCTCCTTAGTTCCTAACAGAAACAAAATAAACATGCAAATATGTGTGAATTTGTTGTTTAAGACCTAGTTTGAAGGAGTAGAGGCTGCTTAGAGGGACATTAGCAACCTACTGCAGCTGTAAATAATCCAAATATAGACAACGTCCCTGGGACCACAACCGTGGTTCCACATGAGCCGGATAAGTAATGACACCCCAAATACTCCAAACTGGATTAAAACTAAATGTCAGACCGCACGCTTTCACATCCCATACACTGTGTGTCCCCCCCCCCCCCCCCCGCCCACGGAGCGGCAAACTTTAAAATAGCTGCATCAGGTAACATTTGCAATCATTCCACTCCAATCAGAGCGGCGCAGCGAGCTGTGAAGTCGGTACATCAGAGAGCTGCGCTGACGCTGAGCTGACAGACAGCAATAAATGCATCTGTTGTATCAATGCTAATACATTCCACACTGTATACACACACAGCATACTTCTCTGCTAACTCTGCTAGTTACATTATGCACATAAAAAGACTGATTTGTTCCATGTGGACATGAGTGATAACATCAGGTAAAATTAAGCCTTAAACAAGCCTGTATTTAATAGACGTACAGTACAATAAGCCTAATGTGATTGCTGATATGAGAGATTTGCTTGAGGCTAACAGTCTGACTGTTCCTAGAGCGTTCACGATGAGGATGTAACCACTCACTCGCTATCTGGGATGTGTGACTTTTTCATTTTTTATAAACCTTTATATAGCATTATATAAATTATTATAAAGTATATAAAATTGTTTTCATCACATACTGTATGTGATAAGCAACAAATACATTAAAAATAAACACAATTAAAAATCTATTGGAGTGTAACGTTCATGCACTTGACAGAACCTGATCAGTTACAGAGCCTGATTTGTTTTATTATCAAAAATAAATACGATTGTGTATTTCTTAACCTGAAGATGTCTGTGGGTAAAATTACACATGAAGTAAGAGACTCCATTGGGATGAAAAATAATAGTGGACGATATTCTGCCCCAGAAGAATGTGTCAAACAGTCTTCCAATGATGAGGCAATAACATGGATAAAGATAGATTAACAACGGCCATATTCCCAAAGTTACCCTCAGAAACTGTCTCTGGGGCAATTCATAACTGCCCTAATGCTCCTTTTATGTTTGGGGAATAAATGCTATGTGGCTGTGATTGAACTATAAAAATTATTTATTGAGCTCTCTGTAATGCTGATGTTCATTTAACAGCATTTGTTGAAGCTGTTTTAAAGGCATATTAAAGTTGATGCAAATGATTGCTTGTTTAGTTTTATTCCACTTTATCTTTCCATCTTAGGTTCGTTCTCTGCCGGGGATTTGTGTGTTTTCAAATTCAAGCATTCCTTTTTTTCCCTCACACTCGTGTGAAGTTTATACAACGGCCATCCAATAAGGAGGGAACATAAGAATAAGGATGAAGTTTTTCTTCTAAATTTGCTTTTTTTAATTTATCTGGTTTTGTATCTCGTGCGATTACATATTTTATTCTAACAGCAATGTTTACCCAGCCATAAAGAAAGATGTAATCATTTTAAATGGGACTTCTGGTTTCAGAGAAATAAATATACACACTGGCTGACACACACAGATTTCTCCATATAGGACACACACTCCCAGCTCTGGTTACAGCAGACAGGAGCGCCATCACATATGGTGGACGTCCCTTTGCCTGCAAAGGAGAAGGCAGGTTGGTATCAAACCTCGCCCTGGGCTACAACCTTTGTTCTCTCATATCAAACCCACACAATAGTGCTGTAAGGGATCAAAATCTGAGAGCAACATTGATATTCAGCCAAAATAGCAGCGGTGGAGCTTGAAATAATGTTTCCCATGCAAGACCATCCTTTTTCATTCGAAATGCACTATATTAAGACACGCTATATCACAGTAGAAACCAGTGGGGAATTCGATCGATGTTCACTTTGAAATCCAACCCAGTAAAAATTTCTACTTTACCTCAAATCACCAGGAGCGCTGGTGATCCGGCATGCGTGCTTGTGCATATACGTGTGCTGCAAATGTAGGTTGTGTATGTGGAGCATGCTGTGTGTTGCAGTAAATCATAGCACATGCCTCCCCAGGGGGGGGGACTGAGGATGAACCGAGGGAGAGTGAAGTAGGATTGTGGGGCTGCTGGTGGAGGTATAGCTGACAGAAACATTATTCAAATAATCCTTCCTCGCTCTCTTTTTTTTTGGCTTTTTTTTTTGCCAAGCAGCACACTAAAACCTGACATTTAGTCACAGCAAGAGAGACCTGAGACAACTCATGAGGGTTTTACACCTTCACCGGTTTGGGCTCTTTAGCCTCGAACATCCTAAGTCTCCTGCCGGCGTTGCACGCACCTCGGTCCTTCTGCGCTCAGGAGACCTGGTGTTTTTGAATCAAATATTTGACTTGGAAGGAGTCCCACCCTCACCATCGCCAGCCATCCAAACAATAGAAAGGTCACAGTGAATCCGACTTATCAGCGCAGCCTGCCCAGTCGCAGTCTTCTGGGGCCACGAGGTGCTGGTGGTGGTGGTGGTGGTGGTGGGGGGGGTACAGCAGAGGGAGAGAGGGGACGGAGAGGAAAGATAGGGAAAGGTATGAAGGGAAACAAGATGTGGAAAGGGTGAGGGTAAGATGTGGGAGGATGGGGAGGGGGGAGAGAAGGGGAGAAGGAAGACGAGGGAAGGGGGGGGTGGCGTTCTGCAACGCTGTCGCCTGGACATATTGTGCTTTGATGGGCTGGCTTTCATTTTTTTACTGCCGTTTTTCTTTGCTGTGGAGGAGCAGTATTAAAGTCTTCAATCTTTAGCTGATATTACAGGACTCACGGCAGATTGTGATAAACAGTGAACGCGCCTTCCTGGGCACTCCTCTCTGAACATCTGTTCGAAAATCACACGGTGACAAAAGCAATGTAATTACAACATACCATCTAAACATGCATACCTCACAGGATGGCATGGACTGTTTTAAAGGGAGTGTCAGTTTGGCTGACATACACTCATGGCGGAGGGAGCTCATTCATTTGTGTGTGGGTGGGAGGATGTACAGAACAGTGTGTGTGTGTGTGTGTGTGTGTGTGTGTGTGTGTGGTTGTGTGTGTGTGTGTGTGTGTGTGTGTGTGTGTGTGTGTGTGTGCATAGTTAGGAGTTTAGACAATCCTGAGTGACTGCACTTCCGGTTTTATGGAATTACAGCGCTGTCCTCTGCATTCAGGTGTGCTGAATCATGTTCGCAAACAAGCACGTATTGTGACGTTACACGACACAGCACGCTGGAATGTTCACGCCTGCGCTAAGCTGCTTTACATATCACACATACTTTTAACATGATTAGTTTTACCTCACATGGGTTTCCTCCATGTCAGACATCACCTTCGACAGTCACCTGCAGTAACGCGCTGTTCATGATCCCGCGGAACGCTGGTGACCGTTTGACCAGACAGTCCTACAGGAAACAGAGGCCGCTCCTCCAGACAGGACCCAATTCAGCTCTTTATCTTCTGTAAATGATTTTCTTTTTTTATTTGTCAGGTCAGCCTGAATCAAATGTAACTGAAGATCATATCAGCGAAACCTTTTCTTCGTGGCAAAAGGTACGTCTTCTGTCTGCTGCTGACGGGATTATGAGTCACTGTGTGAAACAAAAACTGAGATTGCACAAAACACATTTATCTGGTGGTGCATCACTTTGGTTTTGAATACATGAAAGTTGACTTGTCCTCTAGAAATTTTTTTTTTTTTGGATGCTAAAGCTTCACTGAATGACACACTTGGACACTTTGACACTTAAGAGGTTGTTTAGACACTTGTCCTGAATCTCTTTGTGCTCTCACCTCAACACTCACTTCAACACTAGTACCTGCAAGAGTTGATGTCGTCACAGCTCAGCCAGTCGTGGTCCAGCCAGTCGTGGTCCACACCATTCTTGTCTTACACAAGAATGGTGTGGAAACATAAAACCTCCAGTGCAAAACAAACAGGGGCTGGGAGTTACACTTATTTGGGAGTTAAACTTGTGAGCAGCAGTCAAATATTCAATATATATTCAACATAGTATCAGTATATTATTATTATGTATTGATTATTGAGAGGTTAGTAACATTTTAACTTGTTCCTGAAGTTCTTGTTATTCATTAAAATCCTATGAAACTCTGGTTATATCCTCAAATGTTTCTGGGAGGAACCATTAAAGTGTCTTTTTAAAAGCATTACTTCTTATTTCTTCATATCATTTAGTTGATCTTTACAAAAACATGTGAAAAGTAACCAATCTAAGGATATTATTTTCACCTGTTAAGATTAAGTTATTATACAGTATTCTTGATTGTTCTGCCACCCAGGTTAACTTTTAATTCATGTCTGTTTGTTTGTTTTTTGATTTTGTTACTGTGATGACACAATATCTACTAAAAGGATTTCCATGAAACTTAATCAGAAGGATTGGGTTTTAGTTGGCCAAAGTCCAGACTAGTTTCTGCTGTAGATCTGTCTAAGACTTGATAAAATAAATGATTGGGATGTCATCATATCTAGTGAGTGTTTTTTACGTCTTTTCCTGCCACACCTCTTCCTACTGAACAATCCCTGATTAAGTAACTCAGAATTTTCACAGACGCCTCTCCGACTCATACAGTATAAGTTTGGCTCACAATGATGGCATCGTGTAGTACCTGGTGTACACAAATACCTGGCACAACACACAATAGCACTTGGCTATTACACAACCATTTGCCCTAATGACTGGAGTCGGTCCACATGGTGCAATATTGGAGAACACGCCATGCATCCACTTCACAGGAAGAGGGCGTGGACCCACATTTACAATCCCAGACAGACGAAATAGGGCCCCTCCTGGGCCACAAATCCTTCAGAGAGCTGCTTGGGTTCAGAGGTCAGCATGTAAATGTATAATGTAATCTGCAGTCAAACAGACCAGCCTTCAGTACAGTCATGAAGGTAAATATTGCTGTCTCGCACGGCGTATCACAGCCGGTGTTGTTCCAATGTACATTTCATAAATGCTGATGCAGGTGAATGACTATTTCGCCACCGGTAAATGCTCTATTACATGACTGGGCCCATTGTTTGTGATAGAACAGCCATGATTAATTCTGTCAAACATTCAGCCACTTGGAGGCACAGTGTGGAGGAGGATTACAGTCAAGGTTGTCACCCTGGTGGCTGGAGGCCAACACAGGGAGACAGATAGAGAAATGTAGAGGAAAGGACGAAGAGAAAAAAAAATACCAGAGACCAAAAGAGACGTATAAGACCCCTGCACTGAATGAGGCTGCCTACTTATCAGCCTTGAGCGTGATGTGCAAACAGAGGCCTTTCAGGGCTGCCAGGCACACAATAGCTTTGTTTGCCATGCAATAGAAACCAGTTGTTCGCTGCTGAGTCAATATTTACTGCCTAATGGAATGTGTGCTCTGCTACTACCCCTGCTCAACAACACCAGATTGGAAGAGGGACTTATTACCTCCCCTATCTGTCTTTCACCCCGCCATCCTCTGTCCCTCTTCGTCCTTCCCTCCCTCTTCTTTATCTTACCCTCCATATCATCTCATCCTTTACTTCCTTTACTCCCCCTTGGGCTCTTTGATGAGTTTTGTTACTCCCCATTCCCTCTCATCCTTCCCTTCCCTATTCTGTTGATCCCATATCATATCTCTAGCATCGGTACCTCCTATCATGCTGGGAAAAAAAACAAAAACAAACAGTAGTGGAAATACCATATAGGGTTTTGGAAGTGGGAGCAATGAGAAATCTGTGGAGGGAAATAGCAAATAAAAGATTTTGAGTTCACTTATCGGGGAAGTTGCACAAAGGAGAACCACAGCCCAGAGAATATTTTTAGGAGTTGTAAAAAATGAAGAGGAGTAGGTAAAAAAAAAATAACAGGAGGGGACAATCTTCTGTTTTTGGAGGCCAATATCCTACCAAGGCCATACTCAGAGAGAGATAGCTAAGTGATGAGATCACTGTGCTGACAGAATGATCCCTTTGTGCCTGAGCCCAGTGGTAGGCAGTGAATACATTACATGTGGTATTTATACCGTGGCTGTTGTTAAGCTGCAGATAATCACTGGCAATCTTCCTTAAGGTGTTTGTATGCAACTGTGCACAAAAACACAAAACCTCCTGCCTGCTTGACTGAGCTGGACAACATTTCTGCTCACAATCCGTGTCAGTTCTGCCCCGGAATCTTGCTCTGCCACCTTCGAACACAAACACACACCTATGCCCAGGTGTGGAGGGATAATTGGAAGCATGACACACTTGTCCAAGTGCTTTAAAGGTTTTTTTTTTTTTTTTTTTTTTCCACCAGTCACCCAGACAATCCATTCCTTTCAGTCATGCTTCAGTATCGTTCTCTGCAGCCCAGAGGATTACTGAGGACAGTTGTGGGAGTGATGGTGCCGATGGTGTGTGCTAGGAGAAGGGGGGTTTCCATAGTGACACCAAGGCAATGAAAAGATTGGACCAGTGGAGTTTGCAGTGGGTGCCAGAGTGTGTGCGCATGTGTGTATGTGTGTGTGTGTCATTGAGTTTGGAGTTCAGCTCTATAGCCCTAAGTTGAGACACAGTGGAACCATTCATGATCTACTATCTGGCCCCCAGCGGCCTTCTCTCCTAAATCTGAGGCAGGTCGCAGAGCTCATATCCTGGAAGGAGTTTTCAATCCCCACCCAAATCCAAGATCATTATTCTTGGCCGGCTGTATGTTACATCTTTTCCCTCCCACTCATTTTCGAATTCTGCCCAATCACATTGAGATGGTGTCTAATAGTGCAGTCATAAAGACAAGAAATTGACGGCTTTAAATTGTGTTTAATTCTTTCATGATGGCTGAGGGAAAAACTATTAGCAGGAAACATATTCATTGTATCTAATTATCCTTTCTCAGCACAGATTAAATGTTTGCACAAGTTTGACTGATAACAAGCCAAAATCCTCTCCATGTATGGACATTTGTTCATATTCTGAAATAAAACTTTTAAACTGCTATTGGAATCAACTCACAAAGCACTCCGAGCCACATCCATCAATTGTATTTAACCAGTGCGGTTAGTGCCCCATCCAATCTTCTTATGCAGCCAGTGAACTTGACCTAACATTGAATCCATTGACGGGGTTCAGTGTGGTCAGAGTACATTTCGTAGTAATATATAAATAAATGACTCAAAACGTGTGCAGTTTTTCTAAAGAACCCTACCAGGAGCAGGGAACACAAGAGGAATCATTTTCAAATGGGTCTTGATCGTGTGGAGCCAGTGTTCATGAAATCTTTCATAAACCCGACAGTTAATAAAGACTTTAATGTGGGTGAAGATGTCTGGACGGAACGGCCTCAAATTAAAGCTGAAATTCAAAATCTGGGGTAATACCTTAAAGTGCAATTTAAAGATAAGACAATTTCTCATGTGGCATGAGAAATAATTAATTATATCTTTGGTGGAAATACCTTGACAAGGCTACTTAGTATGCATATAAAATTTTGAATGGAAAAATCAAATTAGCATTATTAGCCTATAGTGTGTTAGATTACATCTCTTCTCTTTCAAAAGGTCCCACAGTCTTGAATTGATAATTAAGTAATGGAATGAAAATTCATGATCTAATCAACGCCAGTCCATATTAGCGCAGCAGTAGTCTTATTGTTAAATGAGGAGGGGCTCCAAGATTTAAAAATAGCCCAGCAGAATGAAGTTCTAGTACCAGTTTATAAGACAGGAGACCCCTTGTTATTAGCTCAAAACTGCTCATGCAAAAGTGACTTGAACCTCAAAGATACTTTTTGAAGGTCAATAGCTCTTAAAATTAAAAAGAAAAAATTAAATGAACAAATACAGTTGGATAAATCCTGTAATAACCATGAATGTACATGTTTTGGCTAAAGTTTATGTTATATTATATTATGTTATATTATCTGGAAGTACCGACAGAACAACCAACAGAATTCAAGATAAGCACAGTACCATCAAAAATAAGATTGGAAATGTAAACTTTATTTAACAGCAACTGTTTTATTGTAAAACAAACATGAGTTGGCCTCCATTGGTAGTTTTTATCCCAAGGGTTTTGCTGATATATTTTCCTATTTGGCTTAATGCAAGGAGACACAATGGCATAAAATGTGGAGCTTCAGCTCCGCTGCCTCATAGCAGGTTAAATGGAGCGGAGGGCAATAAGCAATTCTCCAAGAATCCCTCTCCTCGGTGCTGTAAGTTGTTCTTCCCCCTCTAAACCCATCGCTTCCTGGTGTTCCGGCTTAAAGCTTTACCCTGTGGGGTCCCAATAGGCTGGAATAAAACACAAGTGGATGCGGTACGTTGCCATGGAAACTTAATAAGCCAGCAGTTGTAGTCGGAGAGGGAGTCAACTACAGTACTCAGTGAAGCATGCATCTGAAGGCAATAAATTGAATGCTGTGGAGGGGAAGAAGACAGAGGGAAGAAAGAGGCAAGGGGGGCCATGCATTGCTGTGAAATAACCTTTTAAGTCGGAATTAAATATTTTGTCAGTAGTATGTGGCTTTGAGCTGCCTTCCCCCCTCTCCCCTCTCTGACGAGCCTGACGGGGGCTAGAGGTTAAACGGCTGTCTGCATTGTCATGAGGATGTTCTGGGATGACCTCATCGCCTTCTGCAGTGTGTGACAACTGGTGCCCGAGAGACTCCTGCTGGATTTTATTCCATTTCATTTGATTTTTTTTTTTCCCTACAACCTCACCTACAGCTGTCATTGCTTTGACTGCCGGGCCATTACACACACTTGTCTCCAGGGCGCCGTTGATACACTGTTGGCTGTCAAAGCTCAAAAGCCTGCTGATTGCCAGGCATTCTTTTTGCTGCATAAATCTTTCATTAAGCACCAATCTATCATTAATTATCAGCTCCTGGCATTTATGGAGAGGTGAAAAGATGGATTGCACGTGATGGGGGTGGGGGGTGGGGGGGGGTGAGATCGGAGCTGGTGTTGAATGTTTAGGGAGTCGATCTATGATGACTCACAACAAGAAGCCCTCTTAACATCCATTTATAAGGAGGGGGTTCACATTCTCCAGAGGTGTTGTTCATCTGTCTAGCTAACCTGATAACATTAGTCCTCATGGCGGCTGGAAAACAGCTTTATCTTCATTCGCTGTGTCTCTCAGGGTCTGTCTCCATGCTTTTGGACAGCTGGATGATCATCTCTGTTTAACTCCACGGGCTCTTCTTTTTTTTTTTTTCCCCCTCATCCTCTTTAAAGAAACAATTAATTCCCCTCTGAGATTTAAGCCCTGAACCAACCAATATGTGCTTGTCCATTAATGTGTGTGTCCTCCCTGGTGAATCAAAGGTGAGGTTTTTGCTTATGATTCAGATGAGGCTGACAGCTCCGCTGCCCAGAAAGCCGTCTATTAGCTGGATTTGCATTGGATTAGCTGTCGTCCACCTGCTGCAGTAAATAAACAAATAAGATGAGCCCAATTATAAGGGCATTGTCCATAACATCTTTATGTTGCTGTAGCACTCAATAAAACCAGGCCTTGTACTCATGCTCACAGGTCCATAAATCATCAGGAATCCTTGGCCTAAATGTGCCAGCAAATGCATCTTCCTTCTCTCTTTAAACTCTAATTCTCTTTCTGTCCTCTCTCTCCCCAGACCAAACACTATTTACAGCTTCTCAGATGCTTAAGCCACCAAAATATAGCGCTGTTTTATCTTTAGACAAGTCAATATGGTAACATATTGGTTTTCTGCTAAAAGCTACACATTGTGTTCCATGTATTGACTCATCAGTTGGGCAATTCAGACTACAGCTCAGAGAGGTGCATCCACATGCACACACACACAACACGCACACGCATACACACACACACACACACACACACACACACACACACACATACACACACACCCCGAGTCCTTGGTTTTTGCTGATAGTGTTTCATTTTCTGAGATTCACCTGGTGGAGAGAAAGATATTAAAACTAAGAACAGGGATCAAGCCTCAGATAACACAACATAACAAGAAAGGGAAAGTGGAGGAGAAAGAGGAGAGGGAACTGAGACACGGGAACAGGAATAGACATGGAATGAACACCGCTCTGGAGCGCTTTATCCTGCATTGTCACGCTCTGTTATCCTGGCAGTCTACTTGATATTTAGTGACAAAGACTAGATTAGGGCTGCTACCCTCATCCCTGCAATGCACAAGCTGTCACACAGAAATCTTCCATATTCAAGCAGATGGAAGAAAGATACAGGAGGTAATCCTTGAATATCTCAAAGTTCAGAGTTGAGCTAAGAATTTTGATCAAGGCCAAAGTCAAAGTCAAGCAAGACCAGACGAGGACAAAGTTAGCTGATCGGGTCACAGAGCCGTAGATGGACTTGTCACAGTTGGAATTAGAATTGAAGAATTCAGCAAGTTCCATTAAAACCACAAAGATGACAACACAGTTAATTATTAGTTGACTCTGGGCAACGTGAAAAGAGGGGTTATACACACAGAGGTCACAGAAAATGACCTCTGTGTGTTTTGACCCACAGAGGTTACTATTATAAGTGAGAGTTCACAAAGCCTGGATAGCAGCTGGATCTATCTGTTTATTATGAACCAGGATGACGTATCCAGAGCAGTCAGCTAGTGGAAATAATGTTTGGGTGACTGTAATTAGAAACAATCATTTGGATCAACTTCAATATGGAAGAGGTTTGTTTGAGTCCATAATTCATTGCCATCATAATTCCATGACGAATAAAACGTTCTTGTGACAGATCACAGGAAACATTCACCCCCAAAAGACTTAACCCCATGTCGATTTGCAGGCAGCACACTCCTGCGGCGCCGACTGTGGAGACTTCCTGTGTGAACTGAGGGAAGACAAGCGATGAGCTTTCAGCAGGGGAGACACAATGGCAGAATTAGGATTCATGCAGCGTGGTTTTACAGGTACGCTTCCAAATGACTCCATGGAACCCTTCAGGCTGCTGTCAGATGAAACCCTCACAGGAGACATACAGCTAATATGGTCCTAGTTTTTCACTGTACTAGAGCAGATGGTTATGATATGGATTACACTGACAGTAAGTCAATAAGACCCAGATCCTGGGTTTGCTCCGGATTAGTCAATGGTCTCTGGAAACCTTTCTATGATTCTGTTTTCTGATCACTCACGCCTCTGCTCTTCAGTTCAATTAGAAGCTGTGCTCCCTTCTTTGGCGCAGGAATAAAACTTTAAACTAATAAAACCGGCTGTGAAATGACGTTCTAAGACATCAGCTTGATGCTGGCTGGATGCAGCTTTTTTGTTTGTCAAGTCCGAGTAAACAGAGGATGTTCATTCCTCCTCCAAGAAGTCATGCATGCTGAGCCCTGTGCAGTTCTCCTTTATTGCTTGCACGCCATATGTTACACGTCCGTATGCCTTAACTGATATATTATATAAGTAGCCAGCCTGCAGACCAGGTTTGGTTACAATTAACCAATTCTCCATCCAACCAGAGTGCAGCAATTAAACACTATCCAATCAAATTTGTGTGACAACCAGACGCCTTTCATCACAGCGGGCATCCAGATGGCTCCTTACCGCCCACCTGCCCCCCAGCACCGTCTTAGAGATGGGTCTGGAATAACTAATCAGGCAAGCACATCCAGCATGGGACGCTCACACCAAACCAATACATAAAAATTCCACTTGATCTCGTCATCAAAACCTCTGTTTTTCTTTTTGTTTTTTTTTTAATGTGTCAGCAGTCTTGCTTTTGATCCCCCATCAGCAGAGAGAAAAAGAGGAGCGTTTGTTTAACAGCGTTTCACTGGAGTTTGGAGGCGCCTGCTGTGCACATCACACTGCATGCTTTTTAACTGCAGTCCCACTCGGCGAAGCGGAAGAAGGGTGGGGAGGTGCATCGGGACAGCAAAATTCTTTTTTTTTTTGTAAACTGTGGACTTGTCTGCACTCATCGCCTCTCAATTGTTGTCATGTTGCTCAGAAAATATTCAGGTGATCAGTGGCAGCTATGCACAGCTTTGAGCCGCAGGAAGTACACTTCAAAGAACACGTCTCAGCTGTGAGGCTTTTTAACTACACATTTGTTAAAAGAAAATCCATTTTTAGCTGTTATTCGACTTCTTTTGTAAATGCAAAAACCAGGGAGGGGTTATGTTGCCTTGGCAATACTAAAACTTCACCTCTTGTGAAGCTTCAAACAGTGAAAAAATCCTCTCTGTCCTGATGCGAGTAGAGAAGTGAAGTGTTGAGTACATTCACAGCTGGAAAACAATACAACAACAAATAATGCATGAGGGGCCGGTAGAGGGGGGCGCACGGCAGCCAACACAAATAGGAATTATTCATTAAATATGCTCTATTCTCTGAGTATGTGTGAGCGAGCAAGAAAGCTCAAGACGGTTAATATGAAGTATTTTCCATAAGCGAGGCACAGCACCTAACCTTTGTTTCTTGAGAAAACCCGCTGAACCCACCGTTGTCTTTATTTTTCCATTTCAGCCCCCACCCATTAACATACACACAGGCATAAATACACACACAAGAAATAAATTGAAAAAAAAAAAAACACCCTTATAATGTCACTGACTTTTATCAGATGGCAGGGATTGTGTTCAGAGCAGAAAAACATCTCTTTGTCTATTGTCTCCTGGCCTTGATAGGCAAAAAGCATAGACTGGGCGTCAAACTGTGGAGCTCATCAGTCATGACATACCATTAGTGTTCAAAAGGCCAATTACAAAAACCTAAAAGCCACTCAGAGTCACTAAACGCCAGGCTTCGATTAGAACTTGACCTCACTGCGATTTGCGTGCACAACTAAGCATCAAATAATAGAAAATAGATCTTTAACATAATTACGTCTTAATGGATGACGAAGCCGCGTTGTCAAAAATTGATATGCAGGCTTCAGTGGCGTTTAAGTGAAGATGGCAGTGTGCACTTATCTCCATGTCAAAGAGAGAGAGAGAGAAAGGGGGGGGGGGGGACAGATGGGGGAGTGACATGATGTGAATAGCACCGTGCTCTGTAAGATCATCTCCTATCAAGCTATTCTGTGGCAAGTGCTATTCAATCTAATTGCAGTGGAAATATCTATGCTCCCCCCTCCCCCAACCTTTTATATTTAATCATACCCCTGCTATTCTGTTGACAAAACCAGATGAAAATCATTTCCACTGTGGCTTTTCCTTCTGGCCATATTAGCAGCAATGTTGACCAATTCCTCCAAGGTGACCGCCAGTAATGTGGTCAGCTCCAGTCTGCTGCATTTAGCAAAGACTTTTTGTGAAGTCAGCCCCATTAAGTCAGGGATAATCGTGTGTGTGTTCTCCATGGTGAATATTTGATCTGCTGTTTGCCCTTTGCCGGCCACACAGCGTAGAATAATGGCTCTCTTTGATTGGCACAAGGCAAAACCCTGGGCTCCTTCGGCCAATGAGAGTCAACCCAATTACTCTATCAATTATTAATTCATCAGAAAGGTCGTCCTTTTTCTCTGTTATTCACATCAGCCTCAGCATGCCAATGTCATGCGTGTCAACAGGGCCTACTGGTCAAATACCACCTAGACACGGCTAACGCTGTTAGCACTACACTCATTGTTAGAAATGGTGCAACATGTTCATGATCATTAGGGGTAAAAATGTTCATGTCACTGACTTTATTCTTTCACCAGTCATGAAGAAAACAGCAAGTTGTTCTCAGGGTTCTGACATGTAACACTTTCACCTTCAGTCTCATCCTCTTGCACATCCCCAAGCAATTTTCACTCCAACACTCATGTGAACAGTACTATAGTCAAAGGGTAACCAAGCAACAGTGGTTCCCACAGATGTTACTAGACTCATCAGAACACATGGGAACTTTGATTTGGAACAAATCTTAGCTCCTTTCTCAGGAAAAAACAGACGTCTTGTATTATATAACTTTTTTTTAAATAAGCTATCTGTATTAAATTGTCATATAATGTATTCTATCTGTAGAACATGATAGACACTTTGAAAATATTGACTCATTCCTGTTATAGTCAGTCTCAGATGCCTTGCAGCTACAGTTTTATCACCCCAGGAGGCCATTGATTAACTGCGACACACCAGAGCACAAAGTAGTTTAGAAATGACTTTGTGCTGAATATGAACCCTCCTGGTGGTCTGCACCTGGACAGCACTCTACATGGCACTCCTATACACTAGTGTCCGTCATGAGTGCCCATAAGCAACTGGTGGAGAGCATGCTCACGTCATGTTGTAGAATCAATGCTACAACTTCATCAGACCCATACAAGTCATTACTATAAGAAATGTTTTGGCGACTTCAGAAAGAACAGTCATAACATTTGCCAGCAATCAGTGCAATTACTCCAACTGTGCAATAATACAAGATGATTAGCCTAGCCATGCCATCATAGCAGTAAACTTTTTTATTTAACAGAACTGGGCAACACGGTGGCGCAAATGGGTAACGCTGTGGCCTCACAGCAAGAAACTTATGGGTTAGATTCCTTTCCTTTGTACATGACATGACCATAATTGTCTGCAGCCACTTATCCGCCTTGCGGGTCACAAGTGTTACTGAAGCCTATCCCAGCTGCCTACGGACAAAATACAGAGTACACCGCAGACGCTTCGCCTGTGCACTGTAGCGTTGAATTTATAGGAACTAATTGAAAAAAAAAAAAAAGGAAAGTCTTTTCCACATGGGTGCTACTGATAACTATCTGAAACATGTAAATACAGCATTAAGGGCAAACTAACTAGGGAGTGTAGTCAGTTTGCATAACAAGTCATTCAGTCTGACTCATGTGGTCCTGTGCCTCTTATCTAATGCAGGCATGGAGGAAACAGTCCATCTTTGTCAGCGGCTCTTATTAAAGTGAACCACAGGGGCGACACCAGCAGATCAATCCACTTGAACCGTGGTTGGCAGTGGCTTTGAGGTCCTGCGTGGTTACATGTCACTGCAGGTGGAACTGTGGCTAATGTCGGATGTGTCATCTGGTTTGACCTTTAGCTAACGGTGTTCTCAAAGGTCACATTCTGCATTTCATCCATTCGCTTCTCATTGCATTAAATGTCTGTCTACTGGTAACTGAATGAAACAACCAGTGCAGGAACAAACCACAGCACGTCACACTCGGCCCATTCGGCAAATAGTAATGTTCTTGATGTGTGATGAGGTGATGTGATAATCAGTTTCATGGTGAATTTGATAGCACGGCATGACATGACCTTTATAAACCCTGAAATGTATGAGCTCTAGGTCTAGGTTATATTACAACATCAATATTTATGATAATACCATCTAAATGTGTTATTACCCTCTCCATCTGAAACACACCACCTGTATTTTAGTGAGCTGTCAACAACCAGAGTGAATGCAGCTGATGCACAAGCAGATTTTCAGTTATAAAGCAAAGCAATCTACTTTGGTAAAGTATAAATTTTCAAGGCTGTGTCCATTAAATTGCATTATTAGTTATATTAGCATAGGGAATAGTTGAATACGATTATATATAATTATTCTCATAAAATACACTCATGCCTCTGATCAGTGAGTAAGACACAAAACAGTTTCTGTCCTAATTTGACTGTCATCTTTACAAACAACACTCCCCAAACATTAATATTCTATTCCCATTTGTTAAATAGTTTACGATGCTCTGCTCAAACTTCTCATTCTGGTGTATTGACAGAGTAATACATTATGTAATGGTGCCGTAACGAAAGAGCTTGGGTTATTATCGGGATGTGTGACTGCAATAAACAGTAAATGGTGGAATACTCTAAATATTACATATTTAATTATCATAATTTGCATAGAATGTCAAAAAGAGGCATAAGTAGCAGTAATGGGATCATACTGACTGTCTCATTTTGGTGATGACGAGGGTGACAAGGTGACAAGAAGAACAGAGGTTTTGTAGAATAATGACTGATTTTAAACAGCCTTAACAGAGTCCTACACATCTTTCAAGTCGTTCCTGCTCACTTGGAAACAAGAGAGGGTGCATTTCCATGCAGCGTGTCAGATTGCCATGGCAACGTGAGAAAAGAAAAAGGCAAAAAGGATCGAAAAAAATGTGCGAGATCTTTTTGTGGACTGGGTGAGGTAGTGGAACAGCCTGCCAGCCGCTGGTGAGGGAGACAAAAACCGAAACAAACTGGGAGCAGGCACGTGAAGGTGTGTGTGTGTGTGTGTGTGTGTGTGTGTGTGTGTGTGTGTGTGTGTGTGTGCGTGTGTGTGCGTGTGTGTGAGAAACGAATGAAACTGCTGACTGGAAAAATGTGGGTTTCTTCAAGAGCTTACAAAGCCATGAAAGCATGTGATGACAGAGTCTGGTGAACACACTCAATCACTCATGTGGGCGCCCACAAACAAACACACACATAAATTTCCAAAGAGACACTAACAGGTACACACCCAGTGAAGGCCGTCACAGCAGATTGAGCCAGTTCAATGTTACAAGCACCTGTGTGGAGTATGAGGACTGTTAGAAAGGTGTGATCCAGTCATGTAGTGTGTTGTGTAACGGTACTCAGATCCTGACTGATGCCTGACTCTGCACACACACACACACACACACACACACACAATGTGGTGGATGTGGCGCACTATGTCACGTCTGGGCGTCGTCTTGAATTATTAAATAGTTTTTTTTTCTTATAAATCTGCCAACAACAAACACAAGCGATCGTTTATGTGTATTAATTCTTGGAAGAATACTCCAGTGTTCTAGTCAATAGTCAATATTTTTTACATGCCCTTGAGTGAACCTGTCTGCTGTCAGCAGATACGAAAGGAATAACTTCCTACTGATGGAGGGTTACCACAGAGAAAACAAGGATTCACATTGCTCAGTTTTGTTGTTGAAGGAAGGATACAGAATGCTGGTCTGATCGAATGAAGTGTTTTCTGTTCTTCTGCTTCATAACCTCCTTGGTAAATTAGAGTCGATCTAATCTGTAATTTACGCAATAATCACATTACACACAAAGCAGTGACTGGAATGTCTTTCTGATGAATGACGACATTTGTTGAAATCTTTCTCACCAACTACATTTGAATTTATTTTTCTGAAGCAAAAATGTCATCGGTGACCCACTAGATGAGGGACATGAGTGTATTCCCAGCACAGGTAAACCTCACCTTACGTCATTAATCACTTCCAGGAGACACAGTTTAAGTTGTATTAACTTGTTGTCTGGCTAAACTGAAAATAACCCAGTTCTAAGTTCAGCACTGTATTTAATTCATGAATACATTTTCAAAAAATAAGTAATTCATTCATTCGTTTTCTCTAACCACTTCATCCGCCTGTGCGGGTCACAGGGAGCTGGAGCCTATCCCACTGAAAAACCGAAAAAACGTTGCCGTCTCGTATGTCGCCGTCTCGTCTTCAGCCGCGTCTTCTGCATTGCGGGTCACGGGGGTTGCTACGAGGTAATAATATGACAATTTATCTTTCTTTTTTATTCCTTGCACAGTGATATTATATAGTGTTCTTTTAAGGGTTTATCAGTGATTTTACAATTCCAATATTTGTGGCACACAGACGTAAAGTACAGAGAAAATGTTTCCGTCTTGTCTTCAGCTGCTTCTTCCACATTGCAGGTAACAAGCTACTGTGATATTATATGTTTTATCCTTATTTATTGTACAGTAACATGTAATTATGTGCTTTTAATTGTTCACTAGCGATTTTGAAATTCCAGTGTTTGTTGCTTTCAGATGTTAAGTAAAATGTTATAAACTTGATTTTTATGTTTCAGTGTATTTTTTTTTTAATCGATGTATAATCGAGAATGGCATAATCTCAATGTGCAGGATTACCTGCATATTCCTGTACAGGTAATCCTGTACAGGAATGTGTTGCCAGCGACAGACAATGGCAGCTGAGTTCTTGTGCTGTTTCGTTCTCTGCACAATTTCATTGCAAGAATTGTAATAAATAAAAAAAAAATAGACTCTACCACTTTCTCCAAATTTAAGGACTTAAAACAAGAGTTATGAACATTTGACCAAAACAAATAAAAAATGTAGAATCCACAACTTTGTGGATTCGTGGAAGGTGAAATTTTTATCCTACTATGGTAACACCATGATCTGCCATACTCTGCCACTGCTTGGAATGACAACCACGTGTGTCTAGTAGCCCCTTCACTGAAAGAACATAAACTATATCAGAAACATCAGCAGCCAATCAGAGGCAGGCTGGGGCAGGAGGCCAAAGTGGTAGGACATAGTAGGACATTTTTAAATGTCCCATCTGAGTGCCAACCTTACCAAAAAAATGTCTGTTCAAATATTTTCAAGCTATTAAATACACTCACACAAACACACAAAGACAACCAATCGAACAAATAAACAAATGCCGCCAATCAACAAACATCCTCCACCTCTGGTTGGCGGAGGTAATTAGAGACACATCCCAGAGCAGCTGACAGCACTCCCAGGCAACAGTAAACACGAGTCCTTAAGGCTCCCATTAGCGATCATATCACTGCTGACAGATATTAAAAGTGACATTCAAAACGTCACAACCAGATCTCCACCAACAACAGACAGTTCCTCCCAAACATTTCCCCATCTACACTCCTTTTCTTTGTTGTTTTGTCTGTCATTCAAAAGCCTTCCTGCTTTAAATAGAGGTCTCACATCACTCTCCATAGTGTTTACATCTGCTTTCACATGAGATTACACAAAGTGGTCTGATGTTCCTTCAGGTGTGATGATCTTAATGATATCCTGTGTGTTCATGTTTGCGTTTAGATGTACTTGTCTCGGTGGTAAATGGAGTCATTTGTAGAACTTTGTTGAACCTGGACCTGAGCTCCCCACATCCAGCCTCTCAGGGTTCACTCATACTCCATTTCTGTATGAAAATAATTCCTAACTCATTGTGTTGGCACTGATAAGTTTTGACCACAACAAATATAGAAACAGTAGGTTAAGTACAAAGCAGCAGAAGCAAACTAGTAGCACACTCAGCTGTGGTCTGAGGCCATTAATGACGCAGCGACATGTGCACTGAGAGTTTCTCAAAGATTAATTTTAGCATCTGTAGACATTTGTTATATCTTGCTTGAGTAATGGCTGCCGAGGTTTGCAGTGGTACTGCACCAAACTTGCACAAAATGGATGAAATAACTGCAGACTACAGATGGAAGGTTACATTTGCATCCGTCTTCAGCACTGAGCATAAATAAACCTTCAGAATTCGGCATAAGGTGTCGCAAGGACATCGTATGCCGACTCAAACAGCACGAAGACCGATACCTGCAGTCACAGACAGACCTCTTTCGGAGAACTACAAATCTTGTTTTCACGTTGTCTCTCCTGTGCTGTACTTCAAGTTTCTCTGTTTGCCATTGTTGTGTGTGAAGTATCTCCAATGTGCAGTGCTGCAAAAAACAAATCCCCTCAGGGACAATAAGGTTTAAAAACAAACAGATTTGTATCACATTTATTATAATAAAAGAGCTATAGCATTTTACCAAACCAGACAAGCATGCAGGATTGTTCAGCCTGGCGCCCCATGTGCCATTCTAGTTAGTCAGTCTCATCCATTGATGCATATTTATTAACACCTTTTGTTACGACTTTAATTTAGACAAAAAAGTAAAAGTGCAGTCTTGTGTTTATATTTAGACACCCTGAGCTGTCGGCTGAATATTGCTCTGTGATGGGTGGGTTGAGAATTCCACTTTACATAAAAGCCCTGAGAATCCAGTGACTGGCATGTTGCTGCACAAGAACCATTTTTAATAATCAAATTCCCCTGTGGCTTGAGTAAGAAACATGTCTCTGTGTGTGTGTGTGTGTGTGTGTGTGTGTGTGTGTGTGTGTGTGTGTGTGTGTGTGTGTGTGTGTGCGTGTGCGTGTGCGTGTGCGTGTGCGTGTGCGTGTGTGTGTGAGATGCGGAGAGAGAGCGTGAGGCTGTGTGCCGGTGTGTCTGTTCGTTCCTGTTCTCATTAGGATCTACACTGCAGAGCCCAGCTTCAGTTGTTTCCTGTATAGCCCATTACTGTTACCTGCCCCAGGGTTGGAAGTTGAAGCCTGAGACAAACAGCGAGCCGTGTGCAGTAAAATGCACCCAAGAGATTAAGCCTGGCGAGGAAATCGGGGTGTGTGAGAGGGGTGAACTTAAGGTTGAGTCAACCTGAGGCCACAGCAGGCGGTTGTGGAGAGACGATTACCAGCCAGGCTTTTAGCGAGTAGGGCAAGGGACAGAAAAGAATTTTATACAGTTTAATTCTGGGAAGTAGAAACACGCAATACCTTTAAAGATTAGACCACTGAGAGGACGGTAGAAAAAAGCTTATTACTCTGACACTCTTGTCATTCTATATGTACACGCAAAGAATACAAACATGTCTGTTTTCCCTCTAGTGACAATAGAAAAATAGTCGCCATTTGTACGTGAAACAATAATATGACGTAGGTTAAGTAAGACTGAATACAAAGAGGGTTGTTTGTTTGGTGCCGAATGCACAGATAAAAGCTGGTGTTAGCCACTAATTTATACTCTGATTCTATTCATCCTACAAGTCTTTCAATTATTATTAGACAATCTAGTCGCTCCTGCGTTTTCTTCCTCAGATTCAGCTGCTGTCCATTAAGTGTTGTTTAAGATGGGTTAGGGTTAGAGTTAGAGTTATGTTAGGGTTAGGGTTAGAGTTAGGGTTAGAGTTAGAGTTAGAGTTAGAGTTAGAGTTAGAGTTAGAGTTAGAGTTAGGGTTAGAGTTATGTTAGGGTTAGGGTTAGGGTTAGAGTTAGGGTTAGGGTTAGAGTTAGGGTTAGAGTTAGAGTTAGGGTTAGAGTTAGGGTTAGAGATAAGGTTAGAGTTAGAGTTATGTTAGGGTTAGGGTTAGGGTTAGAGTTAGAGTTAGAGTTAGAGTTAGAGTTAGAGTTAGAGTTAGAGTTAGAGTTATGTTAGGGTTAGGGTTAGGGTTAGAGTTAGGGTTAGAGTTAGGGTTAGGGTTAGGGTTAGAGTTAGGGTTAGAGTTGGAGTTAGGGTTAGAGTTAGAGTTATGGTTAGAGTTAGGGTTAGGGTTAGAGTTAGAGTTAGGGTTAGAGTTAGAATTAGAGTTAGGGTTAGAGTTAGGGTTAGAGTTAGGGTTAGAGTTATGTTAAGGTTAGGGTTAGGGTTAGGGTTAGGGTTAGGGTTAGGGTTAGAGTTAGAGTTAGAGTTAGAGTTAGGGTTAGAGTTAGAGTTAGGGTTAGAGTTAGGGTTAGAGTTATGTTAGGGTTAGGGTTAGGGTTAGAGTTAGAGTTAGGGTTAGAGTTAGAGTTAGGGTTAGAGTTAGAGTTAGGGTTAGAGTTAGGGTTAGGGTTAGAGTTAGAGTTAGGGTTAGAGTTAGAGTTAGGGTTAGAGTTAGAGTTTGGGTTAGAGTTATGTTAGGGTTAGGGTTAGAGTTAGGGTTAGAGTTGGGGTTAGAGTTAGAGTTATGTTAGGGTTAGGGTTAGAGTTAGGGTTAGGGTTAGAGTTAGAGTTAGGGTTAGAGTTAGAGTTAGGGTTAGAGTTAGGGTTAGGGTTAGAGTTAGGGTTAGAGTTAGAGTTAGGGTTA
Organism: Antennarius maculatus; assembly: GCA_013358685.1. Taxonomy (NCBI): domain Eukaryota; kingdom Metazoa; phylum Chordata; class Actinopteri; order Lophiiformes; family Antennariidae; genus Antennarius; species Antennarius maculatus. The sequence goes on from CM023624.1 coordinate 13,948,742, forward strand.
GGGTTAGAGTTAGGGTTAGAGTTAGGGTTAGGGTTAGAGTTAGGGTTAGAGTTAGAGTTAGGGTTAGGGTTAGAGTTAGAGTTAGGGTTAGAGTTAGAGTTAGAGTTAGAGTTAGGGTTAGAGTTAGAGTTAGAGTTAGAGTTAGAGTTAGAGTTAGGGTTAGAGTTAGAGTTAGGGTTAGAGTTAGGGTTAGGGTTAGAGTTATGTTAGGGTTAGGGTTATGGTTAGAGTTAGGGTTAGGGTTAGAGTTAGAGTTAGGGTTAGAGTTAGAATTAGAGTTAGGGTTAGAGTTAGGGTTAGGGTTAGGGTTAGGGTTAGAGTTAGGGTTAGAGTTAGAGTTAGAGTTAGGGTTAGAGTTAGGGTTAGGGTTAGGGTTAGAGTTAGGGTTAGAGTTAGGGTTAGGGTTAGGGTTAGAGTTAGGGTTAGAGTTGGAGTTAGGGTTAGAGTTAGAGTTATGGTTAGAGTTAGGGTTAGGGTTAGAGTTAGAGTTAGGGTTAGAGTTAGAATTAGAGTTAGGGTTAGAGTTAGGGTTAGAGTTAGGGTTAGAGTTATGTTAAGGTTAGGGTTAGGGTTAGGGTTAGGGTTAGGGTTAGAGTTAGAGTTAGAGTTAGGGTTAGAGTTAGAGTTAGGGTTAGAGTTAGGGTTAGAGTTATGTTAGGGTTAGGGTTAGGGTTAGGGTTAGAGTTAGAGTTAGGGTTAGAGTTAGAGTTAGGGTTAGAGTTAGAGTTAGGGTTAGAGTTAGGGTTAGGGTTAGAGTTAGAGTTAGGGTTAGAGTTAGAGTTAGGGTTAGAGTTAGAGTTAGGGTTAGAGTTAGGGTTAGGGTTAGAGTTAGAGTTAGGGTTAGAGTTAGAGTTAGGGTTAGAGTTAGAGTTTGGGTTAGAGTTATGTTAGGGTTAGGGTTAGAGTTAGGGTTAGAGTTGGGGTTAGAGTTAGAGTTATGTTAGGGTTAGGGTTAGAGTTAGGGTTAGGGTTAGAGTTAGAGTTAGGGTTAGAGTTAGAGTTAGGGTTAGAGTTAGGGTTAGGGTTAGAGTTAGGGTTAGAGTTAGAGTTAGGGTTAGGGTTAGAGTTAGAGTCAGGGTTAGAGTTAGAGTTAGAGTTAGGGTTAGAGTTAGAGTTAGAGTTAGAGTTAGAGTTAGAGTTAGAGTTAGAGTTAGAGTTAGGGTTAGAGTTAGGGTTAGAGTTAGGGTTAGGGTTAGGGTTACAGTTATGGTTAGAGTTAGGGTTAGGGTTAGAGTTGGGGTTAGAGTTATAATTAGGGTTAGAGTTAGGGTTAGGTTTACAATTGGGGTTAGCATTAGGGTTTAGTGCTAGGGTTAGGGTTAGGGTTAGTCTTAGTAATCTTGAATCAGAGGTTGCTTAAATGGAAAATTCTCAGTCCAAATGTTTCATTTCATGTCTCAATGAAGTAGTGTGAGGAACACACACTGACTAGCAATTCAGTCACAACATTCACAATGTCCCATAAATGACTCATTTCCCTTTCTTGTGTTATCAATAGTAGAAGACAAGGTTTACTGTGACAGGAAAAAGAAACATAACAGGAGGGACTCTGTGAGCACATACTTCCACCAGCGTCATTGTTGCCACAACCTGAACAATCACACAAGTGTTTTCTGGCATAGAAGTCCTTTTAACAACTCCCATTAGGAGTCAGGCTTCTGTGAGAATAAGTGACTGATGTGTTGAAAGTGTACAATGTAAAACATTCCTTAACACCATGAGGAAATCATCAGTGGAAGAATCATTGTATCCAGGACACTTTACTCTGATCTGCTTCATGCCAAGTTCAGTTGTATCATGAGTTTATCATCAGTTCAGTTATCAATAAACATACAGTAGATTTTGATTCATTTCTCAAGCTGCAACCCATTAATGGACCGATGTATTATCGTGTTTGCAACAGCCTTGGTGTGAGAGCACTTAAATCTGCTTCAGTCTGGTTGTGTAGCAACACAACATGCTTTATACCACTCTATAAACACTGATTTTAGCTCACAAGTTAGTCAAGCCGATCTGCTTTTAGTAATTCTTTGACTCTGGTCGCTCCACTCCATGAAAACCGTTGTGGATGCTAACAAGTGGCTGGGATCGTGCTAAATATGTGTCCATGTAAGTCGGACAATTTAGACTCACAGGGAAGAGAATACAAATTTATAGAGGCAGAAAATCACTGTGTGTAGCGACCAATCTGCCCCACATTTCCTCGTCCTTAGAAATAAGCAGTCCGTCTTGCGTGACTCAACTCATACTACGTCTGCGTGGTGCCAGTTGCAATTTAGCAGGTGTTGGTGGGGACGGCTCACACTGATACTGTCAGTCACCATGTTTTCAAATTACCATAGCCTGCACACCGACATGATTGCCTGATTGGCAGTGTTATTTCCGTGGCAATTATTATGATTCTGATTATGTCAATCATTTCACTCTCTACTCGTCTCCACGAGCTGCAGCCTGTTCTGTCTTTCTCCTCGTCTGTCTGATGGCTGGTATATTCTCTCCTTTTACAGTAGAAAAACTTTTTAAAAATTCATGCTCTGCTCCCCTCCAGTGCTATTACCTTTGAGCTCAGTAGCTCATTCGAAATTACTAACGGCCTGTATATGGTCCCCATAATGATCATTTTCTTTCTCTATCAGTAATAATTGTGAGGTTAGTTCTATTTTAGTGCAAGCTCAGGGCTTCTGGTTTTATCTTGGTACTTCTTGTATTATTCATGTCATACTCGTGTCTTTGACTTTTCCTACAGCGCCCTCCATTTAAACCGCAATTATCACTATTATCACCTCGAGTCTCTGGTGTAACAAAAAAAAAAGAAAGAAAGGAAAAAAGCCATTTTCTTCATTATCATTGTCATCACCGCCACCATGGCCATCATCATCTATTTACTACATGATTCAATTAGTGAGCCATCAGATGAAAGGTCACAGTTGTAATCAGTCCTTTTAGAACATGTTTTCTTATCCTCGTTTTTTCCTCGACACTTTTCCGACGTGCTTGATGTTACATCTGAGGGTGGTTAATGACCTTGTGTTCCCATTTTGTGACCAAGACAACTAAGACGAACGGACTGACGCCGTATCCACAGCAACAAAACGGGCTGCCCTGCCAAGCCTTCGAGCTAAGAGTCGTTCACACGGCTTTGGAAGAGATGGCTGTTTTATGAAGATGTGTTTCTTAGTCTTACAAATGTATTTAAAACTGTCTCAAGCCTTCTGCAAATTATGCACAGTATTCCAGCTCATGTCAGCACTCCAGGCTGCAGCACATGTAGGAGTACTTGATAATGTATTCAGTGAGGGCTGTTTTTTACTTGTGCACTATATCAGCTGAATGGCACTGTTGCTCAAACAGGCTGAAACACAAATACTACTATCTGGAAATGTTTGCTATGCTCAGGTGTGGTCACATTGCTTTTGAACTACATTGCTATCCCACCCACGGCACATATTTTGCATCCCTCTACAGTAGTTACTGTACATGCTGCAATGCAACACCTAATACAGATTGCATAAGGACAATCATGATATGTCAGTCAGAGAGAGATATGATCTAATTTGAAAATATCTGGGTAGAAATTAGTGATGTTTTCCTACAAATGTGTTGCTCTTAGCACAGACACAGTAATGACAGATCAGTCCCCTACTTTAGCCAACTTGAGTCTCTCAGCAGCTTTAGATGAATTGTCTTTTAGATCATGTTCACGGTCACCAGTGGATGAATCCTGTTAGCTTTGTGAAATCGTTATCATTTACAATGAAATTCAGTACTAGTATGAATGGATGATCAACCATAATTAGTTCGGTAATCATCCAGCTTTTCGTCTCAGGTCAGACCTTTCGCTCATGCTTTACATAAGCGTTGGTAATAATTAGCTGAACATGCGATTTTAATTGAAATAAAGTAGCTCAAAAACTTGTATTATGGTGTCATGTCTACCAAACGTGTTCGATATTTGATATTTTTAATAACATGAAATAGTAACTCTATTCTGTTCTAATCAGGAAACATTCAAAATGTTACTGTGGACATGAGAAACATTACACCTGCTAAACATGAGCATTTTGATATGATCGTAAACATGCTGTGGGTGTTTGGTTGTTGTTAGCATGCCAATTGAGAGGCTTTAGGCTGTTAGGGGATACGACCTAAACTGTATTGTCCCTGAGGGGACATTTATCTTGCAGCCACACAGGTTCAAATGCATTAAATATGAAAACATAAAACACTGGCGCAGGTGTGGGGAGGTTTCCAACAGAATAAATGTCTCTTCTTGTACTCCGGTACCTTTTAACCATGGTTTCATATTTCTATTTAACTAAACTCGCTTGTAATAAATGATGGGCACATTTTGTAATTTCATCCAGAGGAAGTGGTTCTTCCCAGATCACATCTTTGATGATATTAAAAAGCAAAAAAAAAATGGATTCATTGAGTAAATCCGAGCCATCATATTTCTCTTCTTCCCATTGCACCCTCTCTACTCAGGGAGTTTTGTTCTAGGAGTGTGTGACCAGCTGTAACACATCAGCAGTGACTGTGGTTTGATCCTGCATGTAGAGGATCCAGCGAATCAACCAGAGGCCAATCAGCTCTCTCACACATGCTTTACTCAAAAACAGCCCTTGGTCATCCATCATCCACACTCGTCATCCAAGTTGTATCTGGGATCCAAACCGTCAAACTGATTCCGTTATGGACCAAGTTTACAGTAACAGGATGAAATGTGTAATTCCTCCATAATAGAATGTAATAGAATGAATTAAAGAACTAAACCTTAAGAAAAAGTTTTAAATCGTGTCACAGGTCTGGGTCCAATCAAACTAATACACTTATATGTGTGTTACAGTTGAGTTGCTCAGAAGCAGTGACCTAATTCCGAATGAACGCCGACAGACTGCTGCGTACACTAGTAATCAATTTAAACATCAACGGCTTATCGTTCCTGAACTCAGATAATGTATGCTGGTCTGATCAAACAGGAAAACAGCAGTCTTCAGTGTGTGTGTGTGTGTGTGTGTGTGTGTGTGTGTGTGTGTGTGTATGTGTGTGTGTGTGTGTGTGTGTGTGTGTGTGGGTGTGGGTGTGTGTGTGTGTGTGTGTGTGTGTGTGTGTGAGTCCATCTCAGCAGCTGCTCTGTCAGCATACTCTTAGTCCGAGGGAGGGGGGTCCACACAGCATGGCTCAAGAACTCATCAACAACCCTAGGCACTGTGCTTGGTGTGTGGGATGATGTGCTGCAGACTCAGCCTCTCACCCCCCGAAAGCCCCCCACCCCCCATGCCCCCCCATACACACATATTCATGGACCTAACTGTGCACACATTAAATTACTGACTGCATTCATCCAGCAAATATGCTTGTTACCCACGAGGATGGGTATTTCTTAACGGGGGTTAAGATTCAGGGGCTTGTTATGAGGAACTAGAATTTGATTTGTTATGAATGCAAAGCACACAACTAAAAGGCTCTCAGGGTATTTAGTCTCTGGCTATAGGCTTAATGAGTTTGCGTGTGCAAGCTGTATGTATTGCATTAATTTTACGTGATGCATGTGTGCACATCAGCATTTGTGCAAATGTGTGTGCTTGTTTTGCACTTGTCAAAGAGAAGAGCTCTTTCAAAAGTGTATTACATTTCTGTGATGGCTAGTGGCTGGAGGCTCTTGGTCTAATTCATTCTGAGAGGCTAATTCCATGCTAAAAAGTCAGCGATGCCACATGCTTGTCCTTGCCCACAGCCCGGTGGACCAGTCTCAAAGCAAACCAATTAGCCAGGCTTGCTCTGGGTCTGTCAACCCCTCCCTCCTGAAGAGACATTCTAAACTTTTTTTTTTCCTTTCTCTTCCTTCGAAGGTTTTAAATGAGGGAGGTCCATGAGGAGTAAAGGGGCTGAACAGTAATAAGCTCGTATCACTGACAAGAAAGATGTCCAGTGAGAAACATCAAATATACAAGGCTAAGCTTCATTGCCAATTAGCAAAAATAGCTGTTTAGTGACAAATCTCCTCACCCCCAAATGAAACCTTGTCCGATGTACAATTGAAGGCATGAATACAGTTTTCATGGAGGCATTAGAGTGCTGGGGGATTTTTTTTTTTTTTTTTTTGTGAAAACTTTCCTCGCTCCATCACTAAGAGTTTGAAAGAAGCGGCAAACATGAAGGTGTCAGGACTCAGTAAGTGGACTGACTCGACACTGTGCAGTATTGCAGCAGTTCCACTGTGGGACTTGCTAATTGGATGGTAATTAATGGAATGGAAGCAGATAAATACCTTTGTGAGCAGGCTTGTCAAGGACGCCAATGTGATGGGGAGGGAGTTTGAGAGCCGGAGCGAGGAAGAGACAGAGAGAGAAAGCGACAGGACAGACACCTTTTCTTCATCGTGACAGCTAATCCTCATCCCTTCATCCATCTCCTCAATTCCTAAATGAAACCACCCCTCCCTCATCAGTCCTCCTCTTCCACTCTGCTCTGTTCCTCCGCTTATCAAACCCCATGCCTATTCTCCTCTGCCCCAACTTCACCCGTTTCCATGGAAACACAGGATAAAAAAGAGTAACTTCTAGATTAAATCAAAGATTTCGATGTGCAGAAAATATTACGAGTTCTTTTGAATCGTGCTTGAGTTCAGGATGATACTCTGCAGATCAGCAAACTCACTGACGCAAACTGTAAGACCTGCCTGTCTCCATGGGACCCATGAATAGCATGTGAGGTTTTTTTTATTTTTTTATTCCTGCTTTATTTCCTTTTTTCTCCTGGATTTCATGGATTCTCTAACTAACCTGAGGAGACTTTTGTGCATAGTTGAATATCCAGGCTGGAAAAAGAAAGAGGAGCATAGAAGCATCTTGTGGTATTGCTGCAGGAAACTGCAGTCATCAGTCCTATAAATGTGCTTTACTTCTAATCGGCTGTAGGTTACAATAAAGTGTGTTGTCTTTAACCACCGTCACTTTGATCCTCATTACCGGCTCAGTGTTGGAAGCATAAACTCACTTACTTTAAACAAACACTAGCTTTTCTTCGCTGACTTGCTAACCAGCCAGCGGGCAAGTGAGAAAAGCAAGTGGCTCTAGTGGAGACCTGTCACCAACACCAAAAGATATGGACGTTTCATGATCATGCACACCACAGCATATATATAACAGTACCATTTATAAACTGTTAGTTTAAGTGGGGCCATGTATTAAAGTAAAAATGGGATGGAACCCTTTCGGATATATGACTTGTTTGTACTCCTCTTGGAGTGTGAAAGCTTGTTAGCCTCATTTGCTGACGTTAAAATTTAGTCCCACGAGACTCATGTTTCATGAGCAGGCCAATCTATTTCTCTTATTAGGACAAGGCACCACAAATACTTTGCTAAGGAGAAGAAAGGATCTTGGCTTTAAACCAATCTTTGTTTTATATACAAATACACCCTTCTATTCATTATTGGTCTCTTATTAAGATACAAGGTTAGCCAAATCCCATCCATTTGGAGGTTCGTGTTCTTTTCACATTATGCAAAGCCTGCTAGCATTACCTGTCATTCTACTTTGGGGATATGTCAAATCTCACAGTGAGAGGGGTAAAGCATGTTGCTCAAATTAGAATTTTAAGATGCTGAAATCATGTGAGCTTAGAGTGTCATCAGCAAGTTGCAACAAAGAGACTGGAGGAGCCACAGAAAGGCGTAGAAGTGGACGTGCTTTGACCACATCCCACACTGATGACCACTTCATTGGCAACAGTGCCCCATGGAACCAGATGATGAATGCCACTCAACTCCAGGCACATTTAAGGGAGGTATGAGGCACCTAAGCGTCATGTCAGACCATTCCAGACCATTTACATCAGCGTGGTCTGCATGCTAGATGACCTGCAAAGGTGTCTGAACACACTGGCAGACACAGGCGTCATTTCATTGCATGGACCAGGGAGTATTTATGCTGGACGGGGGGGGGGGGCATTGGGCCTCAAAGCTGTTCTCTGATGGAAGTCGATTCATGTTGAGCAGAAATGAGTTGAGCAGAAATGATGGCCGCCAACGATGTTCAAGATGTCAAGATGAGCCACCGTTGTCACCAGATGATCTTTTAGTAGTGGGGGTTTTACGAGTGTGGGCAGGTGTGTGTACCCCCAACACATTGTGAATGGCACAGTGACAAGCCCACACAACCTGAATAACATAATCAGTTCAGTCTTTGTGGAAGACAATGCTCCAGATCATCGAGCTCGCCTCATTAGGGAACGGCTACTGGAGTCTGGGGTAACGTGAAAGAAGTAACCCGCACTTTCTCCAGAACTGAATCCCATAGAAAACCTATGGGATCAGCTGAGTCACCGTATAGAGACTCGTAACTCCACAACCTCAATGACCTGAGGGCTGCCCTTCAAGACGAATGGGATGCCAAGCCTCAGCAGACTATGAGTGGATTTGAACAGCATGAAACATCATTGTCAAGTTGTAATTGATGTCAAAAGCACATAGATAATTTTTTTGTTGTGGTATACCCACCATTGTTGTCAGCTTTTGTTTAAATGAATTGTTGGAGATGAGGAAGTCAGTATTACATTCTTTTACTTAAATTCCCTCATGATAAAATATCGTGAAAATAGTGTGAACTTTTTACAATCCCGCTCTAACATTATAAATTCTGAACCCAATGTAGGTGGTGTTACTATGAGAGAACCATTTCAAAAACAAACATGAAAATTCCAGGTCTGATTTTCTAGCAAAATTATTTTTTTCTTTCAAATAAGCACTTAATATCATCAAATGTCACAAATTAATTATACGCTCCATCCTGTAGAGCCAGCAGGGCTGTTCCTCTTCACACACAATCAGCTAATCACAGCTGTTGATACCAGGATGTGACCTTCGTTGTGACGCAGTGGAGTGTAGTTTGACCTCAAACCTCCAGAAAACAACTGTCAGTTGTCCATTTTGCTTCGTGCAGATGAGTGACAAGAGATCCATAGTGACAACGGTAGCACATAAAGCTTTTACCAGCAGCAGACTGAGTGTGTCCCTCCTTCACACATGGCCAGGTCCTGAAGGAGATGAGAGCGCGAGTCACACCTGACTGGCGGCAGGCGTGTATGCATGTCCGAGGACAGTCGTGTGCACACACGTACAGACACACACACGGGTAAGAAAATGGTGGCTTAATCCTTGGAGAGAAGTTGAAGTCTGGACATCAGTCTGTACAACAGAAAGCACGCTCCATCAGTCCACAGGGAGACCATCTGAGAAGAGGCAGTCTGGCCGACTCTCCGTCAAACTTGTCAAGCTGCTCTGATGGAATTCTTCTTCCCTGAACGATACGTTCAATGGACTTTCTTTCTTTATTCCTCCCCCCTGTGACTGTACCCCTTCCAAAAGTGAAGAAATTATTGCTGTGTGTAAAATAAGGGTGCAGGACATGGAGAATTTTTAATGCGTTCATTTTTTATGCATGTTAACAGGGCTGTAGTTCTTACTTCCTTGTCCTCTGAGGCGCCATTGTATTCAGTTCCTGAGAGGAATAATATGCAACAGGGAGAAAGGATTTTATAGATTGGGTTACATTATTCTACCGCTGCCATCCCATACTGTACAGTGGTGCAGTGCCACCACCCACTAGAGGATGATTTATGGGGGAACACACTCAACAAATTGTACCTAATGAATTGTCTTGCTACTGGTTACTGAATTTAACACCCCTTTTATTTTACTGCCTTTGTTAAACACGGGTTAACTGCCAAAGGAATAGCAATCAATGCTGAAATGGTTAATGAGAAAATGGTGTGAGAGAGAGAATATGAAAGATTGATTTGCTCTCGCTCTAAGTGGGATTTATGGTGTGTATTCTGCTTGGGAGTGAGACGAACTCATATTCTTCGCTGTTGTGTTGGTGGAGGTCCGGGTTTACCGTACTGTGTCCTTATGTTCCGTCTGTGGCCCAGAAGGTTGTTGGCACATAAACGGATCCCACACATCTGTCCATCTCTGCCTCGACCTCCTCCCCGCGACTGATTGGGAGGAATAAATTTAACACACACCTGCATCAAACTGACAAATTCAACCATGCTAGAGGTCAGCTTTCCGTAAATATCCTCACGCTCTTGTTAAGGTGTCACGGCTTTTAAATGGATCGACAAACAGCCCACCTGGGACTCGTGGAAAAGAGAAAGGGATTGGGTGGCATGGGGAGTTAAAAAAAAACAAATAAAAAAAAAAAACGAAACATGGCCTCCCGCGTCCGCTCCCGTCGTTATTTTTACAAGTCTTTACGACTCAATTTAGCGGATGGGAAATAAAACAAGCTGGGTGTCTGAGCTCCGGGGGCTGAGATGAGTTAGAGGTGCTCCCTGAGCTGTCACAGAGCTCCAGAGGTGGCATGGGGGGGGGGGGTGTTGTGGATCAGAAGGAGAGAAGAGCTGGGTGAGGAAGAGATGGTGGCGCTGGAGGTGGGGGAGGAAGGTAATCAAGCAAGTTTATTCAGATCAGCGTCTTTCACTTTGCTTCACATCTCAGTCACTGGAAGCCTGAGTGGTTAGCTGAGGACACAGGGGACTTCTCAAATCAAATGATGGGCCTTTCTCTGTGTGCAGCCGTGTAGCACGGGCTCCGAATGGAAATGAAACATATTTAGCATCTTTTTCAACAATTTCCCATGCTTCTATTTCTCCCCAAGAATAAGAATCAACCCTTTAAGAAAAAAATGATTGACGCTATTTCTACCATATTTCATTCATGTGCTCCACATGGTGTTAATATTGCTCTCTGATATTGATTTTTTCTTCTTTTAGCAGCACACTCTGATAGCTAATGGAACCATCTACCCCTCAGAAATGCCTCTTCTTCTTTCATTTGCCTCTCTCTTTTTTTTTAAAAATTCCAGACCAATTGGGAGCATACACACTTGGGAGGGGAGGGGAGGGAGGAGAGGGTCGGTAATTAAAATTCTGTTCAGCGTGACAACGCTGTTTCATGCCTCATTTTTTTGTTACACGTGGGATGAATACGGGATAAGCGTGGAGACCTTAATAGGTAAGTACACGGAGCCGGTATGTGCTTAAAGTGCGCGACGCACTACCTCCAGGTGAAAATGAATGAAAAAAGCTGCACGCTTTTCAACGCCTGTGCATATTTTGTGTTTAGGCTTTAACTTCTAAAGGTGTTGTGCATTCATTGTGTCCCTCCCCTACAACTGAGAACTTGTGTTCATGTGTTTAGCATACGCTTGCCTCTGCATGCTTGCATGTTCTGATTGTGTGATGTGTTTACTCATTGAAAGGGGGATGTGGGCAATGCAGAGCCTCCTGGGATACCGTCCACAGGGCTTGTCAACTACTGTCACTCTGTCATCATCCTTCCGCCTCCCCCGTATCCCACAATCCTCTGCTCCGATTCCCAAAACAAAGATGTCAACCACTGCGGCAGCATCCAAAGGGATCATCACTCCGCCAGCGTTTAACCTCTGCTACAGCTTCGTTCTCACAAAACCTTCGCCGTGTCTCTCCTTCTTCATCGCTCTCCATCTTTCCTCCTACTCTCCCTCATCAAAGCCTTTCTGGCTATTTTGTTTCCCAGCTCAACAGAAAGTTATTGCTCATGACAACGATCATGGTCGTTTATTTTCTCTCCTCAGCCCGGCCTCTGTATTCAAGCCAGGCTAGTATTACCCTATGATATTCAAGCGCTCTCTATTAAATATGCATGAACCCTGGAGATGAAAATTAATTTTGGGAATGTTCGCTCCCTCTTTCTCTCCTCGCTCTCCCTTTGAATGTTCAAATATGCCTTCATCTGCCTTTGTGTCAAGTCATGAATTTATTATTTCATTTGTGTCTGATGGTGTAACACAACACAATATGCGGGGCTACTTCGATGTGGCGATATTGGTTTTGCTAAAGCAAGGGACAACCAAAACAACTCCGATCACATCGCACGTCGCAAGGAAGCAAGTTTTCTGAGATTTGCCAAGTTTTGAGCAAGTTTGCCCTGAGCTCTTATCATTCATGAATATTTAGGACTATAAAATGTGAAAATATTAAATTGAATTATGCATGTATGAAGGGATGGAAATCTGCTGCCGTCTTTCTCTGTTTTTGTGCTACATGATCTTCTTAGCAACACATCTCTCTCTCACAGGTCTGACGACCTCCAGACTCGAGACTCAGGCTGTATGTGGGTGCTGCTACACTGAGGTCTGTTCTTTTGCACAGTAAATTACACTATCCCTCGGTAAGGAGCATTCTGAAGAAAAAAAAAACAGTAAAAAAAAAATAAAAATGTGGCTGACGCAAATAGGCTGGTTTAGCAGGTTGTGTGGGAGTAAAGTCAACACAAGTTGAAAGATAACACAAGAACTGCTTTAAGAATCAGTGCCTGCACAGTAGTGGAAAGATACTCTTTGAGTTTGCTTTCGAAGACACAATCTAGTACTGCTGGTTTTCATGCAGTCATATCAATTACATCATTGATACCAGTATTGTTATATTTCCTCTTAATAGTAGACAATAAAATCTGCAAGGTTTGGTTACATCAATCTTAGTCATAGAAATCAATGGATAATCAAACATTGTGTCATCAGATACACATTTTGGTCGATGTCAGGAGCAAAAAAAATGGTAACAGGTTATTTTTGATTGGTTGGAATAGAGAGCTATGTGTTAGTCAGTTTTCTTTGACATCTGTTTGTCAGGGTGCTTGGCTGATGCTTCAAACTGGGAAAATAAACCGTTTGGATGTGAGGCTTAAAACCCGCTACCAACATATTTATGGTTATTATTTTTTGCCAAAACAAAAGATCAATCTTTTTCTCTTGGTATCAGGCTTAATGTTCAATATTCACTCTTGTATTTCTGGTTAAGCTCTCCCTGCATCCTCAGGGGAAATGTCAAGCTTTTTAAAAGCTCAAGCTTTTGCATTTTGGATTCGCTGTTAACATTTTCTATAAACATGTGTTACTTTACTTCTTTATGTGTTTGTATTCTGTGTGTGTTTAACAATTGAATGTGCTCTTACCTGTTTGGAGTCAATGTTTAGAATCTGTCAAGACCAGTCCTTAAAGGTGTGTGATATCATCTTTATTCTTTATTAACAGGTGAGCTGTCACTATCCAGGACTCCTCATTGTGGTTCCAGCATTCATTGCTTCGTGTAGCCCAAAGGGATTAATTACACTAAGAGAACATGGAGCATGTGCATATAGACACAGAAGGATACTGCACCACAAAGTAAAGTTAGCATGATGGCAAAATGAGCAAACAGCGAGCAAACAGTGTCAGGACCATTGATCATTCAAGCTGTTAGACTGAGTTGGTTTGGTTTGGTTTCGATTGGTTTGGTTTTGATTGGCTTAGTTTGCTTTGCTTTCCTTTGGATTGGTTTGGTTTGAATTGGATTGGATTGGTTTGGAAAAGCGAAATGTCCTTCAAAGAACTGTTATAGTATTGTCTAATTATCATTATTGCAAAACATCCCAGATAATATCAAGATATAATTTCTCTCCATATCTCACACCTTTAATGTTGTCCAGGCTCTAACTGAGTGATCAAATTGGCACCTTAAACCTTAACCAGTCATCACTTTCATGGTTCTTCTAGTGGCGCCTTGATTAAAGTTGGTCAGTATCAGCAGGGAGTGATGAGTGTGACTGGAGTTGGCGGACAGACTGCAGTTCCTATCAGGTAAAGTGGTTTTCGATTCGTCTTAATGGCTGGGAATAAATAGCCTTTAGCTTCTCTGTGAGGTAAACCTGTTGTATGTGCGTGTTTGCCTGCTGCTCACCTCAAGGGCACGCTAACAATTATAAAGGTACAATTGCTGAGCGGTGACGAACAGGTTCTACGTGTGAACCCTGTGACCTCCACACCGTGAGGTGTCTTCATGCTATCCAGTGAATGCCTGTGGACGGTGGCTGCTCGACAATCTACAGCCGGAACGGAGAAGTTTCAGTATGTCAGCATCCCCCCCCCCGGAATTCAGACAGTAAGAATGAGGCTTTTCTTGTTGTGCAATCTCCAGCCATGATCCACTCACGGCCTAGAAAGACATGCTCTCCGAAAACGCTCGGCATCTGGTTCAACAGACAGCCTTGCATGTTAATGCAGAGTTAATATTGTTATTATGAACCGCGAGTGACTTTGCATGTTAGTGAGCGCTCTGTCAAATTAATGTCACTTCCATTAATGCTGCCGTCTATTTTGTGTCACAAGTATGCTGCAGTCAGACTCCTGCTCAGGCGCGGCAGATTTGGTTTTGGAGACGCACAAAGGAACACGTGCACACACATACATTTACACTCTACGTCATGAAAATATTCACAATAGTAGATACATATTTACTTGTGCGCACACACACAGACACACACACATACACACAGCCTTCCTCTGCAGAAAGGGGAGGAAAATGAATGTCCTGACTCATTTATCACACAGCCTCAAAAGTACAGATGAATCCAGTGATGAAAATCTGTCCTGAGAAATGTCAGGAAGATATTAACTCCAATACATCAAAGCGGAGCTGCACTCTCTGCGCCGGCTGCCAGCCGATGCCACCAGCCTTAAGTTAAACAGGGAGAGAGCTCGCTAGCGCCGATGTAATTTCAGCCAACTCTGACCATTTGTCACTCAGAAACGAGTAAATAAAGACACAAGTGACTTCCATTAAAAGAATAACATCAGAAATGATGCAGAGCAAATTTCATTAGCACGCAACGGCCATTCTTTAGATCTGTCTGATCTCAATGAAGTGTGAGAGTGAAAGGAAAGACTTGGGAAATTGCCTTTTCATGTAGATTTCACTAATCGCTTCCCTAACAAAATACGGCAGACTTGTACTAATAAGTAAGTTAAGGCTCAGTGGACAGATAGAATGAAACAGCACAGCAGCTAATGGAATTGAGAGCTTTCCATGCCTCCATGGGTGTCTTAATTGTCAAAAGGAGATTCTCACAGGAGTGTTTCGCCCCTCTCCTCCTGGATTGCAGGAAGGCTAAATTGGAGTGCGACTCGCTGGGCTTGTTTTAAGCCACAGCTTCTCTGGTGCGCGCGAGGTGGATCAAATCCCTTATCCGATGTCTGGAAACGGGTCCTGTGATTCACTCTTGTTTGTTTGGCAAGCAGCTCCAGTAAAGTATATGTTTTCAACGCAGCCAGCAGGGACTGCAGCCGACTGATATCTGAAATCTTTAACTTCTGCCGTTCGGTGCTTTTTCATCTCACGCTCTCTCCTGGTGTGCATTATGTTCTTATTTATGTTTGCAAGGATTTATTCCTTCATAAATATTCATTCTGAATGTCACATATGTGATTCATTAAAAACAATATATTGCTTTTTCATTCTCCATCTCGACGTTATTGGCTCCCATTGCTAATGTTATCACAATAGCTTTATAGTGATGTATTTTATCATTGCTGTTCTTCACTAGTTATTACGGCAATACAACTTTCAACCTCTGAGGTTCATTAGCAGGGAAAGTCGGTTGTGTGGGACTCCATGAGAGAAAGTGAATGTGCTTTTAATCTAAAAAGGTCAATGTGCAATGCGGGCTATTTTGGAGATTCACTGCAAGCTTATAATTGGGGGCCTTGTCTGAAGACGGTGTGGAATTAAATGAAGACAAAGTTACAGAGCGTGTTGTTAGCCTTTGATGAGAATCAGGGAGTGAGGACCCTTCATTTGCAACCTTTAATCAGTCCAATGAGATCAGATCCACATGTGATTGTAGAAGAAAATAAAGTGGGGGGAGGAATGAAATGGTAATTAGTATTGATTACCTATGGGTATATGACCCCGCGGCCTCCCCTTGCATTCTTAAATCAACCCAAATTATTGGTTTTACTAATTTCATGCTCAGAGAGATGCAGGCAGAAACATGAAAATGCCTCCGAAATGCCAAGTGGGGTCCGAGGAAATTATAGCAACGCAGGCGTCTCTATGCGCAGAGGTGTGGGTGTGAGGCGGAATTAAACACACTGGTTTAAGTTGAGGACCATAATTATTCTAGGAGGCTCTGAAGACAATTAAGGTGATTCAGGTAGCTTTTTCTTCAAATTACATTTCACGTCACTGCACTGTTGGTAAGAGATGGCCTCAGCCGGCCGTTTATGAATGTAATTACTTGCCGTTAAGGACGAAAAAGGTCCATTTAGGCGAGAAATAGCAGTCCAATTACATGTATACACAATTAATACACCCATGGGAAATTGAAATTTTTTTCTTTGATGATAAGATTAATTCCTAATTACTGCTGCAGACACACGCTTGCACAATCACACAAGACCTCATATGGATAATCTATTTTGTCGGATTTAAAGCCACTATATAGTGAAATTGTGAAGAGGAGAAGTGGACAGCAACTGATGTAGAGAAGTAGTGGATGTTAGAATGTACCCGATGAACCCGGGGGGCTCGGGATGGGACAGTCCTATGTCGCCATCTGCTGCCTGAAACCAGCCAATGGTGGCGTCTGATTGAGAGTCACGTGACCTATGTGTCGCGCTGCTGCCAGGTCGTCATTATAGTTTATCAGAGGATAATTCCAAGACATCTTTTGATTTATTGAAGGGGAACCTGGAAAGTGTTTTTGTTCAGTCGAGGATCTGGGGGTGTCAGAGACAACAGATGACAACTCCTGCACAACACAATGATTCCCAAACTGACACAGTGTGTGTGTGTGTGTGTGTGTCTGTGTGTGTGTGCGCGCGTGCGTGTGTGTGTGTGTGTGTGTGTTGGCAGCAGGTTAAACTCGTGTGTTTCTGCTGTGCAGCTGATGAACTGACTTAAAACTTGAAGAGTAGAAGAAAATGATTCCGTTTCTAAGTTTGATTCACCACTATTTTTTTAATACAGTTCTGTTATTTTTTAAATGTAAAAGTATTAAAAAGTTATTTTTAATAAGGTGCTTATATAAAAATATTTTACATAATAAACACATGGATGATTTTTTCCATCCTCTGTTCATGTTACTTTACTCAGTGGTTATTGTTTAAAATGTGACGAAACAATAGAAAACGTCACAAAATATTGTTGGAAGTTTAGTGGACCTTCCAACCTGACAGGTAGCAGCCGTTTGTGTTCCTCTGCTGTCTGTTAGGTCTCATCAAACAGAACCTTCTGACCTGTTTCTAGTGGGTCAGTTACTATGGCCCTATTTAATTGACTAGGTTTGAAATATAGTAGTCACACAGTAAAATCCAAATGCATCTGACGTGAGAAATGCGGACAAAACAGTGCAGTTGGATGTTTCCTTTAGGTGGTGCTGCTATAAAAATACTATTTTAATGTAAAATGACAGAAATGGAGAAACATGTCAATAAGTAAATAAAACCAGCAAAAATAATCAGGGTTCACTCTGTGTGACTTTTATTCTGTGGGAAACAATACTTTAGTCTCTTACACATCTGACCTGTAGGTGCGATAAGACAGACAGCTTAGTACAACAGTGCCTACAGTTAATAATACGACGATCCATGTTTACAAGCAAAATAAACATAAAGGTTAACAAGATAAATATTAGTTTCAGTGTAAAGCACAGTGCGGAGTTCTTCAGACGGTAGAACTGTTTTACACCTCGGCAGACACACACCCTTGTTTCACACACCAGATGCAGTATGTCTGTTCTGTCCTCGTGCAGCTCTGAGCCAGACTATGCAACCGCAGACAGAGAAAGTGCAATTTAAAAACAATGATGACACTAAACATCCAGGGCGACGAGGGACACACCGAGGCATGACATGTGTGCAGAAGCACGTGTGTGTTTGATATCAGAAACATTGCAGAGGCAGCTTACCCTTCATGAGTTTTGTCAGGACACAAAAGAGAGGAGTGACGACAAAGGAAGTGACACACCGGAAACTAACACAGTATGTGGGCCGACGCGTTGTGACCTAACAACTCTCACATACGCTCGACCTCCCACACGGTTTTCCAGGTGCGCCGGCCTTCACATGGCTACCGAAGCATCCAACTCTCTCGGTCGGTTGCGTACGATGTGCTCCAGTTGTCCCGAGTCTGAAACATCGTAGCTGGTCTTGTACTTGGCCAAGATCTTCATCAAAGGACGAAGCTTCAACCACCACTGCTCCTTAGGGATCCTGTGACTAGACATGGGAGAAGCAGCGTCAGCTGGATGATGTTTCTTAATTCTAAAGATGATTGTGATTAACAGCAAAAAGCCCAATCTGAGGCAAGAGTGACTGTGTCGAGAGAAAGACAAATGACAACATCTCTGAGGTTACTTCTTCGGAACGGAAAGCTCCACTCTTTACACACAGTTTACACAATGCTTCACAAAGGCCTGCTGTTTCCTGTGATGACTAACTGGCCCTGATGACTGACAGGACCAGTTCAAGCGGTGAAATACTCACACAAAGTCAGTCTCGTCCTTGAGCTGAACAACGGGCTGGAAGACCAGAGCCCTGCGACGCATTCCCAGCAGGCAGCAGGAATCATCGCTGTTAGCAAACACCCGGCCTGCAGGGAAACGTGGTAGCATCAGAGGTAGAACACAGTAACGGAACTCATCTGCCTCTTTTTTCTGCTTGTAGACACAAAGTAGCTTAGAACAGATATGTCAGCAGCTACCGGAGCGTGTAGCGTTACCATGATGATGACTATTGAAGTAAAAAGAAATCTTTGCGTGAATCTAAAGGAGATCTAAAAAGGTGGTGTAGCGTATACAAATGGGGAAAAAAATACAAAGACGTAAAGTGCGTAAAGTGTCACTACTACAAAGCAACAAATAAGCATACAAAAGCATGTGGGACAAAGCAGGAGAAATGAATGTGTGGGTTATTTATTCCAGCCATGCTCATATATTTCCAGTCCAACTCTTTCAGATGATTCATGGATGGAGATAGCGTCGCATGGTGGCTGCTGAGAATTCACATCATCACTACCCAAGTGCCTAAACAAGCTGTGCAGATCGATTACATGGTACACCAGCGAAAAACACAAACACAGACGTGGAGCTAAATACACAGATGTAGATGGTCATGGAGCCAGCGTGAAAAAAAGATTTACCTTCATCTTATGTCATCCACGTATATGAAAAAAAAA
The DNA here is from genome assembly GCA_013358685.1 of Antennarius maculatus. Classification (NCBI taxonomy): domain Eukaryota; kingdom Metazoa; phylum Chordata; class Actinopteri; order Lophiiformes; family Antennariidae; genus Antennarius; species Antennarius maculatus. The sequence continues at coordinate 13,967,780 of CM023624.1, forward strand.
GACATAAAAAAATGAGGATTTTAACTTGTAAAGAGTGGAGACATGCTATTGTTTACGGTACACATCACTCACAGAAGTTGAATCTGCTCAAAAGAAAACTAGACAAATACATTCCAGTCATTCTTCTTTAGTCCTGTCTTTATGAATAGAAATAATCAATAAATAATTTCCTGTCAGAGGATGAAATGCATCAGAATGTCAGACAGAGTGACTCCATGACAGATTTGGGTACAGGATTACACTGCAACTGTCACAGTTCTATGAGGGTGTGGTGGAGGTGGGGGGGGGGGTGTCCGCTGTTTCTGCATTCACATGAACCTTACCCTGTCTGAAGGTGTCCACCAGTTTCCTGGTCACCCACTGCATCGCCTTGGCAGAGATCTTGGTACCAAAGTTCCTGTCAAACGGAGACGGTGCTCCTCCCTTTGGAAAGAATTAAAATGTGGCTCAAGCTCACTTTGTTAATTCCAAGAAACAATCCAATGTCTATTTGCTTCAATTTTGTTCTCTGTGCAACAGCCTGAGGCCTAAATATGTTTTAGATGGGTTTAAAATGTCATATCCAGTCAGTCAAAAAACACAGGAAACTCTGACTAGAATTCAGTCAAACATGTTTCAAATACATGCTTAATATTTATGTTTGAATTTGCTGAAGTTGTTAGCTGTGCTATGTTTAAAACTTGTTTTTTTTCCTTATGTATTCTGCTGCAGATACAACCAGTTTTCCCTTGGGGCTGATCAAAGTTTTGTTTGATCCTGTTCTCGCTGCGCTAATCTCAAAACACACAAAGCCAAAATACAACAAAGCCCATCCATTTAAAATGTTCATATGCATATTTATGATACAAACATAGAAAATTGTTTATTAAATCTTCTTTAGTCTCGAGGAAGATGCCCCCCCCCCCCCCCCGATGCCGCGACAGAATGGAACGCTCCCATTAGACAGTGAGGAATGGTCACCAACTTGGCGACGTGTACCTGCTGCATGTGTCCCAGCACGTTCTTCCTGGAGTCAAACACCCCCTTTCCTTCTTCAGAGTACAGCTGGTAGATGAAGTCCGTTGTGTAGTTCTCATTACAGTTCTCATTCCTATACATTCACAGAGTAACAACACAAAACAGTAGACATTAAGCCCCTGGATAGAAATCTGCCGCAGCATCAGCTTCTGTCCTTAATGACTTCATGTTGTAGCATCAAGATGAGCGGCACTGCTAAATGTCAGACGGTAATCTGATGACATCAGCATTGGCTCTGTTTACTGTACAAGCAGCTTAAAATCAAACACTGAGGGCTGGTATTGCTGGGTCATAAGCACTGCAGCAGCAGTGGTCCACTAATATGCCTGATTATTTTTCAGGACATGAACGCTGACAGATGAAGCGTGAACATGTGTTGACTTCATGCAACGATCACGTTACCTGAGGACCAGTCCTCTCTGAATGCTGGTCTTCATTTTCTCTGTCAAGTGTTCAACATTAGCCTGTAGGGGTGAATGAGAGATGTGAAAAATAAGGACCAGAAGTCTTTACTGCCCTCTAGTGGACAACGTGAGGTGTGGCGCATTAGAGAAGTCACGCAGTGGAAGAAGGACGGATGCTACGGGTTGTGACGCGTCACCTGCAGGTCTCTGATGTCGAATGGCTCCTCGTAGATGTAGGCGGCATCTGCTCCAGCGGCCAGCCCCCCCACACTGGCCAGGTAGCCGCAGTAGCCCCCCATGGTCTCGATGATGAACACACGTCGCTTGGTGCCGCTGGCCGACTGCTTGATGCGGTCACATGTCTGACACACGCACACAAAGTCACAACCTCAGGATGAGCTGAGTGATCGTCCATCCGTCCATCATCCGTCCATCTGTCTGTCCATCATCCATCTGTCTGTCTGTCCATCATCCATCCATCTGTCCATCATCCATCTGTCTGTCTGTCCATCATCCATCCATCCGTCAATCATCCATCCATCTGTCTGTCCATCATCCATCTGTCTGTCCATCATCCATCTGTCCATCATCCATCTGTCTGTCTGTCCATCATCCATCCATCTGTCCATCATCCATCTGTCTGTCTGTCCATCATCCATCTGTCTGTCTGTCCATCATCCATCCATCTGTCTGTCCATCATCCATCAGTCTGTTCATCTTCTTGTAGACAAGATGATCGCAATCATTTAGTCAGCTCATTATCCACCTTGCACTTAGGTGTGTGTGTTTGTGTATCACACACACACTCACACACACACAGACACAATCAGAGCTCATATACACACAATACATTCCACATCTTCATTCAAGGCTTTCATGCTTTTTTCTTGATCAGCATAATTTCTTGAGCAATTCATGCAGTCAGGCTGAAATGCTGCTCTCACCTGTCCTGCATGGGGACGGGATCATAACAGAGATGAGCAGCGTACAGTTACATGTAAATGGTTAAAACTATATTTAGAAACACTGTTATTGGTTCGGACTCCACACATTTATAGATCTAAGGCAGATCTTAGTAGGGGTTCCCCTCCAGGAATGCTGAACCCTGCATTTCCAATAATACCTCAAGGATCTCTCATCAGATTGTATTTAACTGCTTTGTTCCAGTGTCTCCTAAAAACGAGTTTTAAATGCTCGTTTTTAGTTAAAATTATTTCACAGGCTGAGTTGTAGAGCTCATAATGAACTGTGTACAATCACTGTTTGGGGTAAAGTTAGTTTTCTACCTGAGGTTAGAGTAAACATCAGGGTAACCTGACTTCAAGAGTTAGGAGTTCAGTTATCTGAAGACCAGAAACACAGGTTGCAGAAACAGAACAGAAACATTCATCCTTGAATGAGTTGAGTATTATCAGTGGAACATTAACTCCACTGATTCCTGACATCATGCATCATGTTCTAATCTTTGCAGTAGCATCTTGCACAGATCACTCGACGATTCGACAGCCTTACCTCCACGATGGCATTGAGGGCCGTGTCTGCCCCGATACTGAGATCTGTGCCCGGCACATTGTTACTTATGGTGGCAGGCAGCATACACATCGGGACACAAAACTCCTCATAGGTCGCGCGAGCCTCATACAGCTGCAGCAGACTCTCAAACGCCTGAAGCGGCAGTACATGAACACATTTCAGAGCCAGCCGCTCACATAGAGGTGAATCTCTCTGCTCACTAGAGTGCAACCTGCCGTTCCAGCTCTTTCCGTGTGATAGTGGCCAATGGCTTCCCTTTGGCAGCGAGAACAGAGGGGTGAAGAAAGGGGTGGAACAGAATGTGAGGAAAGGACGATGAAGAGAGAAGACAGAGAGGCAGAGCAGGGGCAGACTATAGAAGGATGATGATGGGGATGAAGACGAGAGGAAGTGATGGGACGGAGATCTGTGTGTTTGTGAGGTCACAGAGGAAATCCATGTGACTAGACATAAAACCGATCAAACGTGCACAGAAGAGGAGGATGAATGATGGTGGTGACGCAACCGCAGTTTAGGCTCAGAGGCTGTTCTGTTTACTGTGGTTAGTGGCGCTACATAGTGCATTAATGTGAGGCTTAACTGGGTGTTAGCGTGTGTTCTGTAAGCGTTCAGCTACGTCAGAACGATGTGACGACACACAAACACAGTCAGAAGGGCAGGCAGAGCAAACATGGTGGTCACAACACTCATGCACCTTTCAGCATGCCTCCGTGTTGACACTTACCTGATGGGAAGGGAGGCACGCCGCTCAGCAACCTGGCGTTCTTGACCAGACACGGTTCACAGCGCAGACCAGGGTTAAATTTGAGTTTGAGTTTTATTGATAAGAATTACTCCAGATGTCAGATTTGGAACGATTTGAAGTCAGGCTGTGAGATCTGACTGGTGAGATGACCGAGTGAGATATGCACTTTCTTGAAACATGATTGGCTGACTGGTTACTTGAGCACAAGCATGTTTGGTTGTCACCTCTGTGTGTGTGTTTGGTTTATATGGATCTGCACGTTGTTGAGATCAATCGTTCTGCTTGCCAGCCCATTCACTTACAGTAGTGATGGCGTTCAGAGCCGTGTCAGCACCGATGCTGAGGTCTGAGCCCGGCACATTGTTGGAGACGGTGGCTGGCACCATGATCATGGGCACACAGAACTCGCCATATTTCCCGCGTGCCGTTGACAATTCCAAAAGTGACAGGAAGGCCTGCAGGGCAGAGCCAAGGACTTTAGTGTCTGTGAGGACGGTGGGAGGTGGGCTGGATTGACAGGTGCTACTTGCCACACGGGGAAAAGGAAAGACAAAAGTGGAGGGTGCCAAGGGGAGGAGCCAGGTCTATCACAACGGACAGCAGCGAAACAGACAGGAGCCACTCCTCACACTCTGAACACGAGCTCTCACACACATTTGTACACATGGAACTTACATATGTGAAAGGAAAATAAAGCAGGAGAACTTTTAAAAAAGGTTTGCATGAAATGATGGGATAAAAAAACAAAAACAGGCGCCATTACATCAAAACTGTCTCATTATTTATGTCAGCATTGCAGCTACCATACTGCTAAGTTTTCATATCACTCATTTAGCATCTTAGTTTCTGTTGTTTTATTTTGGCAGAGACATGACTTGGAGATGCGGTCATATATGTGATGAAAATGAGGAAGATGAGGATGATGAGGTCATATGGTGCTGTGCTGACATAAAGTGGGAATAGGCCGATGGAATGGGTCAATCGTTCACATACAGTGGTCCCTTGTTTATCACGGGAGCTACATTCTAAAAATAACAAGCAATAGGCGAAATCCGCAAAGTAGTCATTTTGTTTTTTACAATTGTTATAGATGGTTTAAGGCTGTAAAACCTCTCACAACACACTTTATACACTTTTCTGAGACAGACATTTACATTTTCACACTTGTTTAAACTTTCTCAAAGTTCAAACCTCAGTAGAAAAATAAGTCCAGTATTATAGAATGAAATTAAAGATCAAATCCTGTTTCCAAGCCCAAACATTTGTTAGAGAAATAAAAACATAAATGTTTTCCTATAAATAATGATGGATTTTAGAACTAACAAATTACATTTTTAACAGTCAATGAATGAGGTCGGACACATAAGAAATTAGTAATAGTGATTTCACAGTGCCTCTGACCGTGTTCCTCTGAACGTCAGACATACTGTCCAGCACTTCTGAGTCACACCGCTAGCGACGGAAGACTTATGTAAATTTGGCAAGCTGAACGCATTCTGTACCATATACACATGGCATGGATGAAACTGATTGACAATGGTCTACAGCCAATCAGGGAGCAGAGCACAAAGCACTGTAAGAAAATAAGCATGCAAATTGCACAAAAAATATCTGCAAAATTGCAAGGCGGCGAAAGGTGAACCGCGTTATAGCGAGGGACCACTGTACTGTAAATATGTACTTCTGATAATATAATGAACATTGATTCAAAAAGTCCTTTTAAAATGTATAACCACAAATTTTATCTTTCAGTGTTAGCACATTGTTGCTACATAAGAACTATCAAAAATATTGTAGCATTAGCGCTATCGTGTCACTAGCAGAATTAGCTAACAAGGACAAAAGAGTTTTGAACTTACCTCAAATCCTCCGACAATGAGCAGCGCATTAATATTGTGTTGTCGCATCTGCTCAGCTATTTTGTCAATATACTTAGCAGGAAGTGTTCTACAGGAAAGAAAGTAAAAAATATTTATTTAGTCAATAAAATGTAAAAAATCGTATCTCACATCTGACATATGAAAAACATCGGTACAAGTGAAAATATTTAATTTGCTGCAGACTGACTGTGAATTTGTTTCTCTAGCTTTAATCTTATACAGTTTCTGGTCATCAGGGATCAAATCAAGGTTTTACCTTTTGGTTCCTAACAGAGATCCACCTTGTCCCGTCCATCCTCCGACATCAGCCCATTTAATCTCCTTGATCTGATGGAAAACAACAAGATCAGACATACTACCAACAGGAAAGCTCCGTCACATTCATACCCCGTTCCTTCAACGTTAAAATCTATGAACGCCGTGCCTGGAATCTGTTTGGTCTACTGCCCTCTCTTACATGCTTAGATCGACCAGTATTTATACCAACTCCAGTTTAGACTCCCATCATTCCCACCAAGCCAACCTCAGGATCGGATGGCAGAAAACGATTTCAGCTGACAGGGGTAGACACAGGTTGGTAAACTAACCAGACTGTGAAAGCGTCTGAATGAGAACACTCTGACCTGAAGAGGATGAAGAGGAAGGGCGTGTGACCAGTTTGACTGGTCACAAGACAGGACAATGACAGCCTCTCAGATGACAACAGTCCACATTTCTGATATTAGATTTCACCAGTCTGTTGTCGTTTTCCTTTCATTCAAAAGCAAGATGAGATACACCCCTCAGACACATCACATGATCTTGTAGACCACAGTCAGCACAGGCCCAGCTTTTACTCTGGTCCTGACTCCTGTTTGGACTTTGGACCTACAGCAGAATGTGCGCAGCATCCAATCATAAGGGACTTGTCGGTATCACGACACAGCAATGCTCCATCCAACATCCAGTGCTGGTCCAGTTCAAAAATGGATGTAAGGAGTCATCCAAATTTTTAGCACAAATGTGGACCATCCCTGCTAACAAACACCTATTTTCAGTAAGATTCATATGAACATAAATGCGTACATATGGATGCATTTCTGTATCAGACAGGTTTACAAGAGGCTTTCTGCAACTTCATCTGGTGAGTTGTTCATACGGTCTCCATTCAACATCAGGCAACAAAGTCAGGTGAACAAAGTCCTGAGTGAAGCTCAAGTACAGAGTATCCGATCAGTTCGACAGGAAGTCAATAACTTCCTGTCGAACAGGAAGTCAATGATGTCATGCTGAAAGTACATCTGATTAATATCGCCCTCTGTGTTCTGTCTGTCATCTTCTTGTTTCTTTTATCCTCACATTCTCTGTGATTTGACAGGAAGTTTGAGACCACATCCTTCAGAGATATCTGTCTTTGTATCTGACACACTGCTTTACTCCTCCTTACGTTCACGTGCAGCGTGACATAAATGCATTAGTGACTTTGAGACACCTGATCTGAATGAATTTTGACTATATTTATTACATTGGGTAACCTATAAATCTGTTTTTCACCATTAAAGCACTGAACTGAATGGTTTGCCTCTGTGGCCTGCAGAGACAGGAGTCCACAGTTACAGTCCAGCTTCTCTTTTGAAAGACATACAAACATAAACAAGGACATAGGCAGTCAGACTGCAACTTACCCTGACCTACTTTCAGGGTAGGTCAGGGTAGTGACTAGTGACTAGTGCCTATGGAAAAAGCTAGTGTGAGTAAGACCATAGATAAAAGCACATAGGTAGATCAAAGCACTAGCTTTGATCTATGGTCTTACTCACACGGGCCTTCTCCCTCATCTTTCTATCTTATGCGGTCCCTGAGTGTACAAAAGTTGAAATTTGACCTTGACTTAGTTTTCTCAAGGCCAAGTTCATCATCTCATTTTTATCCCCTTTGCCGCCCGAGTAATGTGCTTTTTATTTCATCTGTCTATCTGCAATGGTTCCGAAGATATTTGGTGGACTAACGAAAAAACAAACAAAAAAGTGCAATTTCCTCCGCGATTAATAAAGTATACTGTACTGTATATCTATCTATCAAACGGATAAACACACAAACACTGACAATTACAATACATCACCGCTTTGAAGCGGGACGTAATAAAACTGTTTGACTTTAAAGAGCTTTGAGGACAATTAAGAGCACAAACAAACCAAAACTTGAGAAACATTTACTTTCCTCCGATCGTAGAAACGGGAAACACTGCTAGATTTGCAGCAGCAACAAATCCAGCATCTGGCTGTTAGCTCTCTGACTAAGCACTTTACTTAAAAGCTCCTTAATGACCTTAACCCCCCCCCCAACCCCCCCTTCTTCTTTTTCTGTGTGTTTAGCAGCAGATCCCACTCCAGCTTACTGCCACCAGCTCTATTAGAGGGCATATACCGTAGATCCTGCTCTTGGTCGATGACAGCCTACGTCTGCCTTTATATTATCAGCTCTGTTTATCTGCTATTGTTTATTTATTCAATAAAAGCAGGTAATATAAATTTCCAAATATAAAAGCAGTAAATTATGTGACTTGTGGTGCTGCTTCAGTTTTATCTGAGTGGAAAAGAGAGCCTGTCAGTGAGGGAAGCTGTTTCTTCTTCATTCAGGGTTTACTGTCTGAGCTACTGAGTAAAACAGGATTCATACAGAACATAAAATGTTTTATTATGCTTCAAATTATAACACCAAATCTCCTCAGGGCAATTACTTTCTTACAAGCTCTACAACCCAGTGTGAGTGTCACAGGACCCACCTGTCCTTTGTAGAATCCCTCGAAGCCGTCGCTGACAGCGAACATCTTGTGGCCTTCAGAGATGCCCACCCTGACAGCTGAACGGACGGCGGCGTTCATGCCCGCTGCGGGGGCCCCGACGTTCAGCACGGCCACGTTGAAGTTGCTCTGAGAGAAACATCAGATGTGACACTAAATAAAGAGAACGGTTCAGTGTTTGATTTGGTGCTCAGTCTTCTGATCCTGTCTGCTGTCCTGCACTGGTCGTTATCACACATGCAGGTGGGGGAGCTGGACCCTGAGGGGAGCTCCACGGCGTGACGCCACACAATCTGCGTGCTTCGCTGAGCTTAGGTGAGAGCTGCCTCCCCCGGACACAGAAGCAGCAGGCAGCTTCAGCTTCTGGCAGGAGTCAACCCTCAGCGGGGAGCCAGGTGTCGTCTTGTGACGCTACACAACAGAGCAGCTGGGCCTCATAACAATCACTATAATTACAGGCTGCAAATTATGGAAACACAACAAGGAGGGAAAACTGCTTTCAAAGGGTCACCGTAATTATACAACACCTTTATTCCATTAAAAATAGGAAGATTGTGAAAGCATTCAACACTGATGTTTATAATCGCACATTCACAGGTATATTTTACTCAGTGTAAGAGTCAATACCAGAACCCCGCTGCATCGTGACTGGTGGGACTGAGTCATTATTTGTAGGCAGATCCTTACAATACAGATATAAAATAAGCTACACAGACACTTGGACAGCCAGATCAACACTCTAAAAACAGCCTTCACTCCAGGAATCGTGATAATGTGTGACAACAACTCCAAACATCCCGAAGAGAATGTTTAGATGTCAATAAGGTGACTTACGGTCGGCAGCTCGGATTCTGGTTTACGATGAGCCAGCAGTTTGTAAGTCTTCAGGTTGTTTTCAAAACTCCTGCAGTGAAAGGGGAGACATGATGTTATAAAGGTGGTGATGTACGTTTTCAGGGCAAGTGCATGAAAAACTGAGGGCTAAATTCAAAACTATCCATTTAATTCTTTTTTCCGCCTGATGATCTGCCGTGTAAACAGACTCTCATCTTGAGACGTGTGATGAATCAGACGGTCCCGTCGGTCGTACCTGCCCCGAAGCCTCACCGCCTCCTCAAACCGTTTCTCATCCATCGCCTTCTGGACTTCTTGAGTCTGCAGAAAAGAGGGAGCATTTCCACCGTTTAAAAGCTGTTTTGTTTCACACACATGCTTCCCGTATGAACAAAGACAGAGGCCTTTTATCTCATTTACTCTGCTGAGATTAAATACCTGCAGTCATTCATGCTGTGATCTTTTAAGTGTCTATTATGAGTTGAACAATTGCTGCATGCAAGACTGGCTTTCTACTATAATGAAAGAACAATGCAACAGTAAACAGGTCATCTGTTCCAGCCTAAAGAATCTGTGACCTTGTTTTGAACTGCAAATTAAATCAAGATTTTTTTGTACGTGTTTTTGTGGAGATGGTTTGCTATGAAATCACCATTTTGCAGTCATCATCAAACCTGCTAAATGCTTCTAATAATTATTAACCATACGTAATACTCAAACATCACTGCTCTCTTGTGAACATTAGAGCCACTCCAGGCCCAATGGACTGTGCTGTTAGTCATCATTATGCTCCTCCAACCAGTCATTATTGACTCTACCTCTTCAAATGCAGCAGTCGTTTCCCAATATTTGGGTTTGTATGTGCTCTCTCCAAAGCATCCGTGCTTTTGTCAATGTGACTTTGTTTGTGTATTGAATGCACAGCTTTCTTGGCTTCAGTCCATGCCCATCCAGTACCTACCATCTGCACACACTCCATCAGAGGCAGGCGAACTGATTGGTTGCCGCACAGAGACACCACACAGGCTGGAGTGTTGGCTGTGGTCTCCAGAAGGGCTAAAACAGCCTCCACACCCATACGACTGGCCTGTGTGAAGAAACAGACAACCAAGGATGAGCCTCGTCATCAAAACCTGCTCTTCTTTCTCCTGCTAGGCTGTCAGGCTTCCATTGTAGCACATCCTTTCTCAAATAAGTGCAAGGAAATTCTCACAAAATCTGTATCAATGCTTCAGTCTCGGTTTGGAGTGTCGTAAACATGAAGCGATCTGCTGCCCGCTGTCTGTGATGCAGCTTCAGATGCTGAGCAACGAATCTGTTAATGTGCTTAACTTAAAACCATGGGTCGCTTCTCCTCACACAGAGAGGATTAAATAGGAATCACAATGGACAACTGGATTATTCCTACCAATATACTTCAAATAAAGGACATGGTCAGAGTGCCTATGAGGTTAAAATGTGCACAGATATACAGAACATCTATCATAAACTTTGTATTGACATTGAAAATGTGAACAAGTGAAACAGGGACAGATAAAACGCTAAAATTTTTGATTATTAATAAAGTTATTTGACCACCAAAACATATTATTTTTGCTATTACACAGGATGCAACAAAAAACTCCATCAAATCATGTTATCTTAAAAGCAGCGACTTTCAAATGTTTGTTAATTTGGAGAAATGATTGATTCTCAGAGACCACTGCTCAGCTGAAGACCTACCAGGATGCGGTCGAAGGCAGACGGGGTCCCTCCTCTCTGTACATGCCCCAAGATTGTCACACGCGTGTCGAAGCCCAAGCACCGGACAACAAGCTAGGACGATATAAAGTTTTTCATTACGTACATGCTGTGGTAAAATCTTTAACTACTCTCATATATAAAACTATGATTATGTATCCTTAATGTGTGTCATGCACATTAGTAATACAATTAATGTGAAATATTGTGCAATACAACTACACTGTGAAACATTTATGTGCAAAATGCTTACATTCATGGTCGGACACGTCACACAGTGAAACACAAACACAGTAGAAAAGCTGGAGAGAAGGGGAAACAGCGGTGCACAAGCAAGCCATTCTCATTTTTCAGTCATGTTAGCTCTTAGCTCACACCGTACATCACAGGAGGGCTAAACTGAATGGAGACATTTTGGTACTTAAAAAGAAAACAGTTTGTTTGCCTTGAACATTTCGTGCAGGCATAATAAAAAGTTTACTATGCGAGCGTAGTCAGTAAAAAAGTATTCGTTAAAACTACGTGAGGCTGCCTGAGTGTGAGATTTAGTGACGGGGTCTGTTCAGGGTTTTTACAGCGATAGTAATAGATAGTGAAAGCATCTTACCAGACTACAGCGTGCATCTCACTAACAACTTCAGAAACACAGCAACAGTCAAAGCCACACCAGGGCAGCAGTACAGTAGGTCATACAGGAGGCAGTCGAAGCTGGAACACTTGTACACAGAGCTCTGTACTTACATTCTTGATATAGTCAGTGGTTATGGGCGTGTTGTTACGATCAATCGCCCCTTCGGCTACAATTATGATATTCAGCCTTTTCATCCCTGCGCGGTTCTATAAAAAGGGGTGGTGGAGAAACAACATGACAGAAAAACTGAGACTGAAGCTGTGACTATCTCAGAAGCACAGGGGCCAGACGACGCTATCAGCCCGACAGCTGGAGACAGATCCTTCCACAAAGAAAGATTATATTTGCACTCTGTAATCAGCAACATGGTGCTGACCTTGAACTGTATTCACAGCATAAGGCCCCGCTTAATATTCTGAGGCCAAATGTCATGGCACACAAAATAGAAACCTGTGGCTGTGAGAACTGATTTCCATCAGTCAGGTCTCCATGCTTCTGGCTTCCCCTTCCTGTGCACTCAGGTACTCACATCCTTGACATAACTAGAGGTTATAGACTTTCCATGCCTGTCAATGGCGCCTTCTGCAACTATGATTATGTTCAGTCTTGTGCCTCTGGAACGGGTCTGAGTCACAGAACAATTGCATGTTTGTAAATCAGAAATAACCCAGTGGGCCAACAGATGATTCCGACTAAACACTTCACTTTATATTTTACATGGTCTCTGATTAAAAATTATGGATTCAACCTTTTTAGAAGTCTAAAATTTGACAACATGACAAAATCATTGTGCGAAAACACAGTATCGAGCTGCAGCGACAATATCGTCACTGAGTTTACTGCAGGGAAGTAAATGTTACCGCAGACAGTTTTTGGCACATTTTATCTTCCCAGCCGTCCTCAGGGGGCATCTCAGGAATCAAAAACCCAGTCTGCTCCACAGCCAAAGCGCTAACCAAGGCCAGGTAGCTAAGATAAAACACACAGACACATTACTGTAGATATAAACAGACATGACAAAGGGTTCCATCGCTCTGCTCTGTTCTTTATCAAATGCTTTCTTACCCACAGTGTCGGCCCATGACTTCCAACACAAACGTCCTCTGGTGACTGAAAATGAATTAGCAATATATTTGAAACTTGCACAACAAGATTTCATGTTCAACATGTCAACAAAGACTCATGGATAAGCAGATGGATACAGCCACTCTGACTCTGTTCACCTCTGTGCGGTTGTCATAATTGCATCCACCACCTCGATGATTCTGTGCAGAGCAGAGTCAGTGCCGATTGTCATGTCAGTTCCACAGAAGTCATTGTCAATTGAGCCGACCATGCCCACGATGTGAAGAGCTGAATACTTCTGGACGGCGTCAGCTGCGATCGAGCCTGAAAGATCCGAAAATACAGTTGAACTAGTGGCAGACAAGGAATTCACACAGGCCACTGTCACTGCATGTCTTCAAATCAGGACAAATATGAGGAGTAAAGAAGTTGCCAGCTCCAAGAAAAACCTACACACAAACTCCTACAGGTTAAAGATCATATCTATGTGACTGACAAGAATTAAGATGTAAAATCTGTTGACATGAGCTACACCTTTTGTTTAAAAAAGTTGTACAGTAGTACCTTGAGTTATGTTCCGTGACTGAACCCGTAAGTCAAACAACAATTGTCCATTTATAAAAACTAAAATCATTTTAATAAGTTCCGGGCTTATAAAAAAGCCCCTTAAATTATGAGGACAAACGTTTCTTTTATCAACCAATAGACATGCAGACTTTATTTGTGTAAAAATGTATTTATATATAAGTTATGTAAAAAATGATCAAGTGAATCTGTCTGCTAACAAAATCCGTGAGAGAGGCCATGTCCCACAGACAGCGTGAGGGTCACACGAAGCGGGGGCCTACTTCCCCAGTACCTTGCTCCACCAGCTCCCCCAACAGGCCACTCCATTCCTCCCTGAAGAGGTTGGCTCCCGTCAGGCTGCCATCTCCACCGATCACACACAGATTTGTGATGCCGCGCTGCACCAAGTTGTGTGCTGCTTTCAGGCGTCCCTCATGGGTTCGAAACTCTTTACAGCGGGCGCTGCCGATGACGGTCCCACCCTGATGATGACGAGAGTGAAAAATTCTTCAGCCCACAAAGGTTTTAGTCAGTTCTGGGTTGTTTTAAGTCATTGTTTACGTCAGCTTCTCTTTATTTCTCAGCTCAGCTACGGGACAAACCAACATGAGCAAACACCCAGGCTGTTACCAGACCACAAGACCTCCTTTTAGCTACACGACTGATATAACCCTCTTTCCTGTCCTGCTCTCCTTCACTTAAGGTTCTCTATCATTAGACCAGACGATCCCAATCGTCGGGTCTACAGCCGCTCGTCCACCCTGCGGTTCACAAGTCTGCTGGAGCCATTCCCTGCCAGCTACAAGCGAGAAGCAGGGTACATCCCAGATAAGACAATAAAGTTATACTTTATAAAGTTTAAACAAAACGTTCAGCCGCGCTGAGAGGGACAGCAGTGTTTGGAGTGTCTTTGTGATGACCACTCACCACTTGAAGCATGCTGGAGACACTTTCCCATGTGGCTTCTTTTATGTTGTCTCCTCCATCCACCATACCCTGATAGCCCTGGTAAAAGAAGACAAATGCATAAATGACAGTTAATAAAGACCCCTGACTACATAACTAGATCCGCACCACCAAGAATACATTAAAACCAAGAGAATAAAGCACAACAGTAGAAATATGTAGCTTTGAATCTTGTTAACTTCAGTGTGAAACAGGAAGCTGGTGAGGTTGATCTGCCTAACCTGAAGAATGTGAATGTAAAAGGAGCTTGTGCCTAATAACTTGAAGGTCAAGTCATCTGCAGCAGCTGCAGCTAATGTTTGCACCCCTAAAACCACCTGTGTGAACATTCCTGTAGGCTTAATAACTAATAATAACTCCATGAATGACTACAAACCAAAAACTGTGAGTCATTAGCAAATCCATCAACATCATTATGCATTTATTTAATTGTTTTCAGTCACTGGCATTCAGATTGTGTTAGCTGGTATTTTTACTATCGCTATCCGACACTGTCCAAACATGTAGTTGACTAAACATGACTGGCTAAATGATTTCTAGCTGACATATTATTTAGTATGTGCAAACAATATGCAAAGTTTTGATATGCTCCAGGAAAACCAGACTGCAGCACTGTGTGATCTTTATCTTGTGAGCTAAAGCTAAAGGAGTCGATGCCACTCACAGCAGCAGGATAATTACTGTAAACAATAAAAGTTATGTGGTGACAACAGTAATGTCACAAACAGGAAAAACCGGTGTTTCTTCTCTGAATGTTACAGTGAAGTGTAATTAAACTCAAATGTTATAAATGCTCCTTTTGAAAGTTAATGTTAGTTTTTATTCAGTCCAAGACTTGTTGGAGTAAAGTGTACAAAGTAAAGCCATTGTCCAGCTGCTCTGGTATCAGTATCACATTACAGGTACTGATACCCCGCTCTACAGCAGAGGCAAACAGCAGACTCAGGGTTCCCTGGTACCCTGGCGTGACGCCTCAAATTAAGCATCTGCTGCAGCCTTGATTCAGTTACATAACATCACGCTGCGCAAGGAGGTCCATGCACAGATGTGCAGGGATCTGTGCAGGGATCTTCGCAGGGATCGCAGCATGAGCAAACAGCACGGCTGTCAAAGCTCCTCCAGCATCTGCACCGTAAGAATGAACATCATTATGATTTGTAGAAGTAGATTATAACTCGTTTGTGGTGGATATACAGAAACATTCTGCTGTTTCATCTCTACGGGATAAAAAAAACTATTAAAAGGAGCAAAAAAAGGCCGGAAAAGCAATCAGGGGCTCACCTCACGAATGAAATAAACTTTAGCTCCCACATATAACCCCATTCGAACCACAGCACGTACAGCAGCATTCATCCCTGCAAAAGAACAAATTTATATATTTAGCATGTGCTAATATATTAATTCTG